>CM060116.1:8453116-8855616 GCA_030522415.1 Channallabes apus
TGGGCTTATGATGTGAGACACATACAAACACAATTACATAATACGCATGTTTACATAGATACACATGTACATTATGACATTATTTTTAATGACATTGTTATTTTTTGACTGTCCTTTTTTTCAGTATGGACAGTCAAGATAATAATAAGAATTGATTTTATGCAATTAAATTGTTGTATAAAAATTTATTATTCATATGAAGTCCTATATTTCTGAAAACCTGCTGGATCTGGCTGGACAAAAGGAAAAAGATGTCTGCAGTACTCTGGTGTCACTCGCTAAATCCATGCCTGCTTGATTGCATCCTGACAATCATGTAGAGAAATGTGTAACAGAAGTTCACTTCTGTATCTGTCACCTGTTTTGTGCACAGGAAGAACCATAATACATCATCACATATGTTGACTTAATACCTTTGGGTCCCACATATACACATACAATGTATTGATTGGGGGAAAAAAGGATGTCACTCTGTATGCACAATCCTGAGCCATATATATGCTATACAGGTAGTCCCTGAGTTACGAATTTCTACAGATACAAACGAGCTGTGGTTTACATATAACAATTCGCAGATGCAAACAAATTGTGGAAGTAACTCGCATGTATTTTACAAAATAGATATTGCATATTATCAGATACCAATATATACAATATTTTAAAATTTTAAGTTTTAAAAACTCAACCTGATTAAACATGTCGCGGTTCGTTTAGCTGATCTTGCAGTGTTAACATGTTTAATTAGCAAATAAGATAGAAGCTAACTAGAAGCTAAAATATAAAGGTTTTTTTTTTACATTTGTTCTACTGGACACAGTTTATGGTAAAGTGAGCCATTTGGAAGGCAACTGAATATACAGTATATCTTACACTGGAAATAGTCTACACTGTTCAAACTTACATATGTTACCTACAGTAGGTATTTGTTTCAAAAGCTTTATGTTATGAAAAAGTGAGATTAGGAAATATGGAAACATGCAGTGGAGGAAATAAGTATTTGATCCTCTACAGATTTTCTAAGTTTGCCCACTTACAAAGAAATTAAGGGTCTATAATTTTTATCATAGGTTTATTGATTGAGACAGAATATCAACCAAATATCCAGAAAAGGCACATGTTACAAATGTTATGAATTAAGTTGCATTTCAATGAGGGAAATAAGTATTTGATCCCTAGCAAAACATGACTTAGTACTTGGTAGAGGAACCCTTGCTGGAAAGCACAGTGGGAAAACGTTTCTTGTAGTTGTTTACCACATTTGCACACATCTTGGGATGCATTTTGATCCACTATTCTTTACAGATTTTCTCTAAATGTTTAAAGTTTCTTGCCTGTTGCTTGGCAACTTGAAGTTACAGCTCTCTTCGTGAATTTTCTATTGGATTAAGGTCTGAAGACTTGCTAGTCCACTCCTTAATGTGCTTATTCTTGAGCCACTCCTTAGTTGCCTTGGCTGTATGTTTGGGGTTATTTTCATGCTGGAAACCCCATCCACAACCCATCTTCAGGAGGTTCTCATCCAAAATTTTACAACACATGGCCTCATCCATTGGCCACTCAGTGCAACAAAGTCAATTTGTACCTTTAGAATAGAAACAGCTCCAAAGCATAATGTTTCCACCATAATGTTTCCAAGTAAATTTTTAGCTTCTTTACCCACCTCTGTTCATATGTGACACAAGTCTGTCTGTGATCACGGGCATCATTGCATTTATTAAAACAAGTACTAAAACTGTAGCAATAAATCATGTATTATTTATAGTAGAACATAACTTTAGTTTGATCTTGCTTTTCTTCCTCTGCTTTTCTCCTCTTCCCTTTTTCAGCTCCAGAAAGATATTGTTCGGTTGCCATGTCATTTCAAATTGAAATAGCATAAATGTGCATCACATAGATTAAAAATTGCACTGTGTAAAATCGGCAACGAGAGAGGTGACATTGTGAGAGGCAATGCAAAAATCATTTAACACTAGAAGCGTTGTGTTGTGTTGTGCGTTGTGCCAGTGTTGCATACTTTTAACGCGATTCCATGGTCATTTGACCGCCTATTCTTTTGAATGGGAAGCTGTCGCTAATACACAATGATTGCTAGATGGCGCGTTCACCCAAAGCAAATAGTTTAGATTTTAGCTACAATATTTGTTTTTCATATTCAACTGAGTAAACCTACTACAGAGTCTCTAAGGGGACAAAGGAAGAGGAAAAAAGATGGCAGTAGAAAAAAAAATACAAATCATGTTTTGCATTATAACCCAAATCTTTTGCAATATAACCCAAAACTTTTGACTTTGTTTCTGCCGTTTTTCTCCTCCTTTGTCCATCTAGGGTCTTCATACTATAACAAAAATTAAAGCTCTACTTAATTTTTAACGTTTTGAGAACATTCATTAGTGCGTTCATTCTATTTGAAGCTTCTGAGCTTCTTGGATGTTTTTTTAATGTGACAGTGCTTTAGATGGAGCAGGAGCAGCGATTTAGTTCTGAACTCGCTTCTGTGAAATTATCGCTAAAACAATGTAATGACCCCTCCTTATTATTTATGATAAGTTGATAAGTGTATGTTGTCAACGTAATAGTGGACATATATGTAAGGAAGTGGCTCTCGCGAGGGGTAGAGCGCATAAACTGTTCAGAACGGGCAGATCTGCAGGCTGCTACCACGGGGAGTTCTGAACAGGCAAAGGCGCGGACATTTATACACGCGGTTGCCAGGCAATGCCGCCGTCAGACAATCAGCCTGAATGAGCCTCACCTGGCAGCGTGTTTATATAAAGGGTAGTGATACTGCGACACTTCGTGAGATCATTTGGTCGCACCGGTAAAAGGTGTCAGGGGCAAAGACGAAGCGCGCTGAAGAAGACACAGGCAAAGCCAAACCTCTTCCTGTCTAAGACACCGGCGAGGGAGAGCGACACGCATCACTGTCACAGTAAAGGTGTTAATGTTTACATATTTACATGAAATGTATGGACAACAATGTTCCGGAAGCGAAAATTAAATAAAGAAAATACACTATTTTCTTTCAATACAGTTTTATTAAATATAGAATATAGCAGACAGTATATGGCAAATGGTTACTGGAATAGCTGGAATGTGATTGTGTATTTATGACTGAAATAAAGCTGTTCATCTGTGTGCGTGAACCCACGGCTCGTACTTTCACTTTACAAAAGGCAGCGTTTTTTTATCAAAAGGCTGACAAACGCGTGTGATTTATCGATAAAATGCAGACATATTACACCAGAAAGTCATTGCCTCTTGCAACAACGCAGATCAAACAAAACACATCTGTACATAAATAAAAAGGAATGTTTAAGCAGATACGCAAACTGTATTCCACTTAAACATTACAGATTAAAATAAAACAAGAAGACGTAGTAGACGTGTGGACGTGCTGAGCTTCAGTTCATTGTGATGCATACAAAAGGTATAGGCAGTGGCGGTTCTACACTGAATTGCTCCCCGGGCAAGACTCTCTCCTGCGAATCCCCCCCATCAGCAAAACCGGTTTGATAACTTCACACCTATCGTGGATGAAAGGTGAGAAGAGGGATTACAGTAACTGGGTTCTGTGGGTGTCACCTTCGAGCGGGCTGTCGCGTTGTATTCAGCGTATAGACTAAAATAAAATCATGTTTGCTTCAGCATTGGAAACAATATTGTATAGGCTAACTTTATTAAAGATTATTCACTTTTGTATTCTTTGTTGTACTACGCGCGGGTATCTTTAAATTTGAACAGAAAATAATAGTAGGCTGGTAGGCACGTTATTTTTCATATAACTTAAACGGCTGAATGAAGTTAAATATAAACAAAAAAATAATAATTGCGTTTGCTTTACATTTGAGCTTTTTCATTTTACATTCTACACTCTTATATAGTATATACTATACTCTTGAGCAGTAGAGGACTGGCCATCTGGTGCACCATGAAACGTTAATTAAAATGCAATTCGATTTGTTAATTAAAATAAACAAATCGGCTCGCATCGGAGCGCGCTGGCGTGTTGTAAAAGCCAACGGTTATCTAGCAAGTAGTATATATTTGTGTTTGTTGTATTTCGGCAGGGGGGGGCATTATCGAAAAATATTTATCGATAAATCGCAAGCGTCTATCATCCTTTGGATCAAAACGCTGCCTTTTGTTAAGGCTACAGGTTTATACACGCGGATGAATTAATTTTAGATGAATTTTAAAGCATCTTTTTAGGCCTAAATATTAATTTTTATTAATGGCCAGGTGTATTACGAAGTGCAGACCTGTTGTTCCCTGCACGGTGTATATGCACTGCGAGTTTGTGTGTCCGCACAATACATACTGTTTTCTTTTTTACGAGCCGGGTGTTCACAATTTTTTTTTTGTGCTTTGAGTCGACTTACAGCTGTACAGACAGTAAAGAGTTAGGATACAAGTAGAACAAAATCAGAATGTCAAATAAAGTGGAAAACTGAATAACTACAATATATTATTAAAAGGCTTTCTTACCTTTTAATACACACACACCACATTAACGGAGAGACTGTTTTATCGGAAAAATTAGCAAGGAACATCGCTAGTCACACTCACGTGAGCACATACTAACGCAATCAAAGTCAAAAGTCAAAGTCAAAGTCAACTTTATTGTCAATTCTGCTACATGTACAGTGCATACATATAGAGAATCGAAATTACGTTACTCTCGCCCTATTTACAAATAACACTGAAGAGGTAAAAAAAAAAAAAAAAAAAAAAAAAGACTTAAATAACACAAACTTAGAAAGGCAACAGAGGTGAGGTAATTTAGTTACTATCCTGCAAAAAGGGACAGTTAACAACACAGAACGGTACAGTGCAATTGGAATAGTGCAAGTGTGCTTATTTTAGTTGAAAAGAAAGTGACAAGTGACAACATAATGAGCTATATGAATCAGTAAACAAAATGGGAAATAAATCCAGTGAGAACAAGGAATGTTGTTGTTGGTTTTTTTTTTTTTTTTTTTTTTTTTTTTTTTTTTCACCGGTTTGAGGTAGTGAAAGTACCAATGGTGCCTGGAGCACAAAGTGACAGGTGCAAGTGTATGTGTGAGTGAGTGTGTGAGTTATTGTGAGTGTTGTGTGTCTGAGAGCGCGTGTGTGTGTGTGTGTGTGTGTGAGGTTTTTGTGAGTGTTTGTCTGAGAGCGTGTGTGTGTGTGTGTGTGTGTGTGTGTGTGTGTGTGTGTGTGTGTGTGTGTGTGTGTGTGTGTGTGTGAGAGTGAGTGTGTGCGAGTGTGTGTGAAAAATGAAGGAGTCAGAGTATGACGGTTGGAGAGACCGAGGAGCACAGGGGAGGCAGAGCTGGAAGAGAGTTGAGCTTCCTGATCGCCTGATGGATGAAGCTGTTCTTCAGTCTGCTTGTCCTGGCTTGGAGACTCCTTAGTCTCCTCCCTGATGGTAGCAGACTAAAGAAGCTCTGAGACGGGTGGGTAGGGTCACGGGCAATGTTGATTGCTTTTCGTGTGAGGCGGGTGTTGTAAATGTCCAGGAGGGGGGGGAGAGAGACACCAACGATCTTCTCAGCTGCTCTCACTATGCGCTGGAGAGTTTTCTGGCAGGACGCATTGCAGGCGCCGTACCACACAGTGATGCAGCTGGTCAGGATGCTCTCAATGGTGCCTCTGTAGAAGGTGCGCATGATGGGTGTCGGGGCTCCGGTTCTTCTCAGCTTACGGAGAAAGTAGAGACGCTGTTGAGCTTTCTTAGCTAGTGCTGCAGTGTTGATGGACCAGGAGAGATCTTCCGTCATGTGCACACCCAGAAACTTGGTGCTCCTTACCCTCTCCACGATCGCACCATTGATGGACAGCGGAGAGTGTTGGGTGTAAGTTCTCCTGTAATCGACCACAATCTCTTTTGTCTTTTCCACGTTCAGGGAGAGATTGTTGACTGTGCACCACCTGGCCAGGCAGCTCACCTCGTTCCTGTAGTTAGTCTCATCATTGTTGCTAATGAGACCCACCACAGTCGTGTCGTCCGCAAACTTGATGAAGAGGTTGGAGTTGTGTGATGGTATGCAGTCGTGGGTCAGCAGCGTGAAGAGGAGGGGGCTCAGCACACATCCTTGGGGGGCCCCAGTGTTCAGCATGATGGTACTGGAAGTGTTGTTGGCGACCCGCACTGCCTGAGGTCTGCCAGTCAGGAAGTCCAGCAGCCAGTTGCACAGAGGGGTGCTGATCCCCAGCTGTATCAGTTTATGAGTGAGCTGTTGTGGGATGATTGTGTTGAACGCTGAGCTGAAGTCGATGAACAGCATTCTAACATAGGAGTCTTTGTTTTCCAAGTGGGTGAGCGCTGAGTGGAGGGCCGTAGCAATGGCATCATCGGTTGAGCGATTGGACCGATAAGCAAACTGGAAGGGGTCCAGGGAGGGGGGGAGGGCAGTCTTGATCTGCTGCATGACTAGCCGTTCAAAGCACTTCATAATGATGGGAGTAAGTGCAACTGGGCGGAAGTCATTGAAACAGGAGGGAGATGTTTTCTTAGGTACTGGGATTATGGTGGTGGTTTTAAAGCATGTGGGGATAACAGCCTGACTCAGAGAGATGTTGAAAATGTCCGTAAAGACATTCGTGAGTTCCCCCGCACAGTCTCTCAATACTCGGCCCGGAATGTTGTCAGGACCCGGGGCCTTGCGCACGTTAATCCTGCGGAGGGATCTTCTCACGCTTTCTGAGGAAAGCGTCATCACTTGGTCGCCAGGCTGAGGTGGGTGTTTCTGTGTCGTGGTGCTGTTGTGGGTGTCAAAACGGGCAAAGAATGCATTCAGCTCATTCAGCAGAGAGATAGAGCTGTCACATGTCCTCTGTGGCGGCTTGTAATCAGTGAGGGTCTGTATCCCTTGCCACAGACTCCGTGTGTCTCTGCTGTCGTTGAAGCGATGGGCAACTCTCTTGGAGTACTGTCTCTTAGCCTTTTTGATGCTGCGAGACAGGTTGGCCCTAGCTGTCCTCAGGGCTGCTGCATCTCCAGATTTGAAGGCAGTGTTCCGTACCTTCATTAGTCTGTAGACCTCCCCTGTTAGCCACGGTTTTTGGTTAGCACGGACAGTGATGGTCTTTGTTACCGTTACATCATCAATGCACTTGTTGATGTAGGCAGTGACAGACTCTGTGTACTCCTGTAAGTCTGTGAGGTTGTTCTGAGTGGCAGCCTGTTTAAACACATCCCAGTCAGTGGTGCTAAAGCAGTCTTGGAGTGCCTCAGAAGACCCTTCCGGCCACACTTGTATCTGTTTGCAGACTGGTTTGGTGACTTTAACCAGTGGACCCCTTCCAGTTTGCTTATCACTGCTGTAAAGTAAAAAAAAACAACAACAACAAATGAACCTGCACACTTTACCTTTGAAAAGAATCACGACAGAGCAGAGCTTCTGTGTAAGGCAAAGAGTGTGTGTGCGTCTGTATGTGTGTGTGTGAGGCCGAGAGGCGGAGGAGGTGGGAGGGGGGCTGTAAAGGCGAAAGAGTGTGTGCGCGCGCACATACATTCGTCTGTACAACCCCCTCCCACCCCCTCCTCCTCTCGGTTTCCCACACAAACACACACGCGCACTCTCTGCCTTACACAGAAACTCTGCAAGCACTAAGACCCAGCAGGGGAGACGACGACGAGAGTTTCTGTGTAAGTAAGGGAGTGTGTGCGCGCGCGTGTGTGTATTCACCCACCAGGGGTGACGATTACCTACAATTACAACGAAAGAGTGAGAAAAACCATTGGCTCAGTTGTGATCGCGTGACACTCGGTGTCAAATCAAGACGCGCATGCGTGATACATGATACTCGGTACTCGTAAACCAAGACGATGCTCATTTTTCAAGTCAAAATGTATTAAAAATCTTCGTCTTGTAAACCGTGTTACTCGTAATCCGAGGTTCCACTGTATGTGTGTGTGTGTGTATATATGTATGTATATATATATATATATATATATATATATATATATATATATATATATATGTGTGTATATATATATATATATATATATATATATATATATATATATATATATATATATATATTACAGTGGAACCTCGGATTTCGAGGTTATAGAATGTGTATATATACTGTGTGTGTGTGTGTGTGTGTGAAGTACCATTTAAAGCTATTTATCTTTTATTTGCTTACTTACTTAGTTATTTTCTTTGTTCATGCAATTTATTTGACCACAAGCAAGGTTTATGTATTAATCAGCACTGTGCCGAGGTGGGGACGGTGAAAATGAGGTCATCACAGCGCGCCTCACAAGTAGCATTTCATTATTGGCCAAGTCCGAAGATACACAAATCGAGCCGAATATATCCGAGCTTGTTTCCTGGCTGCGTGAAGCGGAGCTTTAGCAACATGTGTGTTTTTAGTGAGTCGTGCTTCTATGCTGCTGACATGAGTGTATATGTTCCACGTAAAAGCGCGGGTCAATGAGGGAGGCTCTGCGCGTTCATAAAAGTGTTGACATCATATTTTTAATATAGTTCTACATTCAGAAATTATTAAATATGAACAAATTTAAATATTACACATCCCTTCCCCATGCGATATTAAGGGCGATCTCCGTGAAAGATGATATGGCGATATGATAATTTATCATATCCGTAATTCCGTGAGCGGCTGAGATCAACCACTTCCAACCGTTATACAAGAGTTTCAGCCATGTAACAGTTAACGTTAACAACAATGAAAATTCAGTCATGAATGTAGATGTTTACATGCAATCGTAGGTGCAGGTGCTGAGCAAAGCGCTCTAACTGGTCAATTTGACACTAGACTGTGGTGCCTACAACAGAGACAGGAAAGCGCACAAATTACTCATCATCTGTTAGATTTTACCGTTAAAACAATTTAACATTTGCATTCATTATGATTTCAACAAGTTAAATAAAAGCTTACCTGTAGTTCAACTAATCATGGTTCCACAGCCTTCCACAGTTTAAACAATGTTTTCCATGCATGTTCAATTAACCATAATCAATTAATTAACATGCACCAGTGGAATGGTCGTTAAGACCTTAACAGCTTACAGAAAGTAGGTATTTAAGGTCATAGTTCTAAAAACACAGGACACTAAAGAGACTTGTCTACCGACTATGAAAAACACCCAAAGAAAGATGCCCAGGGTCCCTGCTCATCTGCATGAACGTGCATTAGGCATGCTGCATGGAGGCATGAGGACTGCTGATGTGGCTAGGGTAATAAATCGCCATGTCCGCACTGTGAGACGCCTAAGACGGCGCTACAGGGAGACAGGAAGGACAGCTGATCATCCTCGCAGTGGAAGACCACGTGTAACAACACCTGCACAGGATGGGTACATCCGAATATCACACCTGCGTGACAGATACAGGATGGCCACAACAACTGCCCGAGTCACACCAGGAACACACAATCCCTCCATCTCACAGCAAGAACTGACAAATCTGGTCCAGTCCATGAGGAGGAGATGCACTGCAGTACTTCAAGCAGCTGGTGGCCACCAGATACTGACTGGTACTGACTGATTTTGAGCCTCCCTTCATTCAGGGACACATTGTGAAACATTTTTAGTTTATGTCTTATGGTGTTGACTCTTTTAGTGTTCATACAAATATTTACACATTAAGTTTACTGAAAGTAAAAACAGTTGAAAGTCAGAGGATATTTCTTTTTTTGCTGAGTATTTTTTTGCAGGTCCTTCTCAAAAAATTAGCATATTGTGATTAAGTTCATTATTTTCTGTAATGTACTGATAAACATTAGACTTTCATATATTTTAGATTCATTACACACAACTGAAGTAGTTCAAGCCTTTTATTGTTTTAATATTGATGATTGTGGCATACAGCTCATGAAAACCCAAAATCCCTATCTAAAAAAATTAGCATATCATGAAAAGGTTCTCTAAACGAGCTATTAACCTAATCATCTGAATCAACTAATTAACTCTAAACACCTGCAAAAGATTCCTGAGGCTTTTAAAAACTCCCAGCCTGGTTCATTACTCAAAACCGCAATCATGGTTAAGACTGCCGACCTGACTGCTGTCCAGAAGGCCATCATTGACACCCTTAAGCAAGAGGGTAAGACACAAAGAAATTTCTGAACGAATAGGCTGTTCCCAGAGTGCTGTATCAAGGCACCTCAGTGGGAAGTCTGTGGGAAGGAAAAAGTGTGGCAGAAAACGCTGCACAACGAGAAGAGGTGACCGGGCCCTGAGGAAGATTGTGGAGAAGGACCGATTCCAGACCTTGGGGGACCTGCGGAAGCAGTGGACTGAGTCTGGAGTAGAAACATCCAGAGCCACCGTGTACAGGCGTGTGCAGGAAATGGGCTACAGGTGCCGCATTCCCCAGGTCAAGCCACTTTTGAACCAGAAACAGCGGCAGAAGACTGGGGAGAGGGAAATGCCAAAATGCCTGAAGTCCAGTGTCAAGTACCCACAGTCAGTGATGGTCTGGGGTGCCATGTCAACTGCTGGTGTTGGTCCACTGTGTTTTATCAAGGGCAGGGTCAATGCAGCTAGCTATCAGGAGATTTTGGAGCACTTCATGCTTCCATCTGCTGAAAAGCTTTATGTAGATGAAGATTTCATTTTTCAGCACGACCTGGCACCTGCTCATAGTGCCAAAACCACTGGTAAATGGTTTACTGACCATGGTATTACTGTGCTCAATTGGCCTGCCAACTCTCCTGACCTGAACCCTATAGAGAATCTGTGGGATATTGTGAAGAGCAAGTTGAGAGACACAAGACACAACACTCTGGATGAGCTTAAGGCCGCTATCGAAGCATCCTGAGCCTCCATAACACCTCAGCAGTGCCACAGGCTGATTGCCTCCATGCCACACCGCATTGAAGCAGTCATTTCTGCAAAAGGATTCCCGACCAAGTATTGAGTGCATAACTGAACATAATTATTTGAAGGTTGACTTTTTTTGTATTAAAAACACTTTTCTTTTATTGGTCGGATGAAATATACAAATTTTTTGAGATAGGGATTTTGGGTTTTCATGAGCTGTATGCCACAATCATCAATATTATAACAATAAAAGGCTTGAACTACTTCAGTTGTGTGTAATGAATCTAAAATATATGAAAGTTTAATGTTTGTCAGTACATTACAGAAAATAATGAACTTTATCACAATATGCTAATTTTTTTAGAAGAACCTGTATATAAACTGCATATATGGAGTGAAACTTGAGATAGTTACAAATACACACGTCATTACGCATAGATAGTATGCACGATCCCATGCGCCATCTGCTGAGAGAAATGAGAATCGCAGGTTGGAAAAGGCAGTAGGCTATACGGCATGACAGCCGCGCAGCTGTCAGCAATTTCACGTAAATAAGAGCAAAATAGCTTTATACTGGCTTTTACTGGTGCGATTTTATAAAATATAATATAAAAATGTGTATATTTTTTTGCACATTTGTCACACTTGAATGATTCAGATTATCAAACATTTTTTAATCAAAGATAGATAACCAAAGTTAAATACACTGTTAAATTCCGTTTTCAAATGATGATTTCATTTATTAATGGAAAAAGCTGCTCAAACCTGCCTGGATCAGTGTGAAAAAGTAATTGCTCCCTAAACCCGATAATTGGTGACAGCAACAACTGCAATCAAGCATTTGCAGTAACTGGCAATGAGTCTTTCACATCACTGTGGAGACATTTTGACTCACTCCTCTTTGTGGAATAGTTTTAATTCAGCCACATTAGAGTTTTTTTGAGCATGAATCTTTTAAGGATCTCAATAGGAGCGTAATATTGTTACTCTCCTATTGTCCAGAATTTGACTAGGCTTAATTTTGTATTATTTGAGCCATTCAGTGGTGGCCATGCTGGTCTGAATCGTTGTGCTGCAATGTCTTGCTGCCCTGTCCTGCCAGTCACAAACTGATGGCCAGACATTATCCTTCAGGATTTTCTTGTAATCGCAGAATTCAACCGTCTGTACAACTAACACCACCATGTTTGACTGTTAGAATGATGTTCTTTTTAATGCCACGCTGTGGTTTTTTTCACGCCAGATATAATGTAATGCACCACATTGACATGTTTGTCATATCTTTCCACAGAATTTTTGCTCAAAAGTCTTTTGGCAAAACGGCTTGGAGATAATTAAGATTTTTTTTGTAAGATCCTTTCGCAATGGATGCCCAGTCTCTCTCTTATTGTTTGAATCATGAACACTGAACTTAACTAAGGCAGGTGAGGCCTGTACTGTAGTTCTTTAGATGATCTTCTGGATTCTTTTATAAACTCCTGGATGATTGTTGTGTTCTTGGAGTAATTTTGGCTGGCCGGCCACTTCTGGGAATGGTTACCACTGTTCCAAGTTTTCTCCATGAATAATAGCTCTCACTGTGGTTTGCTGGAGTTTCAAAGCCTTAGAAATGGTCTTGTAATCAGACTGATGCATGTCAATGACATTGTTCCTCATCTGTTCTTGAATCTCTTTAAATTGTGTTGCTTTTAGCATACTTCACAGACAGATTAACTTCTTGATTCAATAGGTCTAGCAGTAATCAGGCCTGGGTGTGGCAAGTGAAATTTAACTAAGCTTTCCAAAAATTTCAGTCATGATATAGCAAGTGGGAACAATTACGTTTTTCACATAGCCATAGCTTTTTTCCCTGAATTTTTTTTTATTTTACTTGAGTTATCTTTGTGTAATATTAAAATTACTTTGGTTATTTAAATCAGTGTAATAAATATGCAAAAGAGAAAAAAAATCAGGAACATGAGAAATATTTTTTTTGTTTGTGTGTGTAGGAGTTTGATAAAGCGGCATCTCGTCAAGTCCAGCTGCTGTTTGAGGAGATAGATGAGGAGCTGTATGAAGGGAAAGGAGGTGTGCAGCAGGATGAGTGCAAACTGTGGACATCAAGATTCCCTCACCTACGGTATACACACCACTACTCTACCCACGCTCATTTCACACACATTATCACTACACACACACACACACACACACACACATATGCACGCGTCACATTCATTACCATATTATGCACAGTACACTATTTTGTGTAAATTAACATTACTAACTGTGTGTGTGTGTTAGGATTCTGGGAAAGCAGTTGATGTGTCCTACAGATGAAGGCTTTCAGTGGTTTTCCGTGTCATCTCAAAACAGCAGTTCAGGGAATCGCATACAAAGCACCGGCAATGAGTGAGTGAGGATGTGTGTGAGCGATTGTATGTACACGTATGTATGTTCGTGTGTGTTAATTTTGTCAACTATATTCAATTTTAGTCTTAGTCCCGGGATAAATGTCCCTGTTAGTTTTTATCATATTTAGTCAATCTTATCCTAATTTTGTTTAGTCAAGTTTTAGTTAACTAAAAATCTGGCCATTTTAGTCTAGTTTTAGTCAATGAAAATTTATATTTTTTAGCAATAAGATTATTATTATTAATAACCCAACAGTCAATCTAGTTTAGCCAAAATAATTTTTTTAAGTATTTCACAAAATAATCATCTTAACATTTAAAATGTATCTTTTCATATGATGTTTTCAGCTAATTATATTTATTTTAACCATCACAACAACTGCTGCATGTCCATATTTTTTAACTACAAAACAATAGGAGCAGTACGGACAATAAAGTGTTTTGAAACTTTTTTCTTTCTTTTTTTTACACACTTGGACTGTGATCCATAGGAGCTAGTATCCCTACAACAATCATTTGTTAACCTATTAGCTTAATGTGTTTGGCAACAGTCTAACTATAAAATAAAATAAAATGCATCATAACATAATTATCGTGGTAACATAATTACCACAAATAGGCTGTAAAAATGGATGATCTGTATGGTATTCACACACGCACTATGGGAAATTTGTAAATGCTAGTTAGTTCCCTTTCAGTCGATTCACTCGGTACAACACGTATTGTATGGGATATCACGCCCTCTCGTGTCCTGGCTGAAGCCACCTTTATTCACGCCGTAAGGCAGGCAAACCTGTGGTGATGTAGCTGTAGCCCCGCCTACACCTATAAACCCTCGTCGCCACGGTTGACCTTCAGTTCTTTCGCTCTAAACACCTTTCCGTAGAGTTTTCTAGGTGCTGCTAGTCAACTCTACATTTACTTTACTAGACTGCGCTTAAATCAGCTTAACTATTCCTGTTGGTGTTAGCGACAACAGCCTCATTTGGTGAGTCGTCTACCCGCGGAGCGCTGACTTTAAGTTCCCTGTCAGTCGTAACATTAGCGACGTTTCGGTTCGGGTGGCTCCTGTTTAGCTGTGCTAACAGTGCTAGCTGTCATGAGCATGGAAGCTAATGTGGCAAAGAGAAAGTCCGCTGTTCGCCCCTGTCCTCAGGAGTGCGGCTTCTCCCTGCACGAGAAGGACCAGCACGAGGCGCGCCCCGTCTGTCTGGGAATTCTCCACGCTAGGAGAGCGCTAGCTGAGCCTGAGTCATGTGCGCTTTGTCACCAGCTCCGGCGTTCAACGCTGGAAAGACGGGTCATGTTCGTGGAGAGAACCCTGGGAAAAAATACAGTCGCTCAGCAAGACCCCCTCCTTTCCGGACTAGCAGTCCCAGCTTCGCCTGTGTCTGCTGACGAGGAGTTTTCTTCAGAAGTCCCCGCGCTTATCTGGGCAGACCAAATGGAGTATTTCGAGGGGTCGGAGGACCGTGATCTCTCCTACAGCGCTGGCCAGCAGCCAGGCACCGATCAGCGGCCTTTCGAGGACGATGACATGCTCGATATCGGCCTAGAGATGCATGGTTTGTCGGAGGATGAGCATGAACTCTTGCCACTCACCCAGAGCTCCTCTGCTACTGCGCTAGCCGCACGGGACGACACTTCATTTTTCGACCTCTACCGTCGAGCGGCCGAGAAGCTGGAAGTGGAGTGGCCCTCCCCACAGCCAGCTCAAAAACCGTCAAGGTTCGCAGGATTTTTTCTCCCTCCTGAACCGACGACAGTTAAGAACTGCTTGCCTATGTTTCCCGACTTTGTCGGCGAGCTAACTTCGTCATGGAGCAAGCCGCTGTCGACCCGCGTATCAGTACCTGGTTACGGACAGTTTTTGGAATTGGACGGAGCTGAAAAAGCAGGACTAGTGAGCCCACCGCCGATGGAGCCATCTTTGGCTGCTTATTTGGCATCCTCGCAAAACCACGGAGTGTCTGGTCCTACTGTTCTTCCGTCCAAACACTGCAGATTCTCCTCTGCCCAGCTGGAGAAGATTTACTGCGCTCAAGCGGGCACTGCTCGTGCGCTCAACTCCGTTACGCTCCTTCAAACATATCAGGCAATGTGTTTGGCAGAGCTCGGTTCACTGGTGCCTCAGGAGAGCCCACAATGTGCGCTGCTTAACGAGGTCAGGACCGCGACAGACTACATTCTGCGCATGTCTCGTTGTGCGGCTCTTTCCCTCGGGAGAGGTATGGCGAGCGCAGTGGTAGCACAGAGGCATTTATGGCTCTGACCTCCCGGATAGAGACAGGGCCGTCTATTTGGATGAACCGGTGTCTGCTGAGGGTTTGTTCGGCCAGTCACTCGATGCCATTCAGGCAAGGTTCGACTTCAAAAGGAAGCAGGCTGTAGCATTGCGACGCGACGCGAGGTGAAGCCCTAACAGGCTCGAAGAATGACCACTCCGCGGCCACCTCAGAAAAGACCACCGCTGGCAGCCAGCTCGAGCTCCCGGCCGGTGAAGCAACAACCTCCCGGGCAAAACCCACGGCAGTCGGCCTGGAGTAGGGGCCCCCCCACCGGGCCTCCGGAAGGATTCAGCGACTAGGAGGAAGAATCCTCACTCCTCCTAGCTCAGATTTCAAAGGGAGGGAAGCTCTGGCAGCAGGGAAACACTGTTTCTCCTCTCCCAATGCCGCCCAAGAGGCCGCTAAGTTATGTTCAGGGAATCAGTCCCAAACGGCGCTGCACTTCCCTAACACAGTCTCCCAAGCACAATCCCCCCCCTCACACACAAGTGTTTATGTTCAAGTTATGAACCCCGGTTGGGGCGTGTTAAGAAATTTTCAGGGACTTACAGCAAGTGCCCCCAATGTTTACAGTTTGATTGCCTCAAAAATTGTGCCTCTTGTAAACAATGTGAACGTTTCATTAAAACCAATAAAGAGTTTTCCTGGTTGCAATGTTGCAAAGCAAAAAAGCCCAGTTCCATTGATGAGGCTGCACTCTGGCAGAACTCCAGGGGGCAGCAGCCCCCTTTCAGAGATCAGGGTGAGCCGGCTGGCTTCCCACATCCTTGAGTGGCGCGCATGCGCAGTCTCGACATGGGTGCAAAACACGGTCGCTATGGGATACCGACTACAGTTTCGCACAAGGCCACCGCGCTTCTTTTCCGTAGTAAACACAGTCGTGTCGGAAGCCGCAGCAGCGGTGCTTCGGGAGGAGATAAATTCTCTTCTGAGCAAAGGGGCGATTGGAGTGGTTCCTCCTTCGGAAATGAACTCAGGCTGGTACAGCCGTTATTTTGTCGTTCCGAAGAGAGGGGGAGGGCTGCGTCCTATTTTGGATCTGAGAATATTGAACACGTTTCTAAGAACGTACAAGTTCAAAATGCTTATACTGAGGCAACTGCTAAATGCAATAGGCCCTGGGGATTGGTTCACTACGATAGATCTCAGACACTTACTTTCATATAGCGATCTTTCCGCGCCACAGAAAGTTTCTGAGGTTTGCAATCGAGGGCATGGCCTACGAGTACCTAGTGCTCCCGTTCGGCCTGTCGCTCGCTCCACGAACATTCACGAAGTGCGTCGAGGCGTTCGCATACTGGCCTATTTAGACGACTGGGCGCTGATAGCGAGCTCAGGCGAGCAGGCGGAGAACCAAACAGCGCTGGTTGTGTCTCACATTCAGACTTTAGGGTTCTCAATAAACATGAAGAAAAGCTCATTGACTCCGAGTGAACGGTTTTCATTTCTGGGCCTGGAGATATGCTCTGTTACCAGCCGAGCACGTCTCTCAGACCACAGAATAACTGTGTTTCAGCGCTGCCTTGCTCTGTTTCAGTTGCAACACAAACTTCGTTTCCGAGTGTTTTTACAGTTAATGGGAATGATGGCGTCTATGATCGCTGTGGTGCCTCTCGGGCTGCTGAACATGCGCGCTTTTCAGCGCTGGGTGCGCTCTCACCACCTATGTGCGGCGCGCCACCTCAACAGTGGCACCGTCATACATGACAGCTCTTCTGCCCTGGAGGGAACCCAGGATATTACGTCAGGGCTCTCCGATAGGCAGGGTGTCGTTTCGCAAAGTGGTGTCAACAGATGCCTCGCTCAGCGGCTGGGGCGCTCTGTGCGACGGGTCCGCAGTCAGGGGTGCGTGGTCACAGGAACAGCGCAGGCTTCACATCAACTGTTTAGAGCTGTTAGCAGTGTTTTCAGCCCTGAGGCAATTTTGTCTGACCCTGACAGGCCATCATGTCCTGATCAGGACACCACAACAGTGGTGTCATATATAAACAGACAAGGGGGGACTCGCTCACTCCCACTGCTAAAACTATCTCACTCTCTATTGCTCTGGTCCAGTGTTTATCTTCTGTCACTCAGGGCCACTCACATTCCAGTGCGCCTGAATCTGGGGGCGGACCTTCTATCCAGAGGGGGCCCTCTTGTGAGGGAATGGAAGTTACACCCATGGGTGGTAGCTCAGATCTGGGAGTGCTTCGGCAGGGCAGCAGTGGATTTTTTTGCATCAAAGGAGAACGCTCACTGCCCGCTATTCTTCTCCATAACGGTCCGCAATGCCCCTCTGGGGATCGATGCGCTGGCAAACTCATGGCCCCCAGTTCTATTGTATGCTTTTCCTCCAGTAGAACTGATTCTGCCTGTCACAGAGAGGGTGCGCCAGCAGGGCCTGTCACTAATCATGGTGGCCCCTCGTTGGCCGGCGAAGTTGTGGTATGCAGAGATAGTCGGCCTGCTAGCAGCAGAGCCATGGAAACTTCCTCTCTTCAGGGACCTTCTGTCTCAGGCAGGGGGAGAGGTAGTGCACCCGCGTCCCGAGCTGTGGAACTTGCATGCTTACCTGTTGAAAGGTCCAATCTGATAGCTAAAGGGCTTCCCCCGAGATTGAGACAATTCAAAGTGCTCGGGCTTCGTCTACGAGAGGCTTATATGCTTACAAGTGGCGAGCTTTTGAGCAATGGTGTCGAGAACGTAAGGTTCTTCCATTTCAGTGCTCCATGGTGGAAGTTCTGTCTTTTCTGCAGGAACTATTAGAAAAAGGCCTTTCCTTCTCTACTATTAAAGTGTACTTGGCGGCTATATCAGCCTGTCATGTTGGTTTCGATGGAGTGTCACCAGGTGCTCATCCGCTGGCGGTACGATTTTTAAAAGGAGTACGACGTTTGCGACCCACTGTGAGGTCCAGTGTTCCGTCGTGGGATCTATTGCTAGTACTTGAGGCCCTCTGTGGGCCTCCTTTTGAGCCAATTGAGTCTATAGATATGAAAATTCTTTCATATAAGACAGCACTTCTTCTTGCTCTAGCGTCTGCTAAACGAGTGGGTGATCTCCACGCTTTGTCCGTGCATCCATCTTGTACGCAGTTTGCTGCTAATGGTTTAAAGGTTACTCTACGACCGAACGCGGCCTATATACCCAAGGTGGTCTCCACTGATTATAGCTCTATGGTCTTTGACCTTCATAGCCTTTGTCCCCCCCCCCCTTTTGCTTCTGAGGAGCAGGGAAAATTGCATAATTTGTGCCCAGTACGTGCTCTACGGGTCTACATGGATCGCACGGATGTACGCTCATGTGATCAACTGTTCGTCTGTTTTGCCAGTCCAGTAAAGGGTAAAGCACTGTCTAAACAGCGGCTTTCCCATTGGATTGTGGAGGCTATTTCATTAGCTTATAGCAGTAAGAGTGTGCCACTGCCTCAGGGTGTGAGAGCGCACTCAACGAGAGCTATGGCAACATCGTGGGCGCTGTTCAAAGGGATGTCCGTGGGTGACATTTGTGCGGCAGCCAGTTGGTCCTCACCGCACACCTTTGTCCGGTTCTACCGACTTGATATAACGGCCCCCTCGGTGGCTCATTCGGTCCTCTCTGCGGGGTCCATGATGCAGTAGAGTAGCTACCAGGGTTCTTATGCCTGACTTTGGTAGATGCTCGGCGGGGCGTGAATATATGTCCCATACAATATGTGTTGTACCGAGTGAATCGACTGAAAGGGAACGAATGGTTATGACTATAACCTCGGTTCCCTGAGGGAGAGAAACGAGGTACAACACAATGCTGCCCCGCCTCACAGTTACGCTCAGCGAAGAGCGGCTGTCGAACTGAAGGTCAACCGTGGCGACGAGGGTTTATAGGTGTAGGCGGGGCTACACCTACGTCACCACAGGTTTGCCTGCCTTACGGCGTGAATAAAGGTGGCTTCAGCCAGGACACGAGAGGGCGTGATATCCCATACAATATGTGTTGTACCTCGTTCCTCTCCCTCAGGGAACCCAGGTTATAGTCATAACCATTCGTTTTATCTGTATGTCTTTGGACAAGCACACAGACATTAGGCGGGAATTGAGATGCAAGGCGACAGTGCTAACCACTACGGTGTAATTTTCTGTTACAATAATGTATAGTAACAATAGTCTTGAAGCCAATAATTCACAGCAAGGCGTGTCAATAAAGCACAGGGTTTGCACAGTGTGCAAACTTACATATATTTATTTTGTCTGTGTGTGTTTTGTGTGCGTGCGTGTATATGTATCAGGCTGTGTGTGCAGGGACACAGTGCGGCACTGTGTATGGAGGTGATGCACAACGCTGACCCCTGTAGTTCTCATGAAGACAAGTTACATAGAGTAATAGAGGAAGAAGAAGGACTGATCGAGGAATACCTGGCATTCGACTGGAGGGATCTGTAAGTGCTTGTGTGAAGAGGAAAATATGCTAAGTAATGTGTGTGGGCGCAGAAGTGCTGTGCAGTTTTTTTTTTTTTGTTTTTTTTGTCAATCAATTGAGTTAATTGAATCAGTCGGTTTTCTATTTAGAATCGAGCCACACTTTAACTATTTAGGTAAAATTTCAAATGTTAAATTCTCAAAAAAAAAAGTACAAGCTGCTTCTATTAAGGTTAATTCTGTATCTTTTGCAGGTAAATTTTGAGAGCGCACTGAAAGTAGAAATCAAGCTTCAACAATCAAAAACATTTGTGCTCAAACTTGTAAAGCTTTGTTTGCTGAAGTTGTGACACCATAATAATTGTGTCACAATTCTATCCAGTTACATACTGGGGGTAGGATAATACCAGCCAAGAGACTGGGGAGGGTATATTCTGACTGCCTTATTTCAGATTGGCTCATTCAATTGCTCTCCAACTCTGGAGCTGCATTTTTGCTTTATTTTGTCTGCGAATTTATATTGTTAACATTATTCATTGTTATACGTTTATATTTTCAGCAACATAAGTTAAATTCTGCTGTTTGTTTCTTAGTTTCACATTAAATACATGATTTAAACTATATTACATAATTAATGTAATGTAATCAACAAATGCACTTTGCATTTGTAAGCCTCTCAACATTTGTGAATATCCCTGCATCTGTATCTGGATTTCTGAGACTTCCCTGATGCGCTATTTTGAAGGGCATTCCCTGCAGCCTATCACATGATACATGTCATATGAAATAAAATCTGTTTCCTAATAATCCTGTTATGAAAAATAGTTTTTCAAAGTTAGGTCAGTCAGAATTTAAAAAAAATTTTTGTAGATTGTCACCACCACCAGGGGTAGCTCAGTGTTTAAGGCATTGGACTACGGTTCGGATCCCAGGTTCAAACCCCACAACCACCAAGTTGCCACAGTTGGGCCCTTGAGCAAGGCCCTTAACCCTCAACTGCTCAGATGTGTAATGACATTAAAAAAATGTAAGTCGCTCTGGATAAGAGCGTCTGCCAAATGCCTAAATGTAAATAAGATTTACCCAGATACAAATTTTTTTTATTTTGTTTTGTTTCTTTGTTAGTTGCGAAGTCGTGTTCGACCCATCGCGACCCAATGGACCATGTTCCTCCAGGCCTTCCTGCCCTCTACCCCATGAACAGTACCAAAAGGCAAAAAGATACAAGTTAATAGTATAATATTAAAGCTTTTAATATGCATTATGTAATTATTAAAAAATATGGTAAGGAAGGTCTTCACAAAAACCTGTATAAAACAATATAGTCTAACAGCTAGTTAATTTTATGCTCTCGGGTGCAAGCCTGTGATAAAGCCTGGCATATGACCAGTAAACCAAGTTTTTATTGGGATAATTATTATGTAAATTAACATGTTGAGTTATTTACATAAAGTAATAATTATAGTAATATATAATATATTAGTATATAGTAATATATTACTAAAAATAGAATCCAGGGGATGTTAGTTTAATTAATTTCTTTTAACAACAACAGCTATTCATAAAGAGAATTTTTGTAAAATTTTTTAATTCCATTTAATTTACCCAACTAACTAGAGAGAGAGAGAGAGAGAGAACAAACTGAGGTAAATACGTATGTACAGTGGTGCTCTAAATAATAGTTAATCTTGTTGAAACACCCATTTCAAGGGCATTTCCTCTTCAGCATAAGGCAACATGACCTCTTTAAGTATTCTGATGTACTCAAATTGATCCATGATCCCTGAAATGTGATAAATAGGCCCAACACCATAGTATAAGGAGTATCCCCATATCCTGATTCTTGTGCCTCCATGCTTCACTGTCTTCACAGTGTACCGTGGCTTGAATTCAATGTTTGAGGGTCGCCTGACTACCTGTCTGCGGCCCCTATGCCCAAAAAGAACAATCTTACTTTCATCAGTCCCCAAAATATTGCACCATTTCTCTTTAGGCCAGTCAATGTGTTCTTCGGCGAACTGTAACCTCTTCAGCACATGTCTTTTTTTTCAACAATGGGACTTTGCGGGGCATTCTTGCTGATAGCTTGACTTCACATAGCCATCTTCTAATAGTAACAGTACTAACAGGTAACTTTAGATGTTCTTTAGAGTCAATTTTGTTATTCTTCGATCCATTCGAATGGTAGTTTTCCGTTTTCTTCCACGTCTTTCTGGTTTTGGTCTCCATTTTAAAGCTTAAAAATGATTTGGTATCATTTTAGCAGAGCAGCCGATCATTTTCTGCACTTCTTTGTATGTTTTCCCATCTCTAATCAACTTTTGAATCAAAGTACGCTGTTCTTCTGAACAATGTCTGGACAGCACATTTTACTCTGATTTTCAGAGAGACAGGATTTTATGTGATTTAAATTAAAAGTTATTATATGGATATGGAGCTTTACTCACTTTTTTTAACACTATTATTTTGAACACCAATGTACATGTCCATTGATTTAAAGACAATGATCATTTAAGTAGTTAAATTATAAATACACACAATAAAACATAAACGGTAGATTTGCATCTGATAAAGTAGCATAGCACACAAACACTTTGTGCATAGCATAGCACAAAAACTGTTAAAACAACAGTTAAAGACCTTGGTAAAACAGAGACTACAATTAATGGTAAATAAAGCTACAGTTGTTTTATAAGGTGTAACAGGCGATTGGCTAGTTACGCGCTCCCGTCCAGCAGGGGTGCTGTGGGAGCTAATTGTGCAACTCCTATAAAAGAGGAAGAAAGGCTGGGCCTAGAGAACAGCAGCCATTTTGTCAGCCGAAGCTAAACTGCTAAAAAGCTAAAGCTAATCATGTTAACCCGAATGCGGGATATATTTGTTCTCTGCATGCGAGTTTGTTTTGTTTGTGTATTTATGTGAAGCCCGCGAGGCATGCTGTGGTTATGCAGGAGGTTTTTTTTTTTTGTTCTGTTTGTGTTTGGTGTGTGTGTTTTCCCGTGAGTTGGTTCGACAGCTGTTCCTCCGGGATTGACTACACCAGCGGCAGTGTGCATGCGTGACC
The DNA here is from genome assembly GCA_030522415.1 of Channallabes apus. Taxonomy (NCBI): domain Eukaryota; kingdom Metazoa; phylum Chordata; class Actinopteri; order Siluriformes; family Clariidae; genus Channallabes; species Channallabes apus. The sequence goes on from CM060116.1 coordinate 8,476,015, forward strand.
GAATCTTCGACTGCACATTAAAGGGACGCCGCCTGCTGGGGACATTGGGCGTGGAGCGGGACGGCCTCTGGTTTTGCTTGCTTTATATATGGACTTGTATTGAGAGAGAAAGAGACTCTGAATCTTACCCAAGTTATATAGACTCTATATCCTCAGTGAATGTGGTGTATGGGCCGGCGAGTGAGTGGCATTTTGTACAGCACCAGTGGTGTCAAAAGTATTCACATTCATTACTTGAGTAGAAGTATAGATACTAGGGTTTAAAAAGACTACTTTAGAAGTTGAAGTATCAACTCAAGCTTTTTACTCAAGTAAAAGTACTGGTTTCAAAACTACTTAAAGTATAAAAGTAAAAGTAACGTGAGGGGGAAAAATCATTAAGGATAAAAGCTTAGGTGGCGCCACAGGCCTATATACTGCACTAACACCTCATAAAAAAAAGAAAAATGTGTTGGTTTTTTTGTTGTATTTTTTAACGGCCATAGTGATTTGGGATACTGTATATGGCAATTTAAAAATAATGCATTTTAGTACAATGCAAATACATTAAAGAACCATGTATGTGTACTACTGAACATTAACATGTTGCATGGAGAAGAAGATATGATAACTAGTTGCCTATAAGTATTTTAATGGTGCAAAAAGTCAAACTTCAGAGGCATGTCATCTGTAACCTTTATTGGAATGTAAATGTACATCCAAGCTTAGCTGCAGGAATCTGTGAGGGCAGCATACAAGAAAATTACTGTACCCAGGGCAGGCTTAGTAACAATTACCCTTGTATGGTTGTCTACAATAAACATTAGTGCTGTCAGAATGAATGATTAATCCAAGTGATTAATAAAAAAAAAAAAATAATAAAAAAAAAAATATATATATATATATATATATATATATATACACTCAGCAAAAAAAGAAAAGTCCCTTTTTCAGGACTGTGTATTTCAACAATAATGTTGTACAAATCCAAATAATTTTACAGATCTTCATTGTACAGGGTTTAAACAATGTTTTCCATGCATGTTCAGTTAACCATAATCAATTGATTAACATGCACCTGTGGAATGGTCGTTAAGACCTTAACAGCTTACAGAACGTAGGCATTTAAGGTCACAGTTCTAAAAATGCAGGACACTAAAGAGACTTGTCTACCGACTGTGAAAAACACCCAAAGAAAGATACCCAGGGTCCCTGCTCATCTGCGTGAACGTGCATTAGGCATGATGCAGTGAGGCATGAGGACTGCTGATGTGGCTCGGGCAATAAATTGCCATGTCCGCACTGCGAGACGCCTAAAACAGCGCTACAGGGAGACAGGAAGGACAGCTGATCATCCTCGCAGTGGAAGACCACGTGTAAGAACACCTGCACAGGATGCCCACAACAACTGCCCGAGTCACACCAGGAACACACAATCCCTCTATTTCACAGCAAGAACTGACAAATCTGGTGCAGTCCATGAGGAGGAGATGCACTGCAGTACTTCGAGCAGCTGGTGTTTTTAGTTTACGTCTTATGGTGTTGACTCTCTTAGTGTTCATACAAATATTTACACATTAAGTTTACTGAAAGTAAAAACAGTTGAAAGTCAGAGGACGTTTCTTTTTTTGCTGAATATATATATATATATATATATATATATATATATATATATATAGTGGTGTGAAAAACTATTTGCCCCCTTCCTGATTTCTTATTCTTTTGCATGTTTGTCACACTTAAATGTTTCTGCTCATCAAAAACCGTTAACTATTAGTCAAAGATAATTGAACACAAAATGCAGTTTTTAAATGAAGGTTTACGTTATTAAGGGAGAAAAAAAACTCCAAATCTACATGGCCCTGTGTGAAAAAGTGATTGCCCCCCTTGTTAAAAAGTAACTTAACTGTGGTTTATCACACCTGAGTTCAATTTCTGTAGTCACCCCCAGGCCTGATTACTGCCACACCTGTTTCAATCAAGAAATCACTTAAATAGGAGCTACCTGACACAGAGAAGTAGACCAAAAGCACCTCAAAAGCTAGACATCATGCCAAGGTCCAAAGAAATTCAGGAACAAATGAGAACAAAAGTAATTGAGATCTATCAGTCTGGTAAAGGTTATAAAGCCATTTCTAAAGCTTTGGGACTACAGCGAACCACAGTGAGAGCCATTATCCACAAATGGCAAAAACATGGAACAGTGGTGAACCTTCCCAGGAGTGGCCGGCCGACCAAAATTACCCCAAGAGCGCAGAGACAACTCATCCGAGAGGCCACAAAAGACCCCAGGACAACATCTAAAGAACTGCAGGCCTCACTTGCCTCAATTAAGGTCAGTGTTCACGACTCCACCATAAGAAAGAGACTGGGCAAAAACAGCCTGCATGGCAGATTTCCAAGGCGCAAACCACTTTTAAGCAAAAAGAACATTAAGGCTCTTCTCAATTTTGCTCAAAAACATCTCAATGATTGCCAAGACTTTTGGGAAAATACCTTGTGGACCGACGAGACAAAAGTTGAACTTTTTGGAATGTGCGTGTCCCGTTACATCTGGCGTAAAAGTAACACAGCATTTCAGAAAAAGAACATCATACCAACAGTAAAATATGGTGGTGGTAGTGTGATGGTCTGGGGTTGTTTTGCTGCTTCAGGACCTGGAAGGCTTGCTGTGATAGATGGAACCATGAATTCTACTGTCTACCAAAAAATCCTGAAGGAGAATGTCCGGCCATCTGTTCGTCAACTCAAGCTGAAGCGATCTTGGGTGCTGCAGCAGGACAATGACCCAAAACACACCAGCAAATCCACCTCTGAATGGCTGAAGAAAAACAAAATGAATACTTTGGAGTGGTCTAGTCAAAGTCCTGACCTGAATCCTATTGAGATGTTGTGGCATGACCTTAAAAAGGCAGTTCATGCTAGAAAAATAATAAAATAAAGCTGAATTACAACAATTCTGAAAAGATGAGTGGGCCAAAATTCCTCCAAAGCGCTGTAAAAGACTCGTTGCAAGTTATCGCAAACGCTTGATTGCAGTTATTGCTGCTAAGGGTGGCCCAACCAGTTATTAGGTTCAGGGGGCAATTACTTTTTCACACAGGGCCATGTAGGTTTGGATTTTTTTTCTCCCTAAATAATAAAACCCCTCATTTAAAAACTGCATTTTGTGTTTACTTGTGTTATCTTTGACTAATAGTTAAATGTGTTTGATGATCAGAAACATTTTGTGTGACAAACATGCAAAAGAATAAGAAATCAGGAGGGGGGCAAAGAGTTTTTCACACCACTGTATACTCGCTGGTGTTTGGTTGTGACATTTCACTCGAATCTTGAGTCTCTATCACGGACAGCTTCGTCTACTTATCACAACCTTATCAACTGAAAATGCTAATTTATTCAAACGTCCTTGCTGGAGTATGTGACGTAACGTCATGTGCAGGTGCGATGGATCGCATACCAACCAACTGGGTGTCGGAATGGTATGCTTATACTTCTCATCTGTAACGTCCTTCGGTATAGAAGAAAATAAAGATCACATAGACAAACGGAGTTGTTAGCGAATGTGCCGTTTACTTTTTTGTTCTCTCATGCGCATGCCCAGTGACAGATTACACACGCTTACTGTAGTTACCTCGTCCCGCTCGACGTGCTTACATGCTTACGTCAGAGTCAGGATGCTGAACAGAAATCTTGGAACAGAACTACATACAAGCACTACATCATCCAACCACAATCAAATTCGCTTTTTTCAATTCAATTTTATTTGTATAGCGCTTTTAACAATTGACATTGTCTCAAAACAGCTTTACACAATCAGAAGAATTATTTAAGTTTGTATGGAATGTGAATGTGTATGAATCAAAATGGTCAGATAGTCCCTGGTGAGCAAGCCGCGGGCGACAGTGACATCTCCCTGAGATGGTAATAGGAAGAAACCTTGAGAGGAACCAGACTCAACAGGGAACCCATCCTCATCTGGGTGAAACAGATAGCAGGAAATGATCTGCAATTGTACAGTGTGTTAGGTGGCTGGCAATTCAGCTATAATAGTTGATGTTAATTGATGTTAAAATGGAGTCCAGGTAGTTATTGGAGACTCAGGTAGACTTGTAGAAAGTTCCAGTCCTGAACTATCGAATTGTCAAGTCCTCAGAGAAACAGCTGCCAACACCAGTTGAGGCCAGAACCATCTACTAAGTAGAGAGAATCATCCCCAGACACCAGACGCATCCCAAAGAGACACACGGGGCATCCATGTGATGAGATCTCCAACCAGAAGCGGGGCACCAGGATGGGTCAGACAGGTCCGGAGTGCAGAGAGGGAGTCTGGATCACTGGCTGCTCAGGAATGACGTGTAGCTCGACAGAGAGAGTGAAAGGGGAGGAGACAGGGTGAGAGAGGGAAGAGAAAGAGGGGGAGAAAGAGAAGAAGAGGAGAGATGGCAGTTAGGTATGGTCACAGTCACAAATGTATAATGTGAATGTATATTTACTGTAGAGTGCAAGCAGGGACTCCGGCAGGACTAACTATGACAGCATAACTAAAAGGGAGAGCCAGAAGGAAACACAAACATGAGGGCTCCCTGAGATCACCTCACAGTCAACAAACCTGAGTGATCAAATGAGACTGAGGAAGACAGCATCTAAACATATCAGTTCACCATAATACTCTACGTCCATGAGTCCCCCAGATCTGCTCCTTTACCTATGGCAAATCTAATTATAAAAATGCTTGGCTAAATAAATAGGTTTTTAGCCTAGACTTAAACACTGATACTGTGTCTGAGTCCCGAACAGTATATGGAAGACTATTCCATAATTTTGGGGCTTTGTAAGAAAAAGCTCTGCCCCCAGCTGTAGTTTTCATAATACGCGGTACTGACAAGCAGCCTGCATCCTTTGATCGAAGTAGGCGTGGCGGATCGTAAGACACTAGCAGTTCGCTCAGATACTGTGGCGCGAGACCATTTAATGCTTTATATGTCAAGAGTAGTATTTTAAAATCAATGCGAAATTTCACAGGGAGCCAATGCAGTGAAGATAGGATAGGGGTGATGTGCTCATATCTTCTGGTTCTAGTGAGGACTCTCGCTGCTGCATTCTGGACTAGCTGAAGCTTGTTTATGCACCTAACTGAACAACCAGACAGTAAGGCATTACAATAGTCCAACCTAGAGGTGATAAAAGCATGAACTAGTTTTTCTGCATCGTTTAGCGACAGTATATTTCTTATCTTGGCAATATTTCTGAGGTGAAAGAATGCTATCCTGGTGATATTATCTACATGAACTTCAAATGAAAGCCTGGAATCTATAATCACGCCGAGGTCTTTTACTGTTGCACTTGATGGAACAGAAAGGCCATCTAAAGTTACGGTGTGATCTAAGATTTTACTCCTAGCTGTATGCGGTCCTATGACTAGAACCTCTGTCTTATCCGGATTAAGCAGAAAGAAGTTAATTAGCATCCAATTTCTTATGTCCTGCACACATTGCTCATCTTTACTAAGCTGTTTTTTCTCATCAGGTTTTGCTGAGACATATAACTGTGTCTCGTCAGCATAACTATGAAAACTAATACCATGCCTACGGATTATGTTGCCCAGAGAAAGGGGAAAGGGGAAAAAAGCAGTGGGCCTAAAACTGAACCCTGCGGAACGCCAAACTCCACTAGAGAACATGCAGAATAATCACCATTTAAGTCTACATACTGATAACGATCGGTCAAATAGGATCTGAACCAGGAGAGGGCTGTACCCTTAATTCCTACTACATTTTCTAATCTGTGAAGAAGAATAGCATGATCAATGGTGTCAAAAGGTCGAGTAATACAAGCATAGTTACACAACCCTGATCAGAGGCCAAAAGGAAGTAATTTACTACTTTAACGAGTGCCGTTTCTGTGCTGTGATGAGGCCTAAATCCTGACTGATACAGTTCATGTATGCCATTTCTATGTAGATATGAGCATAGCTGCTCCGCTAGTATCTTTTCCAGAATCTTAGAGATAAAGGGGAGGTTTGATATTGGCCTGTAATTGGACAGCTGACAGGGGTTGAGGTCAGGTTTCTTAATTATTAGTTTGATAACTGCTAATTTAAAAGATTTTGGAACATAACCAATGCTGAGTGAGGAATTAATTATTCTCAACAACGGTTCTGTTATTGCTGGTACTATCTGTTTAAGAAAATGTGTCGGTATAGGATATATACCTAATATACAGGTTGATGAATTTGCAGAAGAGATGAGTGAAATTCGTTCATTCTCTTCAAGGGGAGTAAAGTATTCTAGGTTCCGATCTGACATGGCTAGGTTAACATCTGCATCAATTACATTGTTCGGTTTCAAAGTCTCAATTTCATGCCTGATATTTACAATTTTATTATAAAAAAAAAAGTTCATGAAGTCCTCACTATTGCATGATGTTGTGGAGATTTCTGTAGTGGTCTTATTTCTGGTTAATTTGGCTACGGTATTAAATAAAAATCTAGGATTATTTTTATTTTCTTCTATAAGAGTGGAGAGATACGTTGATCTAGCCACACTAAGAGCTTTCCTATAGTTCAGGATGCTCTCTTTCCATGCTATTTGAAATACTAACAATTTAGTTTGACGCCATTTACGCTCTAATTTCCAAGCGGTCTGTTTTAAAGTGCGCGTGTGATCATTATACCAGGGAGCGAGTTTCTTATCGCTAATAAATTTTTTTTTAACTGGAGCTACATTATCTAAGGTACAACGAAATGTCGACTCTAAATATTCAGTCGCTTGATCAAGTTCTGTGGGGTCAGACGGTGATCTAATCGAAGTTGGTAACCCTGGGAGATTACTGATAAAACTCTGTGTGGTAGTTGATGTGAATTTACATTTAATACGGTAGCACTGTGCTGTGCGTACATTATCACTGTGACACACTTGATATCACTTTTGGCGCAATTTATCCGGATGTTTTTTTTTTTGGTTTGTTTTTTGAATGACGAGCTGAAATAAAATAGGAGTAATTAGGCTATTTTTTAAATGTAACACTTTGTATTTGTATGGTTTTCGTTTCACTTCTCACGTGTACACCACTTTGCATTGGTCCATTCTTCCAATAAAATTGATTCATGTTTGTGGCTGTAATGTGACAAAATGTGGAAAAGTTCAAGGGGGACGAATACTTTTGCAAGCCACTATATATACAGGTCCTTTTAAAAAAATTTGCATATTGTGATAAAGTTCATTATTTTCTGTAATGTACTGATAAACATTAGACTTTCATATATTTTAGATTGATTACACACAACTGAAGTAGTTCAAGCTTTTTATTGTTTTAATATTGATGATATTTAATACTAATCATCTGAATCAACTAATTAATTCTAAACACCTGCAAAAGATTCCTGAGTCTTTTAAAAACTCCCAGCCTGGTTCATTACTCAAAACCGCAATCATGGGTAAGACTGCCGACCTGACTGCTGCCCAGAAGGCCATCATTGACACCCTCAAGCAAGAGGGTAAGACACAGAAAGACATTTCTGAACGAATAGGCTGTTCCCAGAGTGCTGTATCAAGGCACCTCAGTGGGAAGTCTGTGGGAAGGAAAAAGTGTGGCAGAAAACGCTGCACAACGAGAAGAGGTGACCGGGCCTTGAGGAAGATTGTGGAGAAGGACCGATTCCAGACCTTGGGGGACCTGCAGAACAGTGGACTGAGTCTGGAGTAGAAACATCCAGAGCCACCGTGTACAGGCGTGTGCAGGAAATGGGCTACAGGTTGCAAATTTTGCATGTCATTCGGAAATCAAGGTGCCAGAGTCTGGAGGAAGACTGGGGAGAGGGAAATGCCAAAATGCCTGAAGTCCAGTGTCAAGTACCCAGTCAGTGATGGTCTGGGGTGCCATGTCAGCTGCTGGTGTTGGTCCACTGTGTTTTATCAAGGGCAGGGTCAATGCAGCTAGCTATCAGGAGATTTTGGTGCACTACATGCTTCCATCTGCTTCTTCTTTGTCTTTCGGCTGTTCCCTTTCAGGGGTCGCCACAGCGAATCATCTGCCTCCATCTAACCCTATCCTCTGCATCCTCTTCTCTCACACCAACTTCATGTCCTCTCTCACTGCATCCATAAATCTCCTCTTTGGTCTTCCTCTAGACCTCCTGCCTGGTAGTTCCAACCTCAGCATCCTTCTACCAATATATTCACAATCTCTCCTCTGAACATGTCCAAACCACCTCAATCTGGCCTCTCTGACTTTATCTCCAATACATCTCACATGCGTTGTCCCTCTGATGAACTGATTCTTGATCCTATCCATCCTTGTCACTCCCAAAGAGAACCTCAACATCTTCAGCTCTGCTACCTCTAGCTCTGCCTCCTGTCTTTTCTTCAGTGCCACTGTCTCTAAGCCGTAGAGCATTGCTGGTCTCACCACTGTCCTGTACACCTTTCCTTTCATTCTCGCTGATACTCTTTTATCGCACAACACACCTGACACTTTTCTCCACCCATTCCAACCTGCCTGTACTCGTCTCTTCACCTCCTTTGAACACTCTCCGTTGCTCTTGACCGTTGACCCTAAGGTACTTAAAATCCTGCACCTTCTTTACCTCTGCTCCCTGTAGCCTCACTGTTCCTCTTGGGTCCCTCCCATTCACACACATGTATTCCGTCTTGCTGCGGCTAAACTTCATTCCTCTGCTTTCCAGAGCATACCTCCACCTCTCCAAATTTTCTTCCACCTGTTCCCTGCTCTCGCTACAAAGTACAATGTCATCTGCAAACATCATAGACCATGGAGACTCCTGTCCAACTTCATCTGTCATCCTGTCCATCACTAGAGCAAACAAAAAGGGGCTTAGAGCCGATCCTTGATGCAGACCCACCTCCACCTTGAACTCTTCTGTCACACCTACAGCACATCTCACCCCTGTCTTACAACTCTCATACATGTCCTGCACCACTCTAACATACTTCTCTGCCACTCCAGACTTCCTCATACAACACCACAGCTCCTCTCTCGGCACCCTATCGTACGCTTTCTCTAAATCTACAAAGACACAATGCAACTCTTTATTACCTTCTCTGTACTTCTCCACCAGCATCCTCAAAGCAAATACTGCATCTGATGTACTCTTTCTAGGCATAAAACCATATTGCTGCTCACAAATTCTCACCTCTGCCCTTAACCTAGCTTCCACTACTCTTTCCCACAGCTTCATTGTATGGCTCATTAGCTTTATGCCTCTGTAATTGCCACAGCTCTGCACATCTCCCTTGTTCTTAAAAATCGGCACCAATACACTTCTCCATTTCTCTGGAATCCTCTCACTCTCCAAGATCTCGTTAAACAAACTAGTCAGAAACTCTACTGCCACCTCTCCTAAGCACTTCCATACCTCCACAGGTATGTCATCAGGACCAACAGCCTTTCCACTCTTCATCCTCTTCAACGCCCTTCTCACCTCACTTTTACTAATATTTGCTACTTCCTGCTCCACAACAGTCACCTCTTCTACTCTTTGTTCTCTTTCGTTTTCCTCATTCATCAACTCCTCAAAGTACTCCTTCCATCTTCCCATCACCCTCCTGGCATCTGTCAGTACATTTCCATCTCTATCTTTAATCACTCTAACCTGCTGCACATCCTTCCCATCTCTATCTCTTTGCCTCGCCAACCTGTACAGATCCACCTCTCCCTCCTTACTGTCCAGCCTAGCATACAAGTCCTCATATGCTCTTTGTTTGGCCTTTGCCACTTCTACCTTCACCTTACGGTGCATCTCCCTGTACTCCTGTCTACTCTCTTCAGTCCTCTCAGAGTCCCACTTCTTCCTAGCTAGCCTCTTTCCCTGTATACACTCCTGGACTTCCTCATTCCACCACCAAGTCTCCTTGTCTCCTTTTCCCTTACCTGATGATACACCAAGTACCCTCCTACCTGTCTCCCTGATCACATTGGCTGTAGTTGTCCAGTCAACTGAAAGCCCTGACCACCCATAGCTTGTCTCAACTCCTCCCTAAAGACAACACAACATTCTTCCTTTCTCAGCTTCCACCACTTTGTCCTCTGCTCTGCCTTTGTCCACTTCACCTTCCTCACCACCAGGGTTATTTTACACACCACCATTTTGTGTTGTCTGGCTACACTCTCCCCTACCAACACTTTGCAGTCACTGATCTCTTTCAGATTACAATGTCGACACAAGATGTAGTCCACCTGAGTGCTTCTGCCTCCGCTCTTATATGTCACCCTATGTTCCTGCCTCTTCTGGAAGAAAGTATTTACTACTGCCATTTCACTCCTCATTGCAAAGTCCACCACCATCTGTCCTTCTACATTCCTGTCCTGAAGACCAAACCTGCCCATCACATTTTCATCCCCTCTGTTCCCTTCCCCAACATGCTTCCATCTGCTGAAAAGCTTTATGGAGATGAAGATTTCATTTTTCAGCACGACCTGGCACCTGCTCACAGTGCCAAAACCACTGGTAAAGGTTTACTGACCATGGTATTACTGTGCTCAATTGGCCTGCCAACTCTCCTGACCTGAACCCCATAGAGAATCTGTGGGATATTGTGAAGAGAAAGTTGAGACACACAAGACACAAGAATCTGCAAAAGGATTCCCGACCAAGTATTGAGTGCAGAACTGAACATAATTATTTGAAGGTTGACTTTTTTTGTATTAAAAACACTTTTCTTTTCTTGGTCAGATGAAATATGCTAATTTTTTGAGATGGGAATTTTGGGTTTTCATGAGCTGTATGCCACAATCATCAATATTAAAACAATAAAAGGCTTGAACTACTTCAGTTGTGTGTAATGAATCTAAAATATATGAAAGTCTAATGTTTATCAGTACATTACAGAAAATAATGAACTTTATCACAATATGCTAATTCTTTGAGAAGGACCTGTATATCTGCAGTGGTGATGAGTGTGTCGGAATAAAAGGACATGCTGAGCAATATTTGTGTTTGTTTGTGCGTATGTCTGCAGTGATGATGAGTGTGTGTGTGTGAATAGGAGAGCACACTCTTTGCCCCCCATATCTCCATATCGCTGCCGGAGGGAAGCGGTGATTGACTTCCTGTTTGATGATGTGTGGAAGGAGATGATTGGCTGCATGGAGCAGCTTCTGATGAGACTGTGGGAGGGATGCAGCTCAGGTAGATCTCTCTCTCTGTCTCTCTTATACTGTATACACACACACACTTTGTATATTAAACAAAAACCTATGCTAACCTATGGCAAAAGTTTTAATCCTATTTAGTATTTATCACATTCTTGTTATAACCCGAATGAGAGAGCCATGGCAAAAAATGAGACTCTGAAGCAGTAAGATGTTTACAGCAGGAGCAAATTTATAAAAGATATAAATTAGTTTGAGCTGGGATTCTCAAGTTCAGTACTGTGATTTAGGATAAGACCAGAAAGAGCTGGAGTGAGTGAGTCAGACACAGAACTGCTGGAGTAATACCAAATCAGGCAAACGATAACAAGCATTGCGGTGGGGAATGCCCTTTAATCTGTGTTTAAAAAACCTTAACAGTGACATTAGCAACTGATCCTATGCCTGTGACTAAGCCTCACAACTTCTGAGTCCCATGTTTCTTTTTCTTCTTTTTTTCTTTCTTTTTCCACAATATCACAATGAATAAAATTTATTAATTTCAGAACCAAGTAATGACGATACATTTGGTGATGTGTTTTTCCTCCAGATGAGGAGAAGAGTTCAGCATCTCTCAGTCCAGCTCATAATCAATCCCATAATCTCTCAGGGCTGAAGTCCAGCACTTCCAGTACTCTGCCACGCCTCAGTCCTGTGCCGCAGGACACTGCTAACATCTTGCACACTCTGGTCAGTGCACTACAGCACTGTTGGTGAAACACCTTCATTCCTCAAACACATACACACACACACACCTAACACGAGATTGGCGGTTTTGGTTAGGAGCTGTGCATTTCTGACTGAATGAAATCTACAGAATTACAGCACTAAGTGGAGCAGTAAAAGGACAGTCAAATAAACAGACTGTATGTGGAGAGCAGTCAGTGTGTTTTCTTGTGTGTGCCTGTGTGTTTGTGCGTGCATATACAGTATGTGTGCGTACAGGTTGTGAGCCCAACTCTCCACTTCTCCTTGAGTGCAGTGTGAGGGAAATGCGACAGTCCCGGAGCTCTGCTGCAGGCTATGTGAGCTCTGAACACCTTCAGACTGATCTATGTTTTGTTTAGTGTTGTTATGTTGTATGAGATTGTTGTGTATGATTGATGTTATTGTCTTGAGATGTGAAATTATGTTGTGTAGTGTTGTTACATAGTCGTATTGTGTTGTGTAGTGTTGTATGTAATGTTAGTGTCTTGTGTTCTGTCATTTTGTTTAGGTTGTTGAATAGTTTAGATAGATACTTTATTGATTCTGAAGAAAATTCTAGAATTATTCTAGACTGTCTAGTTGAAATGTTGTATTGTTGTATGTTGAAATGTCTAGTTATAGTGTTATACTGGTTTCACAGTAACACGGTCAGGCAGGCAGACGGGAGGCCACACAGGCAGGCAGTGTGTCTCTGTGTGAGGCAGGCGGACGTGAGTGTGTCTCTGTGTGAGGCAGGCAGACAGACAGGTTGCGTTACTATTTATATGCCCTATATTATATACCCCGGTGGCACGGTGCTGTAGTGGTTAGCACTGTCGCCTTACACCTCCAGGGTCTGGGTTCGATTCCCGGCCAGGCTCGATTCCCGTCTCTGTGTGCATGGAGTTTGCATGTTCTCCCCGTGCTTGGTGGGTTTCCTCCGGGTTCTCCGGTTTCCTCCCACAGTCCAAAGACATGTAGATTAGGCTAATTGGTGTTCCCAAATTGACCATAGTGTGTGTATGGGTGTGAGTGTGCTCTGCGATGGATTGGCACGCTGTCCAGGGTGTACCCTGCCTCGTGCCCTGAGTCTCCTGGGATAGGCTCCAGGTCCCCGCGACCCTAATACAGGATAAAGCGGTACAGAAGATGAATGAATGAATATTATATACCCTATGTGCACCCTGTGCAGACTGCACTGGGTAGCATTGCGTTTCCGGGTTCTCGAGTATCTGTATTGCAGCATTTTAAGTGAAACTAACTGTGGTTCAACATCTATTTAGCGTCAACTCCAAACAAAGAGGATTGGAACTGAGTGTAGTGCACAAAATATACTCACCAGGGAGTGGTGAAGAGACTCGCCACAGTGGGATAGAAAAACCCTACCACCAACTAGTGGTTTGGAAGTATAATTGTAGACAGACACAGACACATCAATGCACAAGTATATGAAATCTCAGTGTAGATTTGATGCAGATGTACAGTATAAATCAGGCTATACACATACACTTTGCTTACCACACACACACACACACACACACACACATACACACAATCTGCTTTCAGTATTAGTCTCTTTATTAACCTTTTTCTTTTTTCTTTGTTTCAACCTGCCCTCTCTCTGTGTCTTACTTTCCTTCTACTGACTATACTTTCCTCTCCATTTTCATCAATTTTCTCTTCTTGAAGAGCACTAAGACGAGGGACTCAAAGTCAAGATGGAAATCCAAAAAGCAGAGAAAGACATCTACTGTATGTAACTGCTCTGAGAGAGAAGACTCTACACACACAGAGAGCATCCCTGTGACATATTTCTATAAGTTAAATTATAATAAATATTAGTTATTTGTGTGTCCATGTGCTTATTCCTAAACTTGCTAATTCCTTGCTGCATTTATAAACATTTAACTGTATGTTTGTCTCTCTGTCTCCTAGCCCAGTCGGGTATGTGCAGGAACGGCAGCAGTGCAGCATCACACTTTGAATGAGCTGATTGTGGTTCATGGTCTTCCTCTCCAGCAGCGACACACAACTGCACAGGAACGCACTGGACAGTAATATACACACACACACACACACACACACACACACACACACACTCACACACACACACACTGAATGCCTTCTCTCTCTATCTCTATAGTGACTCAGAGGAGAGGGTGTGCCTTTCGAAGCCCTCCTCTAACCGTGCTTTGGAACAAAGCCCTTCCCCTTTACCCCGCCCTCCTCCATCATCACGGCGACGACCCCTACCTCCTCGCACACTACTCCCCCTGGCTCAGTCCAGCACAGCAGGAAACATGGAAGATGTTATCAGAGGGACACGACTGTGAGACACGTCTCTCTGTCTGTCTGTCTGTTTACCCATCTTTCTGTAGTTGGTTTTCTGTAGTTGGTTTTCTGTCTCTGGTTTTCAAACATCTCTTCTTAGTACTCTGTCGGTGTGCGTGCGTGTGTGTTTCAGAGCCCCAGCTAGTGATCGCCTTTCCTTTTCTGCAATGACTCTCAGTAGAAACACACTTCTCCCCCCCATAGGCACTACAGACAAAGAACTCACACACTCTGGACATCGTGTACACCTCCCTCAGGTAACACACACACACACACACACACACACACACACACACACACACACACACACACACACAGATGTGGTGCATATTGGTGTGCAAGGATTAAAGTTAAAATAGTTTGTGTGTGTGTAGCATCACAGAGCTCCTTCTAGTCGTGCTCATAATGCTGTAGCAGATGAAGCTGGCAGCCTGCTGGCCTTCTCAAGACCCAACACCACACACACCTTCAGGGTAAAAACATACACACATACTTTCAAGCTTCAGGTGTGACTTCTAGTTTCAGTCCAGACCTGTGCTTCATCTTTCTCCCACTGAAGATGATATAGGTCCATCTAATACTTAACCCAGTCAAGAAAACAACTGAGAGAGAGAGAGAGCTTGTGTCATGAGCAGGGGGAGTGATCAGTGCTGTGTGTGTGTGTGTGTGTGTGTGTGTGTGTGTGTGTGTGTGTGTGTGTGTGTGTGTGTGTGTGTGTGTACGCGCGTGTGTGTGTGTACGCGCGTGTGTGTGTGTACGCGCGTGTGTGTGTGTGCGTGTGTGTGTGTGTGCGCGCGTGTGTGTGTGTGCGCGCGTGTGTGTGTGTGTGTTTTAGTCAGATACACCTCATCGCCGCTCTTTCACTGCTCTGGACAGCAGTGGACAGGCGAAACCAGGCAGAGCTTCTGTTGGCACAGGTATACACACACACACACACACACACACACACACACACACACACGCATGCAAACCAAGATCATACAGTACCAATACAGTTCATACTGTATATAACCTATGTATGTTATTATCTTCTCCTTGTGTTTGTGTGTGTTTATAGATTCTTTGGGTATTGGTGTAACAGGGATCAGTTTGGGAATTAGCAGCTCTTCCTTCCTGGACTCCTATACCACTCATACCCTTGACCAGGATGGGGAGGAGCCAGATGGTAAAGTCCCACCTCCTGGTCAGTGACACATGTTTTATCATGCCACATTTCTTCACCATTTTTATCACTTTATTGACTGTTTTATCAGTGTATCTCACTCTCTACCTCCCCTAGTTCCTGTGTCTCTTCAGTCCCACAGCAGAGGAGGCCTGATGACACGCAGCAACAGACCTTAACAGACACACGCACACACACACAAAGCAGTTCTCAGCAGATATTTTCCTATATCACCTTTATGTTATTATTGTTCTGATTATTATTATTATTTTTACTGTTATTATTAATATTATTATTATTATTATTGTAGTTTTAATTTCTAGAATCCTATTTTTGTACAACTGCCAAAGACAATAACACACATACACACACACATACACAGAGTGTCATAGTGTTTTTGGCCATATCGTTTCATACCTTTTTGGTTCCAGTGTGATATTAATGAGACTCACCCTCACTACAGGTCACATGACTTACGAGCATAGGGTTTTTTTAATATACTTTTTTATTGATTTTTTTTTTTTCAAGACAAAGCCTTTGTGATTAAAGCCTTAGAGCTGCAAGCCATACTATACACACAGACAACACCTTTTAATGTTTAAATGACAAAAATAATAATGTTAATTTACACTTAAATTATGAAATAAAAGTTTCTTTTCAAAACTTCCTTTTGGGTATCTTTTTCACTGCCATTTGTCCACTTCCCCTTTCTCTCGGCATATCCAGGTTCTTGCTTGTCTGCTGCATCTCAAGTTTTCCTCATCAATTTTATTAACTTCACCATGATAATATCTTGTGTTCAAGTCTGTGTTGTGTTGTGTGACACAAGTTTGTGTTGAATCAGAGAACTACTACTGTATGTAACACCTCTAGCATTCTTCCACATTATACTGTTCTTCATCAAACTTCACTGTAATTAGGAATACACCAAAATTTTACAGTACAACATTTTATTACAATAAATACAAGATCAATAAAGCAGACACTACAGACTCCTTATCAAAAAAAAAAAAGCTTTCTTTTTTGGGGGGATGGGGTTACATTTTTTATTTATTACCAGCTTTTAAAAAAAGGGCACTGGTGGCTCAGTGGTAGGTGTTTCGCCTGCCATGCGGAAGGCCCGGGTTTGATTCCCAGCCAGTGCCCAAACCCCAGCCACTGGATGCAGTGCCGGTCCCAAGCCCAGATAAAATGGGAGGGTTGCGTCAGGAAGGGCATCCGGCGTAAAACCTGCGCCAAGTTGTATTGCGGACTGGATATTCCGCTGTGGCGACCCCTTGTCGGGAGCAGCCGAAAGACCAACGACAACTAGCTTTTCAAAAAATGTTAAGCATCTCCTCAGGTGTGATGTAAATGAGATCTTATGTGGTCATATGTTTGACAGTTCTGTTTATATTGGTGAAAAAAGTACAGAGTACAGAACTTAAATACTTTTGTGACAACAACTGAATTGCTTTGATACCACTGACTATCAAAGTCCATTATAATTCAGTACCAAATATTAATACCTAAGTGGTAAACTTAATCAGTGTCAATTAACCAGTAAGTACACAGTCTGCTGATTACACCGCCCAGAGTAAGAGCGCATGTGTGTTGTATTTTGAAAGGCTTGACTATGATGTGTATTTCATAGTAGGTGAGAAAATGTAAAAATTGTAGTTCTATTTTATTATTCTTGATTTTCACCACTACCATGATGCAGTATAGTCTGTCTGCCATTGTCCTGCCCACTTCTAGAGAGAGAAGTTGGCAGTTACTGGCAAAACCCACATTCAAAGCCAGTCACAAAATCACTTTGAGCAAGAAAACACATCGGTTGTCATCTTAAACAACATTTTGTCTCTGAATTGTCCATGTTGTGGTTTACAACTAAAACAAGCTACAACCTAGATTCTAACACAAGGCTGAATCCCAAATCACTCTCTAACCCATGAACAAGGAGTCTACTTGGTGTATGGAACGAGTAACTACACCCTACATAGCACAGTAGCTTTCCATTTTTCCCCATTTATTTGTATGTTACATGATTTTATGATAGGCGATAGCAGAGCATATTCCATAACATCCTCTCACTTGCAACAGAAACACTGAATAGCCTGAATAACTAGAAGCACTGAATCACTGACGCTAGCAAACACCAACATATAAAATTCACAAGCTGCAAACTAATATCCTTATTACCTTATTTATTCATTTTCACATGCTAGTTTCTCTTGAATAAGTTACGAAGTCCACCACAACATGCATACATATGAACATAATCAGCACAACAGAAGCGATAAATTGCTAGGATACTCTTATCTGTTTGAAAAAGCAGCATATTTCTGTTATTTTTTTGCCAAAATTACTAACTTGCAATCAGTGAAACAAAAGCAATTTAAATAGCTCAACACAACCAATATAAGCGAATTCTCCAAATTTAACACAAATGGCTTTTTTAATGATTACTGCAGCCTCAGAATTATTCAACCCCTGAATAATATCCCTCAAACAGATTTTTAAATCAAATGTTGCCTCAAGCATGCCTGAGGCAACTAATTAGGTGCCTCAGGTATACTTGATATAGAACACGTCAAATACCTTGACTACACAATTGTTGATTGAGATGTTTGACTGCATGTCAGAAATGGCCTAGAGAGTTGTCTATAAAATTAATGGACACAAAAATGGTCAAAGATATAGGAAATGTACTAAATGTTCCAAGAAATACAATAGGAAGCATATTTTGCAAGTTTAGAGTTCGAGGAACATTGTCTACACTATGTGGACATTGGAGAAAGAGGAAGCAATCACCTTCTACCACCAGTTTCCTAATGATTCAAGAGTTGGAAAATCCTCAATTGACTGTCAAGGTCCTACAGAAAGATTTGGTGGCAGGAGGCACTGAAGTTTTCTCTGTACTATAAGGCGCATACTGAACACTGAAGGTCACAAGACATCCTCCACTTTTAACACAGGAAAACACAGGGGTTTCAACCTGTCCCTGCAGCAGGCTGTAGTATATACATGCCTCAAATCCACCACTATTTGGGATTCAACCTGTGTTAGAAGCTACATAGCTATATAGGTTGTCGTAATCTTAAATACAACAACACTGAGGCCCTTTGGAATTACTTAGAATCAACTATTCATAAGAGTTGTTTAAATTTACATAACATCAGATGTTTTCTCTCGCTGAAAAAGCATCTGTGAGTTGTTCTGAATGTCCATTAACAGCTCTCTTCGGTCCATATCAATCTACTTTTTCATGTTGTTACCAAAAGTTAGTGTAATTAACATTTGTTGAACATCTGAAACATGGAGTGTTACTTGTGTTTGTAATTAATCTCTGTTACACCAATACCCAAAGAATCTATAAACACACACACACACACACACACACACACTCAGAAATACAAGTAACACTCCATGTTCCTGGTGTTCTACAAATGTTGCAGTCTATTATCACCACTCGTGAATGCCCCTCATCCAATCAGATTGCTTGGTCCAAACTAACTGTTGTACAAATAGCCTTATATTTTTTATGACAAAAAAACAACTTTGAGGGTGTCACCATGCCAGGGATCTAAAAAATAAAATAAATAACATTTTGAATGATACCCCAAGTACAAAAAACAGTGAAGACAAATTATTTTATCATGCAGAATACAATACTCTCTGTCTCTCTACCTGCCTGACAGAGTTTCTTCCCTTCCTGTCTCCTGCAATGTCTCGCTCTGTAGTCATAGACAGGTGTGATGTTGTAGTCCTGTCACTCCATTTAACCACGTCATTACAACAACAACAGCTGAGTGCCCAGTGTGTCTTCTGTGTGTATGGTTCTCAGCAGTTTCTTCTGGTTCGCACTGTCTTACTGTTGTATTTAAGAGGAATTGCCCATCGTCTCATCAGATAAACATCAAACGTATACAGTGTCCCTGCCTCCAGCCCCCCCACTGTTTCTGTAGTAACAGCACGTCGTGCATCAAGTTCCTGGAAGTATTTACAGAGCACACGTTGATCAGGAGGGCGGGACTCTGGTGCTAAGCAAGAGTCTGTATCACTCTTTCGTTCATGAGGTATCACTCGGTTTTTACCTGTTTTGCTCTTTTTTTCACTAGATACCTTTCTTTCTCCACCCGTCTTACTCTTTAGTCCATGCCATACCACTCTGGTGTGTCCTGTCTTACACCTTCGTCCACCACATGTCACTCTGTCTCCACTACTCTCACTCATTTGTCTATGGTGTATCACTTCATCTCTGTCTGGCTCACTTCTCTGTATAACCTGTATCACTCCATCACCACTTCTCTCACTCTGCTGGTCTGCTCTGCGTTTGTAGAGGCAGTATAATCCTCGTTCCTCGGTTCCCATCCATGCAAGGGTTACGGAGGAGCAGGTGCGCAATGTGTTAAAACTTTTGATGTGGAGGGTGTGTGGGAGCGCTGGTGCCCCCCGGCGGTGGAAAGCAGATGTTGCCTGCATTTTCACACACAAAGTCTCTTTCTCTGCTGCATGTGTGTTTCGGGCAGAGAGTTGGAGCCGGATCAGGTAGGACGAGAACCCCTGCAGCCACATCTGGATGAGTTGGTCTCCCACTTTCTGTGATGTCAGCTCATTTCCTTGGGCTGAGACTGAAACAGAGAGTATGTGTGTGAGTGTGTGCGTGTTGTTGCAACTCAGCAGTGTGAACAGGCCATTCCTCTGTCCTCCACGTGGCCGAAAAGAGAAACTCCTTTTCTCATCTGCCCCTGAACTTAATGTGAGCCACTGTACCTGGCCCTCTCTCAATGAGGACACGTTATGTGTCCATGGTTCTGTGTGTGTGTGTGGCTCTTTGTGCACCCGCAGTTCTGCAGGAGTGTGTGATTCTGCATGTGTGCGTGCAACTGTTCCTATGTATGCTGCACTGGTGCCATTTATTCTGTCAATAACAAACACATCAAAGTAATAGAGTGTGTTTGGGAGAAGCTCAGCGATGGTACAGACACTTTTTATGTCGTCACAAACACACACAAGCTTGTCAAATCTGTCCAGTTTGACCATTGCTTTTTTCATCTCTTCTTTCTCCTCTTGGGCAGCACAAAGGCTCCTGTAGTTGTGTTTGCGATTTATGGTAACGCAGTGCTCATACAGCCGTGTATTTGTGTGTGTGTGTAGGGCTTTAGTGACAGATGGACTTGGGCTCCAGGTCAGTGTCACACTGCTCATCCCCACTCCGAGCAGGTGCACTCTGTGGTCAAAGGGCAACTCTGGAAACAACCCCCACAATGCAGGTCCTTCGTGAATATATACTTGTGCATGTGTATGTTCCTGTGTTGATTTTATCCTCAGTGAGTAGACTGAGACCAGGTGAAGCGCAGGACCTTGGTAGGTGTCCACAGTGTTGCCCGCGTAGGTGTGAAGTGTCTTCTCACCTGCTGATTTTCTCCACCACACTTCAGGTTCGCTCTTCTTAAAGCTCCCTGGAAATCATATGGTCCCTTATAATCAGACAAAGTTAATCTCACACACTTAATTACATGCAGAGTGAAACAGGCATACACACGCATTTTATTTTGACTGATGGCATGCAAGTTATAATTGTACTGTAGTAAATCCATATGTAGACATTTGCAGCCCAAAGAAGTTGTCAGAGTTATGTAACTTGCTAATACATGTTCCTTCTCAAGGCATTAATGTGCAGTGTCTTAACAAGCAATTACACTTTTTGAACTCATTGGGATTTTCATCTTTAATTTTGCAGATTGAATTCTGTGAGTAAACATTTCACAATCAAAGTGCTTATGCACTTAAGAGCTAAGCACCAAGAGGATTAAAAAACAGATAACAGTGGACCATACGCAGCACACACACACACACACACACACACACACACACACTCACTCCCTGCTCTCTCTCTCTCTTACAGTACTGATCCTTGGCAGGTTTGTCTTTCAGTGTGGTTGCAGTAAGTCTCCACTCTACGCGTCCTGAACAGGGAGAAACTGTGAGCATCAGCGCTGTCGTCTTCTTCAGTGTAAAATGGAGCCTAATTTAAAACCATGAGTACAAGCATGCAAATGTTTTAACATATTCACACTTAAGAATAAAATAAAAATAATAATCTGACTGCAGTATCAGTTTTTATGTAAATTGCAGTTTGTGATTTTTGTTCTTTTTTAAAGCAGCACTGGGGGTTAAAATGTACGCTGAGCACATAAATAAATGATACATTCTAATATGTTAGTGTTTCTATAGTAACAGCTCATTCTCACACATGAACACATACACACAATGCAGGCGGCCCCACATTCTAACTCCTGTTCTATGGAGATTGACCAGTTTTGCCATCTATCCCATGTCTTCAACATAATTTTTTATACTCTTGACCTAGGACCTATGAGTTTGGATTATCAGACAAATGGATTATCAAAGTTCTTGCTAGGATGAATGCCATGTCATATGAATTATCAATAGTTTTCACACTGCTAAAGTTTTGGTAATGTTAGGTTAGTGCGCTAAATCTTTTTGAAGATTATAAATTTGCATGTTGTAGTGACCCATTAAATATGAAGCCAAAAAATTATGTTAATCATTTATTTTGAGAGGTTACATACTGAATTGAGTCCTACTGACCCAAAACATAACAAGAGGGTCAAAGACACATGCATCCATCCAGCAGATTAATATTCACTAATTCCACTGCATTTCTCATTCTGTGCAAACAGACTTCAGATACTGTATATTCACTGTCTGTAATAGAAAAGTGGGAAAGAAGAAAAAATCATAAAGCGCATAAATGGAAAAGTTTAATGGAAGAAAAACAAATCTGACAAAAGTATAAATAAATGAATAAATGATCAATTCTGGTGTGGGGGGAAAACTGTTGTTTTTTATTATCCAGTGTGTGTGTGTGTGTGTGTGTGTGTGTGGTTGTGGGAGGGGGGGGGGTTCGGTTAGGGGTGCAGAGATAAGTATGGAGCGATATCACGGACAATATTCAAATGCAATTGCAAATTGCATTTGCGTTTCCCATATGTGGACGCACAAAGTGTGCCATAATTCAAATGCAATTGCAAACTTTGCATTACCGTTTGCTGTTTCGCCTTCACGAGCGCACACTGACTGCCAAATTTCAAATGAAAAAGAAAAGTCAATTTGCATTTGTATTTCCCAGGTCTTACACATCATGAACCTGTCATATTAAAATAGCAAAATCAATCACCACGTTTGCTTTTTCACTTTCTCTGCGTCGCGCGTCAAGCCGGCCATAATTCAAACGCAATCGCTAATCCATTTGAAATTGCATTTCCAACACGTTACACAGAAACCTATCAATCAGCATCAGGGGCGGGTCTATACTGTGGGGCGAGATTGTATGGGGAGTGACGTCACTCGCAGTCGCCGACCAAGAGGGGGATATTTGAGCAATCGAGGTGAACCGCGGTAAAGTTGGTGTTATGCGCTAAAATGCCCCCCTGCCACTGATTGCACCCCCAGAAAATCTCTGTCAAATATATTAGGACATCACAATCAAAAATTCATATTATTACGAGAGTTTCTTTGTCTAAAAACAACAAACGGAATTCAGCACAGAACAACTAAAAACTCAGACTCAGGTACGTTATAATCAGAGGTGGAAAGTAACGAATTACATTTACTCGCGTTACTGTAATTGAGTAGCTTTTTTGTGTATTTCTACTTTTTAAAGTAGTTTTAAAAATCTGTAATTTTACTTTTACTTAAGTACGTTTTGTTTGAAGTATTGTAATTCGCTACATTTTAAATCATATTCGCTACTGAGTAAAAAATAAATGAATGAAAATGATAAAATAATAAAAATATTATGCTTTGTATAAATGCTCTGTTGCGCTCGCGTGTGTGTATCATATCCTGGTCGCGCGCCGCTCCAGACTCCACTCCAGGTTTTCTGACATCGGCAGCTACCTGACCTTCCACACGGTCGCTTCCGCCCTGAGTGACGTCATCGACTAGCGCGACCATCTATAATCCAGAGAGAGACGCGGGAAAGATGAAAGAGGTTGTGATTTTGGCGTTTTGATATTTGGTTGTGTATTCCGGTTTTAACTTCTTGCCTCCAATTGACTTTGATTATTGCTTTGTCCATTTGGTTTGGTTAGTCTTTGTATATATTTGTAGATAATTTCACTGTTTTTGGTTTAGGGAGTCTGGGAAGGAACCTGTATTTTTGTTTGTGTGTGTGTTTTTTTTTTTTGCAGGTAATCTAGCTACTAAATATAAATACCATTTTGTTTATTATTTTGGCCTGGGTCCATCCTGAATCTGATCCTCCTCCTTCTGGTGTGTGTGTGTGTGTGTGTGTGTGTGTGTGTGTATATACAAACCTCATTATTTCATCAGTTAATGATTGGATCTAGTTCTTTCTGCCATATACCACCATTTCCATACAGTTTAAAATAGAACCCTGAACCAATCTTTTGCTGTTTGGCCCTAGACTGGGACGTAACACCATATTTAAGTGACCACTTTGATTTTCAAGCACAACAAAGATGTAACATCTGGACCACCGCGGCCTCAGGGAAGAAGATCCGGTTCCCCGGACTACTGAGCCGCCGCTTTGTCTTCCCCTAGTGTGTCTGTGTGTCCATGTCACGCACCATTAGTAGTAAGTATGTGCACCTGTTGACCCCCTATGTGTGTCCCTATTTAAACCAGCCGACCCCGTGGCCACCTGTCAGTCCACCGTTGTGCTATTGTGAAAAAGTGTCAGTAAATATTCCTTGTGTGCTTAGATAATTGGTTTCCCCCTGTGTGTTTTCAGTATATATATTCTCTACGTGCTCGGACAATTGGATTCTCCTGTGTGTTTTCGGTGAATATTCTCTATGTGTTTGGACAATCGGATACCCCTGTGTGTTTTTAGGACTGACTGCATGAAACCTCCCACGCCCGTGGCTGCAAGATACGAAGGAC
This sequence comes from Channallabes apus, assembly GCA_030522415.1. Classification (NCBI taxonomy): domain Eukaryota; kingdom Metazoa; phylum Chordata; class Actinopteri; order Siluriformes; family Clariidae; genus Channallabes; species Channallabes apus. Next base: position 8,500,241 of record CM060116.1, read on the forward strand.
AGCTGGCGTGTTGAAACTGAACCCGCGGCGTAGAGCGCCGCTATTTATGTTTATTGTTTATAAAAAAAGAAGAGAGTTTTTGTTGGTGGAAACGCTGTAAATAAACCTGATTTTTGCTTGACCATCCTGCATCTGCGTCTGCTACCTGACATACATCATGACAGATGGACTGACCCACCAAGACGCAGCAGGTATCCCACTACCGGCAGAGGATAGAGCGATGCAGTACATTGAAAAGCAACAGCGGCAGATCGACGGGCTGGCGCGAGCCGTGAGTGACATGGCTCACCGCATTAAACACTTCGCCTTCCCAAGCCCGTCCCCGGCAGGGACACCGAGGCACGCTCCACCCTCACCACCTCGCGCCGCAACCCCGGAGCGATACGCAGGGGATCCAGAGGGGTGCAAACGTTTCATCCTGGCCTGTGAGCTCTACTTGTCTGATTATCCCAACATGACGGACGAGCAGCGGATTCGTTTCGTCATCCAACAGCTCACAGGTCCGGCCATGGATTGGGCAGCAGCCGTTTGGGGCAACAGGGGGGAGCTCACGGTCCGATATAATAAATTCATGGACGCGATGACCGCGGTGTTTGACCATCCGGACCAGGGGCACTCCGGGGAACAGCGCCTAATGAAACTGAGGCAAGGGAGCCTCCCAGTGGCGGAGTATGCCATCAAATTCCGCGTCATGGCTGCGGAGAGCGGCTGGTGCGAGCAGAGTCTGCTCGCGCGGTTCCGGGACGGACTCCAGCCCGACATCCAGCTGGAGCTGGCCTGTCGGGACACCGACCACTCGCTGGATGAAACCATCAGCCTGGCTATCAAGCTCGACCAACATCTTCGCAGCCAGCGCCAGCGCCCCTCCGCCAGGGCGGCCCCGCCACGCCCCCTCGACCTTCGCCAAAGACCCCCTCGGGAACCGAGGGAAAGGGGGGGACCGGAGCCGATGGACGTGGGTACTTCCCGCCTCTCCGTCGCAGAGAGACGGCGACGTATTACATCCGGTCTCTGCCTGTACTGTGGCGGGGAGAACCACCTCATCAAGGACTGCCCGTTACTGAAAGTAACCAGACACACACCGCTCCACACACACCATCCCTTCTGTTTGAAGGCACAAGTGTCTTTTAATGATCATGTGTTGTTTGTCTTCCCTCTAGTAGATTCCGGGGTGGCTGGGAACTTCATCTCCTCCACGATTGTTTCCTCGCTGCGAGTTCCCGTGTCGAAGCTTCCACAGCCGATATCAGTTAAAGCTCTAGATGGCCGTGAATTAGAACAATCGCCTATTCAATTAATAACAGCACCACTACGATTAACTTTTCCCGATCACACGGAGGAGCTAAAATTTTTCGTACTGCCTCAGTCTGGTCATTCCGTCGTGCTAGGTCTCCCCTGGCTTAGTGCCCATAACCCCAATTTTGATTGGAACCAGTCACGCATCACATCATGGTCCCCAAGATGCGAGAAATTATGTAAACCGCCCAAAGTGACGGTCCAAACAACCACCATAGAAAGCCGAAGGCCCTACAAAAAATTTATGTGCCATCAGAGTATGCGAACTTTAATGATGTATTTAGTGTTAGGGCAGCTGCACGACTTCCCCCTCATCGTTCGTGGGACTGCGCGATCGAGCTGCTGCCGGGGCACCACCTTGCTCACGCATTTATCCATTGTCAGTGGAGGAAACCAGGGCCATGGAGGAATATGTGAGCGAGGCACTCCAGCAGGGGCTCATCAGCAGGTCCACGTCTCCCGCGTCGGCAGGTTTTTTTTTCATAGAAAAAAAAGGGGGGGGCTTACGACCCTGTATTGATTATCGTGGACTCAATGCAGTAACAAAAAAATATAAGCACCCACTGCCCCTGGTTCCGGCCGCAATCGATCAGTTCCGAGGCGCCTCCATTTTCACCAAACTCGACCTCCGCAGCGCATATAATCTCGTTCGTGTGCGCAAAGGTGATGAATGGAAGACTGCGTTTAGCACGACATCTGGGCATTACCAATATAACGTGATGGCATATGGACTGGTAAACGCACCTGCGGTGTTTCAGGGGTTCATGAATGACGTGTTTCGGGATATGTATAACCGTTTTGTCATAATATACTTAGATGACATCCTAGTATATTCGCGGTCATATGCGGAACACGTCAGTCATGTAACAACCGTCCTTCATCGCCTGCGCAAACATGGGCTCTATGCGAAGGCAGAGAAATGCACATTTCATCAGCGGGAGGTGGCATTTCTCGGCTATCACATAGGGCCACTGGGGGTCGAAATGGAGCCGGCCAAGGTAGAGGCGGTGCAACAATGGCCGGAACCCACGACAGTGAAGGAGCTACAGAGGTTCCTGGGGTTTGCCAATTTTTATAGGCGATTTATCCGGGGCTTCAGCATGGTGGCAGCACCGCTCACGTCACTACTGAAAGGTAGTGCATCCGAGGTAGGGTTAGGAGCAGTGCTGTCACAACGCCAAGGCCACCCCAAGAAGCTCTACCCGTGCGCTTTCTTTTCTAGGAAATTAACACCTGCCGAGCGCAATTATGATATCGGTAACAGAGAGCTGCTAGCAGTAAAAGCGGCGTTAGAGGAGTGGCGACACTGGCTGGAGGGGGCGAAACACTCATTCACAGTACTCACTGATCACCGTAACCTGGAGTACCTCCAACAGGCAAAGAGACTAAACTCACGTCAAGCCCGCTGGGCACTCTTTTTCACGCGTTTCAGGTTTATCATAACGTACCGCCCCGGCTCGAAAAACATCAAAGCGGATGTGCTCTCCCGCTATTATCCGTCGCCGGAACCGATTATAAATCCGGCGCCTATTCTGCCATCATCACTTGTAGTGGCACCGGTCATGTGGAATCTCGAGGCGGAGGTAGCTCAGTGGGTGCGGTCCAACTCCGTGCCTAGGAGTTGCCCTCCGAACCGACTCTACGTGCCGGAGTCACTTCGCGAGCGAGTGACGATCGAGGCTCATACGAGCCTAGCATCGGGACATCCCGGCGTTACACGCACCAACCACCTGTTAGAACCAAAGTTCTGGTGGCCAAAAATGCGAGAAACCGTGAAAAAGGTTGTTTTGTCTTGTGCCACCTGTGCGACTACCAAAAGCCCCCGTAGCCTACCCGTTGGTAAACTAACGCCCCTCCCGGTGCCGAACAGACCGTGGTCCCATATCGCAGTGGACTTTGTCACGGACCTGCCGGTCTCGAACGGGTACACCACGATACTCGTGGTAATAGACAGATTTTCTAAGGGATGTAGATTCGTCCCGTTTTGCTCCCTCCCGTCAGCCCTCCAGGTGGCAGAAACCCTATTCACTTCAGTGTTTCGTTGCTACGGCATCCCCGAAGATATAATTTCCGATCGTGGGCCCCAATTTATCGCCAGGGTCTGGAGAGCTTTCTTTCAGAAGTTGGGGACCACAGTTACAGATGTCGCCATTAAAAACCCGCGTGTTTTCCCGCGGGATGCCGCAATTTAGCGCGCGGCTTGCCGCGACTTGCCGGAGGCAACATTCGGGAATTTAAAATAAATGTGTTGTGCTTCACTGAATATCCGCCAGATGGCGCATAGAAGGACTTTATCTAAAAGCCGGTGGTCCGGGAAAGTCAGTTTCCCTATGTTTCCCCGGTGGCGCGCAGATTCAAATCATGACGTCACTCGCTACCTAACGCTGAGAAGGCAAACGAGGATTTTAACAGTTTTTCTCTCGTTTTAAAGTGTTTTTATGAACTTTTTGAATTAAACAAATAACCTATGCATAATAATCGAGTGTCTTTTCGCTTTTTTTTTGTATATTTGAAGATAATTCATACGTTTTAAGCCGCTGCAAAAGGCTGGTTTGCTGGGCGAGTACTGACATCACGACTACTTTTATTACACCTACATTTGTTTATTTGTATATGTATGTTATTAATATTAATTTTTTTGAGATTGTGTGTTGAAACGGAGAGTTTGTGTTGATAAGTGTATGTGGATAAGTTGATAAGTGTATCAGAAAGCATTAAAATGTTCATTTGAATTAAAATGACACACACACGTCTGTATATACAGTATATCAATTACATATATATCAATTTCATTAGTTCGTTCATTCTATTTGAAGCTTCGGATGTTTTTTTTTTTTTTTGGTTTGGTTAGATTAGTTCTGAACTCGCTTCCGTGAAACTATCGCTAAAACAATGTACTGAGCCCTCCTGAGGATATAAAGCTTTATTATTGTGTTTGAATAAATATTCAGATCTACCACAGCAGGTAATAAACTATGGTGTGTCATAACCGAAGCAAACACCACGATTATGCCTCGTTTCGTTCGACGGGAACGTGGTTCACTTGGCCGCGGTGTATTATAAACCTGTGGAATGTTTCACTGTTTATTCTCACATAAGAGGAATAAAAGCGAGTGAAATGTGGAAATGATGTGTGGCAACTCAATGAGGACTAAACAAAAGATTTCGGTAACTCCACTGAGTGTAACATCTGCATAGTGACACTGAACATCTTCACTTTTCCGTTTACCTCTGAAAAAAAAGCTGTATTTTGTTTGTTTATATTTAGAGTTTTTATAACAGTAGAACAAGTACCCGCGCGCACGCACACACATAGACACACACACACACACACACACACACACAGACACTCCCCTGAGCCCTCGGGAAACATCCAATCACCGTCGGTATACAAATGAGTCAAGACGTAGCCTAACGTGGTGTCGTGTCGGATTTCAGTGGTCACGGAGTGGGAAGACTTTGAAGAAGCTGCAGTGACAGTAAACAGCTGAACAACTTCACTTTTCCGTTTACCTCTGAGGAAAAAAAGCTGTATTTTGTTTGTTTATATTTAGAATTTTTTATAGTAGTATAAGAGAGAGTTATAGTTTGGTCTGTATTGTAGTTCGCACCCTTGTAGAGAATAAATAAATGAATAACACCTTCATATCCCCTCTCAAGAGTGTCATAGTCCATTGTTAGTTTTAATGATCTTTCTGAAACTAATTATCACTACATAAGTACCCTAACACCATTGATCATGAGTCTCAGCTGAACCTAATTCTATACTTGTAACAGAAAATGTAGATGCAGATTCCAAATGTGTATTTATATAATAGATAGATAGATAGATAGATGTGTGTGTGTGTGTGTGTGTGTGTGTGTGTGTGTGTGTGTGTGTAGGCTCTACGCAGGGGCAAGAGAGGGCAGCGCACCCTTAAATGTGTGCACATGTTAATATATTCCTAAAATGTATATATTACAAGTTGATAAACTGATCTGCGGTAGCGGAAAAATCCGCTGAAAATAGGACAGGCTACAGCGCACGCACACACACACACATACACACGCGCGCACACACACACACACAGACACACCTCCCTTGAGCCCTGCGTCTGTCGGATTTCAGGGGTCACGGAAAGACTTTGAAGCAGTTTTGTATGAATCTAAGCTTGAACTTATCAGCATTGTAAATATATAATACTTTTCAAATAAAATCGCTATTACTTTGACCCTGAAGTTTAGTTTAGCACACACAAAAAACAGAAAAGTCATTTCTGGTAAATCAACGGAATGTGTAGTTTATTTACAGTAATTCATTAAAAAATGAATATACATTGTACAGTACACGGTAAACACGGGAAAGATTACAAAATGAAAAAACAAACAGTGTCTACTTTATAAACAGCTTAGTATGTGCGTCGAGATGCTGAAATCCCTTGCATGTTTTTGCTTCCAAGTGGAACAAAAGATCTATAGGTGTGATCACAACCCCCTCCGACTGACCGTGCCATCAATCACTGACCACCTCAGAAGTTCCCTCCATTGTATGGCTGCAATACTTGTTTTGCAAGTATTTTTAACACCATTCAAAGGGGCAGTTATCGGCTATGACACGTTGAAGGAGAACTTAATAGTTCTCAAAAATAGTGTAAATGTCTGCAACAATCACTAACCATTAAAATGTTTTTTTTTTTGTAATTAAACACGAAAATATTAATTATATTTCCATATATACACACACATACACACACACACACACACACACACACACAAGGGCGTAGGTTTGCTACCTATGACTCCAACTAATACCCCATCCCCCAATCCCCTTTTCCACCCACCAACCCCCAACCCCCTGCCCCATCCACCTACCAACCTCCCACCCCAACTATGTCCACTGAATACATGTTTTTCTTAATATGGTGCGAAATCACTTTACATTAATACTAGCAATGCTTCGATTTATATTAATCCATTCGAAATGCAATTCATTAAGTTAAATTAAGGAATAGTGTAAAGTTAAAGGAATGTTTCATAACTGACAAAAAGATAGTCTTTAATAAAATAAAAACTATTCTTTATTGAGCCCTAGTGCAAATGAAACATCTCAATCATCTGTATATATATAAAAGTAGATTACATCTAAACATGAACTACTAGGTAGAGTACCACACAACAGCTCAATGCCTATTGCTCCTATATGAAGGAGACAAAAACATGCCTTCGCCTCTCGTTAACAAAAATAAACTGCTGGCATATTTGTTTGACATCAATATTGTCCAGGCTGTTCTTTTTTTCTTCTGATAAACACTAAAGATGATATTTTGTAGAATGCTGAAAACCTGTAATCATTGATTTACATAGTATTTGTTTTTCCTGCTACGGAAGTCAATGTTTTCAGCTTTTTTCCCCAATATCTTATTTTGTATTCAACAAAATAAAGAAAATCATTAAAGTTTGGAACCACTTAAGGATTAAATAGTGAGTAAAGTTTTTTGGGGGGTGAACAATGGCTTTGACCCTAACTCTTCCCCTCTGACTGCACTAGGACCGGACAGCATTGCCACCTGATGAAATAGCGTGACAAAAAAGTGAAATGTCAGTTCAAAACTTTTGCCAAAAACACTAATGAATCACTTACATCCTCAGCCTATCACTCCTCATAATGCTAAATATTAGTATAATCAGCATGTATAATACACGCACACATATTATATGTTATATACTGTATAATCAACATTCAGATTGACCTCCTGTGAACTCGCCTCTTCACCTGAACTACAACATGGCTGATCTGCTTCTGTCCCCTAATTGAAAAACATTGAGGGATTCCTTATGCGCATGGACAGAGAATGCCTCAGCCTATTATTGGTAACAATGTTAAATCTCAGAACAACTACAGTGGCTTGCAAAAGTATTCGCCCCCCGTGAACTTTTCCACATTTTGTCACATTACAGCCACAAACATGAATCAATTTTATTGGAATTCCACGTGAAAGACCAATACAAAGTGGTGTACACGCGAGAAGTGGAACGAAAATCATACATGATTTCAAAAATTTTTTTTTTTACAAATAAATAACTGAAAAGTGGGGTGTGTGTAATTATTCAGCCCCCTTTGGTCTGAGTGCAGTCAGTTGGCCATAGACATTGCCTGATGAGTGCTAATGACTAGAGAGCACCTGTGTGTAATCTACACTCTCTCCATCGCTGTCTGATATACAGCACAGGTGTTTAGGTTCTGTTACCTGACAAAACAGGATAAACACATGCCATTTAAACAGCAATCATTTTATTTCACTTTTTCTGAGTCTTAGTGTGCAAACCTCGAATCAAATCATTAATGTTCGCCAAGTAAGTGAATGCATTTTAAAAACTATTTTTCTGAAGTGGATTGTCTATTGGTGTCAACAAAATTCTAGCCATATGGCAATATTAGTATATTAGTTTATCAATTTCTTTCACAATACTGATTTCTGACAAACAGTCACTAGATTAGGAGACTGACAGGGATCATATTTATACTTTTACATTTAGCTGTTTAATCTGCTGTTAGTTTTAAGTCCGTATTCACAGACTATATCCTGGCCTGCTGTACTGAATGTGAGTCCACTGCATTTGGCGCTGCTTGTGTCTGAACGCAGCCAATCGTCTATCACATGATGGCAGGGAAAGGCACAGCCAATCAAAATGTTCATATGTGTTTTGGGGGCGGGAGGACTCAAGGAGAGAACGTGATTTATCCCTTTCTGCGTGTCTAGGTTAATGTTGACAGAACGATTTAAAAAAAAGTGGATTAAATGACATTTCAATGGTCGGAGGATATTGGTGGGGACACATCCCCTCCGTCCACCCTAAATCTACGCCCCTGTATATATATAATTTCAAACTATTTATTCATTTGTCTTTTATTTACTTACTTACTAGCGAATGCTTTTTTAGGGCTCTAAAAACTACGGCAGTATGAGTGACAATGGAATAGGACGTTTGAGTTGCACCGGTCTCACACACACACACACAATAAATAAATATATATATAAAATTAAATTCTTAAAACATCGTGTTCACCCATGCACTGAAAAAAAGAACTTGTAAGATTTACTTGATAAAATCCTCGTAACAATTTGGACACATAGATTTTAAGTAAATTTTATTGCTCCAATATTAAGGCTGAATCCCAACCCTTCCCCCTACCCTTCCATTTGACGCGTTCACGTGCAGGGGTAGTGGTGTCTCATTTCTCTTTTGGTTGGAGGTGTAGGGGGAGGGGGAAGGGCCAGATAGCCCTCCAAACGAAGATTATGGGCAAGCAGACCCATAAATGTTGTCATTTTTGCCATTAATAAAGATTTTTATGACAAGTTTTCATTATATGTATATTACCTTTAGTCTTGTGTTTGTGTTTATGGTGATGTTCTGTAAAGAAACGTTTGCAAAAAAAATCGCTAAAGTTTGCTAGCGGATAGCACATATTGCACAATATTACAAATATATATTTTTATGTCACATACACTTTACTGCATGCTACAAACAAATATGAAAGTTCAGTAGCACGGCATTTTGCCGAGCATTTGATAACGCATTGTTTGTTTTGCTTACGGCCATACACTATTGTTTTGCTTACACTATTCTTACTTATTGCAACGTGACCACAGTTTTGTAATTTATATTCTGTATATGGACGGCTGAGGAAACCCGAAGACGCATCCGTGTTCGTGGTGAAAATGAGCAACTTTTTAAAAAATCGAAATACGGCGCAAAAAACCTTTGGGAGTGAGTAATCTCTCTTATTGGAATGTGTGATAAACATCGGCGCATGTCCTCTGACGTAACATTAGGAACCAGCGACAACGTATGATGACGTATAACAGTGTTGTCCCATTTCTTAGGGGAAATATTTATACCCTTCCCCTTTCCACTTCGTTTCAAGGGACAAGGGGAAGAAAATAGAATTGTGATTCAGCCTAAGTAAAACTCACCCGTAATTGTCAGGTAAAATTTACTTAATTAAATTAACAATAAAAGAAATCAAGTAAAAGTTACATAATTATATTTAATGCACAAATTAGATTTATTTAAAATAATCAAGTAAAGTTGCAGGAACCTTAATTTTATGAAATTACTATCATTTTGTTTTGTGAGATTTTCCCTTAACTTGGTTTTATCAATTTATATTACTCCCTATAATAATGTAAACATTGCTAATTTGTGTTTTGGAAAGAAACTTAAGTAATTATTTCATCTATATCTTTCATAAATCACACAACTAAAATATAATTAAACAGTTTATTCACCAACATTACCAAATATTTGTGACATTCACAGTCTAGATCCAAGTTGTCTTTTTAATAAAAGTGCATTCAGCTAAATTTTGCATCCATAGAAAAAAACTGCACAACAGATTTTCAGGCACCAGGGCCTGAAATACTTGTTTTAAACAAAATTGTGTAAAATAATAAATAAATAAAATACAGCATTCATTTAGAAATAAAATACAGCAGAAAATACATTAAACAAACTGTAGAATAAACGTTAAAACGTAATAGCCCTCGGAAGCAGTGAAGTTGCAACATTCAAATCAGCACTCTGGACTAGTGCACTTAAAAGTATTCCATTGAAACCATAACGCATTAAAACATTAAGCTGAACATGTAAACACAACATGTAAAGACTTGTAGTCAAGCCAAATCAAATGTTTTAAGATAACTTCATCTTTAAAGCTTGCACTTTTGGTGATAGCTTAATCCCATCAAGTTCTAGAAGAACTTTCTGAAAATAGCTCAAATGTGTAGCGCAGTGCTCGGAGCTATTGCCACATTCTTGCAAAATTTCCTCTCCTTCAAGGATTATGGATACACCAACTGGTCCTTCCCCTTCAACAGCACAGACGACAAGGATTTTAAGAAGGTGCATACTGGCATCACTTCGTCTGTCCCCCTGCATAAAATGTACAAGAAAATAAATAATTTATTTTGAGAAACAAAAAAAAAATCTGAATTGCTTCAACCTGTGCTGACTTCATTTCACAGAGAAAAAAAAATAATACAAATAATTGATAATAAAAAATGACCATCGCTTCATATACTTCAGATTGTTAAACTTGGGTTAAATTGCTTTAGCAATAATCTTGCATCACTAAAACATTGTAAAACATGGCATGAGATGGCTACACTCCATAGATTACTCTGCACCTTTACAGTGTCAGGAAATCCTATGATGAATGCTGAGTTTGTATTTAAAGGGTTAGTCCAAACATGAAAATTCGTTCAATAATTACTCAGATTTATATATTCATTTGCATTTATATGCTTCTGTCCAATACAACAAACACTATATTCAAGGTATTAATAAATTGTATAATTAATAAGAAAACAATGCTTTACCAGGCAATCATCAAAGAGATCCTCTTCAGATTCACGTCTCATCTTTACGCTTTGTTTCTGTGAAAATATTTACATTGTATCATTACATAATCTTTTATTTGTACAACTACATTTAGGCATTTCTTCATCTTTTGTAAGTTTGCCTTTATCCAAAGCAAATTACAAAAGAGGAAGGCATCAAGCATGTAAATAACCCACAGTTATTTGAAATAATTAATAAGAGTGGTATTCTGAGGTGATTTAATTGTATTTCTTGATATTGGTTGTGCTTATTGTAATTTGCATCATGCTTTGCACTCTTTAAGTTATTTAACCTATAGAGACCTTTATTTTGAAATGTGACCGGGAGGAAATGCACGGAGATCTTACATATCGGGAGAGAGCGCACGTGCACGGAGTGAGAGAGCACATGCGGACGGAGAAGGATCACGGAATTAGCGATAAAAGACATTTAAGTTTATTTATACATACAGTAGCACTTTGTTGTTATATTTTCAGTATTTTATTTATTTATTTTTTGACTTTGTTGACTTGCACCTGGTTGAAAGGGAGAACAAGGTAGTTAAGAACATTTTGCTGACATATAGCATATATCTGTAACTTATGGTCTCTATGACTGGGTTATGTGTTTGTTCTATTATGAGTAATTTATGTCTTTGATAAATGTTAAATTTAGCTTAATTTAGTGTTTCATGGATGTAAGGTCATTGTTTGTTTCATTTATATGGATGTGGATTTCATGCAGATTCCGATTTTGTTATTTTTTATCTGTTGTTCTAGCTCTTACGTTGTTGTACATCCAATACGGACAATAAAGCCCAACAAAGACAGTACAACGTCAGTGTATGAGTTCAATCCCTAATTTTCTTCAACCGGGCTGTAACAAAGCATGTCAAGCAGTGCTACTAACACAAAGTTTCTGACACCGTTAGAAAAATACAAGATAGATCAGCAAGGGATTAAGGAAAAAGTAAGAAGCAAGAATCATGTGTGGAAAGATTAAGCATGCAGGGTCACAGGATGACTCGACTTATTTTTATTGTCTGCAATGCGATTTAGACAAATTAGAACTGCGGTCAAGCCAGCCGCGATTGATTTTAGTGTGCGCACATATTACAGTGATTACGGTAGTTTCAGGACCGATACAGAGACAACGCGCTTTCAGAGCGCTTTTCATTTAGACGCCCAGGACTGAGAGATAATACAACATGCTCGTCAATTTTTACTTGCTTATTTATTTGCATTTCTGCTTTAATATCCGTGTTATTTATTGGTGACTTTGACGGTTGTCTGTTACAATATTTTTCTTAAATATTCACCATTCAAATAATTGTTTTATGTAGATAAGTTACAGCAGAATTCGTAGAAAACAGACAAAATAATGTATTTAGTCTTTCTAAATACCAGAATTGATTTTTATTTTGTTTTACTGTTCAAAAGTAGCAGTTATTCTTCAATGAATGTTTTCTATAATGAGGATTAACGTCTGCTTTGGAAGAGAGGGCAAATAAACAAATGTTCACAATGGGGAAAAAAAGTTAAATAAAATGCCTTTATTTCACTTCAGAGACCTATGAAAAAATAAATTCTAGTATAAAACGCCATGGTCAGTTTTTATCCCATATAATGTACACACATTATATGATAAAAAAAAAAAAAGTAGAAAAAAACAATGATCAGTTCTTATTCAGGATGTCCCATACTATATACACACCACATATGAAACTATTTTACTGCAGCATTTTTCAGATATGGGGCATTATTACATTTTAAAGGGGTATAAAGACCCCATTTCTAATAAGTAGAAAAAAACAATGATCAGTTCTTATTCAGGACGTCCCATACTATATACACACCACATATGAAACTATTTTACTGCAGGATTTTTCAGATATGGGGCATTCTCTCTGTGTTGTTCATGAAACTACCGTAATCACTGTAATATGCGCGCGCACTAAAATCAATCGCGGCTGGCTTGACCGTGTTTTTCTGAACCGCGGCTGGCTTTACCGCAGTAAATTAGAGCTGCTGTCAATACTGTATGAACATATGTACAGGTTCTTTACTCGTAACTCATTAATAAAGTTCGGCTTCAGAAAAAAAAACGTTTATTGCTAGTGCTCTTTTACCATTTAATGCTTTAACACACACGACTCAGTTTGTTCAGAAATGGCATCTAACTGGCGAGCCTTTGTCTGAACACGCCGTTTTCACTCGGGGTGGGGGTAAGAAACACACATCTCGGTGTATTAATCCGCGCGCTCGGTTTGTTATTATTTTATTTATTTATTTATTTACCACAGGACCCATGGGGGCTCCGTAGGTTCAGGTTTTTACACGAAAACGGTGTTTTGTGAATCTCCACACTATTAAAAACTGAAATTGCTAATTGTACGTCCTGAGATTAAGATGAACATTAATTGGGAGTCATGAAAGCGAGAATCACATCCAAAAAAGAAAGCTAAACTTACCTCGAACACGACAACCTCCAGCTCCAGCCACGCCGTGTTGTACTGTACCTCCGTGATGATCCACAACCGACTGATCCACAGCGCGGGCACAGCGTCTCCAAACACGCATGCGCAGTTTAATTTGCACACATTTTCGGCTTCAGTAGACACACAATACTTCAGACTGAAACACGACTGCCCCCTACAGGTAATGAAGGGCATGTTCACAGCTCCCCGCACGCAGCCGCGCAAAGCCGCGGCAAGTCACGGGATCCCTATTCTCGAAACGCAGGTTTTTAATGGCGACATCTGTAGCCTCACGTTGGGCTATCACCCCGAATCAAATGGGCAGGCAGAGCGAACTGTCCAAGTACTCGGGAGATATCTTCGAGCATATTGTAGCAGCAGACAACACGAATGGGCGGACTATCTACTCTGGGCGGAATATGCACAAAATTCACTTCGTCATTCCTCTACCGGCCTAACGCCGTTTCAGTGTATATTGGGATATCAACCCCCACTGTGTCCTTGGGATGCCACCCCCACCGATGTACCTGTGGTGGACGAGTGGTTTAAGAAAGCGGAGAGAGTGTGGGGAGACGCACACACATCCATCTCATGAGCAGTGCAGCGTTTCAAAAAATATGCCGATAAACGGCGACGGGAAAGTCCTTCGCTCCAGGTAGGCGATCGGGTGTGGCTCTCGACCTTCACCTTAACCTCCCCTGCAAAAAACTCTCCCCCAGGTTCATTGGTCCATTTCCCATTGCAGCACAAGTGAACCCAGTAACATATAGACTCACACTCCCTACACACCTACGCACTAACCCTGTGTTTCACATCTCTCTTCTCAGGCCGGTGGTCCGGGGTCCGCTAGATGAAGGAGCAGCGGAACCTTCACTCCCTGGGGCAGTGGACATAGGGGGCGCCCCCGCGTTCCGGGTCAAGGAACTACTGGACTCACGGAGGAGAGCAGGGGCATTGCAGTATCTAGTGGAATGGGAGGGGTACGGCCCGGAGGAGCGGAGCTGGGTTCCGGCACCAGACATACTCAGTCAGGAACTCATTTCAGAATTTCACAGGGCGCGACCGGATCGACCGGCTCCGCGACCTCCGGGTCGCCCCGCCCGACGGCAGCCCCAGCAGCCGGGTAGGTCCACGCTCCCTCCGGCCACGCGTAGGGGGCGCCCTCGCCTCCCTCAGGAGGCCGGTTCTGGGGGAGGGGGTACTGTAACATCTGGACCACCGCGGCCTCAGGGAAGAAGATCCGGTTCCCCGGACTACTACGCTTTGTCTCCCCCTAGTGTGTCTGTGTGTCCATGTCACGCACCATTAGTAGTAAGTATGTGCACCTGTTGACCCCCTATGTGTGTCCCTATTTAAACCAGCCGACCCTGTGGCCACCTGTCAGTCCACCGTTGTGCTATTGTGAGAAAGTGTCAGTAAATATTCCTTGTGTGCTTAGATAATTGGTTTCCCCTGTGTGTTTTCAGTATATATTCTCTACGTGCTCTGACAATTGGATTCTCCTGTGTGTTTTCGGTGAATATTCTCTATGTGTTTGGACAATCGGATACCCCTGTATGTTTTTAGGACTGACTGCATGAAACCTCCCACGCCCGTGGCTGCAAGATACTAAGGACAGCTGGCGTGTTGAAACTGAACCCGCGGCGTAGAGCGCCGCTATTTATGTTTATTGTTTATAAAAAAAGAAGAGAGTTTTTGTTGGTGGAAACGCTGTAAATAAACCTGATTTTTGCTTGACCATCCTGCATCTGCGTCAGCTACCTGACATACATCATGACAAAAGACAACAACTTTATTATGCAAAGGTGTTCCTTCAGTTAAAAACAACTAGTTTTGAGATTTATATCTGCTCATCTTTTTTGAACTACGCTAGAATGCCTCATCCCACCCCGCTGTTAAAAAAATAAAAAAGTAACTCTGTAACTTTTACTCTGAGTACATTTTTTAATGAGCTACTTTTTACTTTTACTTGAGTAGATTTTTATAATGGTAACTTTACTTGTACTTAAGTAAAATTTTACTGAAGTAACAGTACTTGTACTTGAGTACAAAATTTTATTACTCTTTCCACCTCTGGTTATAATGGATAATATTCAGCTCGTTCAGTGTGTGGAGTGCAGGATGTTTAGACATTCTTCCTCCGTCATTAGCGATAACTTTACTTGTGATAGGTGTGTGTTAGTGAGCACTCTGACGGAGAAGATATCAGCGTTAGAGGAGCGCATCCTGACTTTAGAGAGTGTGAGAGTAGCGTTATTCCCGTAGCGGACAGTCTGGGTGCCGCAGGCGGAGATAAACAGCCCCCGACTCCGGCATTAGAGCCCTCACAGCGGGGCGAGTGGGTGACGACTCGGCGGCATACTCGTTCAGCCAAAGCTAACGCTAAGGCTAGCCCACCGGAGCATACCTCCTCTGCGCTACACGTGTCCAACAGGTTTGCCCTCCTCAGTGATGCACCCGCTGAGAAACCTGAAAGAGCTCTGGTTATAGGAGACTCTATACTGAGGCACTGAAATTAGCTAGACCTTTAGGGGCGCCAGCGGCAGTGCTTAGGTGTATCCCGGGAGCCAGAGCACCGGACATAGCAGGTAATCTTAGGGCTCTAGGACAGCACAGGTTCTCTAAGATAGTAGTACATGCTGGAGCTAATGATATACGCCTTCGTCAGTCAGAGGTTAGTAAGAGTAACTTTACAGAGGTGTTTAAATTAGCGAAGGCGATGTCCGATGAAGTAATATGCTCTGGTCCCATCCCAATGAGACGTAGCGACATAGCTTACAGCAAGTTATGGTCGCTGAACCGCTGGATGTCCAGGCGGTGCTCCGAAAATAATGTGGGCTTTATAGATAATTGGAAGACCTTTGAGGGCAAAGCTGGCTTGTTAGGGCAGGACGGTGTCCATCCCACTCGGGAAGGTGCTGCTCTCATTTCCTGTAGTATAGCTCATAGTCTCAGTAGAGGTCTAGTTAATCGGTGACAATCCAGAGCCCAGGCCAGGGAGCAGACAGACAGGCTAAAACAACCGTCTGCTAGCTGCATAGAGTCGTCACTCAGGGTTCACCATATTGAGACTGTGTCTGTTCCCCGAGCTAAGCAAAAATGTAGAAAGTCTCAGAAAGTCTGTTTTAATAGTTTAATTAATATAAAGACCACAAACTCAGATCATACTGAATGTGCAGCCAGCACCTCTGATCTGAAGCTAGGATTGTTAAATATTAGATCTCTCGCATCAAAAGCAGTTATTGTTAATGAAATTATCACAGATCAGACGTTTGATATACTCTGTTTAACCGAAACCTGGATTAAACAGGATGAGTATGTAGCTTTAAATGAAGCTAGTCCTCCTGGGTACAGCTACATACACCCGCCTCGGTTAACTGGTAGAGGAGGAGGCGTCGCAGTTATTCATAATGATAATCTGTCTATCGTACAAAAACACAGACACAAATTTAACTCATTTGAAAT
This sequence comes from Channallabes apus, assembly GCA_030522415.1. Lineage (NCBI taxonomy): Eukaryota > Metazoa > Chordata > Actinopteri > Siluriformes > Clariidae > Channallabes > Channallabes apus. Next base: position 8,516,841 of record CM060116.1, read on the forward strand.
CCTTTATAGTAATATAAGTGTATTTAAGCATATTAAGTCAGCTCAGTCGATCCCGATAATCATAATTTACAGACCTCCAGGGCCGTATTCTGAATTTCTCAGTGATTTTGCAGATTTCCTCTCTAAACTAGTCATTTCTGTAGACAAAGCGTTAATTGCTGGAGATTTTAATATTCATTTTGAGAATCCAGAGGACCCTCTGAGAACAGCATTTATGTCCATACTGGACTCAGTAGGAGTAAATCAGTGTGTAGTAGGACCCACTCATAAAGCAGGTCACACTTTAGATTTAATAATATTTCTCGGATTAAGTATAAAAAATGTATTCACAATTCCACTGTCTGAAGTTATATCAGATCACTATCTTGTCTCAATTAAAGTGTGCCATAGTGATAATGTACGCACAGCACCGCGCTACCGTATTAAACGTACATTCACATCAACTACCACACAGAGTTTTACCAGTAATCTCCCAGAGCTATCAACTTTGATTGGATCACCGTCTGACCCCACAGAAATCGATCAGGCGACTGAATATTTAGAGTCGACGTTCCGTTATACCCTAGATAATGTAGCTCCAGTTAAAAGAAAAATTATCAGAGATAAGAAACTCGCTCCCTGGTAAAACGATTACACGCGCACTTTAAACAGACCGCTCGGAAATTAGAGCGTAAATGGCGTCAAACTAAATTGTTAGTATTTCAAATAGCATGGAAAGAGAGCATCCTGACCTATAGGAAAGCTCTTAGTGTAGCTAGATCAACATATCTCTCCACTCTTATAAAAAATAACAAAAATAATCCTAGATTTTTATTTAATACCGTAGCCAAATTAACTAGAAATAAGACCACTGCAGAAATCTCCACAACAACATTGTGCAATAGTGAGGACTTCATGAACTTTTTTAATAATAAATGTCATCCATAAAATTGAGGCTTCAAAACCGGACAATGCAATTTATGCAGCTGTTAAACTAACTATGTCAGGTCATAATCTAGAATACTTTACTCCCCTTAAAGAGAAGGAACTAATTTCACTCATCTCTTCTACAAATTCATCAACCTGTATATTAGATCCTATACCGACACATTTTCTTAAACAGATCATACCAGTTATAACAGAACCCCTGTTGAGAATAATTAATTCCTCACTCAGCATTGGGTATGTTCCAAAATCTTTTAAATTAGCAGTCATTAAACCGATTATTAAGAAACCTGACCTCGACCCCAGTCAGTTGTCTAATTACAGGCCAATATCAAACCTCCCCTTTATCTCTAAGATTCTGGAAAAGATGGTAGCGGAGCAGCTATAGAAATAGCATACATGAACTTTATCAGTCAGGATTTAGGCCTCATCACAGCACAGAAACAGCACTCGTTAAAGTAGTAAATGACCTCCTGTTGGCTTCTGATCAGGGTTGTGTAACTATGCTTGTATTACTCGACCTCAGTGCAGCGTTTGACACCATTGATCATGCTATTCTTCTTCGCAGATTAGAAAATGTAGTAGGAATTAAGGGTGCAGCCCTCTCCTGGCTCAGATCCTATTTGACCGATCGTTATCAGTATGTAGAATTAAATGGTGATTATTCTGCATGCTCTCTAGTGGAGTTTGGTGTTCCACAAGGTTCAGTTTTAGGCCCACTGCTTTTTTCCCTTTACATGCTTCCTCTGGGCAACATAATCCGTAAGCATGGTATTAGTTTTCATTGTTATGCTGACGAGACACAGTTATATGTCTCAGCAAAATCATATGAGGAAATCCAGCTCACTAAAGTTGAGCAATGTGTGCAGGAAATAAGCGATTGGATGCTAATTAACTTCCTACTGCTTAATCCTGATAAGACAGAAGTTTTAGTCATAGGACCGCATTCAGCTAGAAGTAAGATTTTAGATCACACTGTACAGTAACTTTAATTGGCCTTTCTGTTCCATCAAGTGCAACAGTAAAAGACCTCGGTGTGATTATAGATTCCAGACTTTCATTTGAAGCTCATGTAGATATCATTACCAGAATAGCATTCTTTCACCTCAGAAATATTGCCAAGATAAGAAATATACTGTTGCTAAACGATGCAGAAAAACTAGTTCATGCTTTTATCACCTCTAGGTTGGACTATTGTAATGGCTTACTGTCTTGTTGTTCAGCTAGATGCATAAATAAGCTCCAGTTAGTCCAGAATGCAGCAGCGAGAGTCCTCACTAGAATCAGAAGATATGAGCACATCACCCCTATCTTATCTGCACTTCATTGGCTCCCCGTAAAATTTTGCATTGATTTTAAAATACTACTTTTGACATATAAAGCATTAAATGGTCTCGCGCCGCAGTATCTGAGTGAATTGCTAGTGTCCTACGATCCGCCACGCCTACTTCGATCAAAGGATGCAGGCTGCTTGTCAGTACCGTGTATTATGAAAACTACAGCTGGGGGCAGAGCTTTTTCTTACAAAGCCCCAAATTTATGGAATAGTCTTCGAATTAATGTTCGGGACTCAGACACAGTTTCAGGTGTTTAAGTCTAGGCTCAAAACCTATTTATTTAGCCAAGCATTTTTATAAATACATTTGCCATAAGGTAAAGGAGCAGATCTGGGGGACTCATGGACGTAGAGTATTATGGTGAACTGGTATGTTTAGATGCTGTCTTCCTCACTCTCACTGATCACTCAGGTTTGTTGACTGTGAGGTGATTGTTTGCTTTACACTTCAGGGAGCCCTCATGTTTGTGTTTCTTTCTGGCTCTCCCTTTTAGTTATGCTGTCATAGTTAGTCCTGCCGGAGTCTCTGCTTGCACTCTACAGTTAATATACATTCACATTATACATCGTATGACTGTGACCATACCTAATTGCCATCTCTCCTCTTCTTCTCTTCCTCCCCCTCTTTCTCTTCCCTCTTTCCCCCTGTCTCCCCCTTTCACTCTTTCTCTCTCTCTGTCGAGCTACACATGTCGTTCCTGAGCTGCCAGTGATCCAGACCCCCTCTTCCCTCCGGACCTGTCTGACCAATCCTGGTGCCTGGCTTCTGCTTGGAGATTTCTTCACATGGATGCCCCGTGTGTCTGGTGCCCGGCTTCTGCTTGGAGATTTCGTCACATGGATGCCCTGTGTGTCTCTTTGGTATGCATCGGGTGCCTGGGGATGATTCTCTCTACCTAGACGACGGCGGTCGTATAAAGCATTTCACTGCATATTATACTGTGTATGATTGTGTATGTGACCAATAAAATTTGAATTTGAATTTGAATTTGAAAATGAATGAATGAATGAATAATATCAACTGTTATAGCTGACCTGCCTGCCACCTAACACACAGTATAAATGCATATAATTTCATGCAGATAATTTTTCACCCAGATGAGGATGGGTTCCCTGTTGAGTCTGGTTCCTCTCAAGGTTTCTTCCTATCACCATCTCAGGGAGTTTTTCCTTGCCACTGTCGCCCTCGGCTTGCTCACTAGGGACAAACTGACCATTTTGATTCATACGCATTCACATTCCATACAAACTTAAATAATTCTTTTGATTGTGTAAAGCTGCTTTGAGGCCATGTCAGTTGCTAAAAGCGCTATACAAATAAAATTGAATTGAATTATTATCAAATATATTATATGAGTATTATCAAATATATTATTACTATTATAATTAACCCTAAGCATGTGACATATTACCCCGCGACCCTGAACACAGGATTAAGCGGTATAGAAAATGAATGAATGAATGAATGTGACATATTAATACACGGAAATTAAGACACATAATACAAATTCTCATATAATGTATATTTTGTGGCACATTTATTTTGCAGGGGTTTGTCAGGTAATACAAAATGTTTACACTAAACAAATATTGTTTATGATGAAAAATTACACGAAGCGATTTTTATTATTAAATAAGAAATATAAAAATATGCATGTATATGAAAAAAACATATAATTAATATATTTTTCCCCTATACTACATGTGTTTTTTATATAGCTTATTTTATAATCAAATTCGTTTGGTGCAATTTGTAAATTATAAACCTATTAATTTACGTTGTAATATAATATTTGATAGAGGTTATGTTGGGGGGGCAATCCGTGGCAGGGAGGCATTTTAGTGCATAACATTACAAAAAAAATCAATAGCTTTTCCGTTATGTGGATTACACATGTAAAACCAGTTGTACTATAATCCACTCTATCACTGCTAATAACTACAACATTTTTCTCATTAAGTTTGATTAAATTTTTCTTTTCTTTTTTTTTTTTGCAAAAAATTTATAAAAAAATTAACAACTGAATTAATATCAAACTGAATATTGCAAAGGGAAGGGTTGTAGCAAGGAGTAGTTAGAGTGCATTATAGTACAGTTGGTTTTACATTAGAAATTTCTATAGGAAAGAAGTTATTGAATTTTGTTCATTTAATTGTCATTTTTTGCAACTAATAATAGACTGTACCAAATGCATTCATTTTCATACATATCTTTACAATTATTATTATTTTAATAATAAAAAACACCCCAACTCTCATTTAACAAATTATATGTTTTATTGCCACAAGAATTGTCTGTGATCATTTATTTGAAAATGTACATTAAAATAATTATAAATCAATTAAACAATAAAAAAATAACAAATAATCCATACTGTAGCCTAATAGTGTAATATATTTGATGTCCTGTGAGCTATTTCTCTGTAATCTTGTGTATTCTTCTGTAAATAAACGCTTGGGTCTTGGTCATGCACTTTTTCGACGGTCCCTTAGTGACTCCATCTGTATAAAGCGCCGGTACGCAGCGTTTCTGAAAGATTTAGCTCCAGCAGGCTGTAACAGGAGAAGATCTAAAAATATTTTTATTTGTAAAAACTTCTCTGTCCACTCCAGAGCAAGAAAATATGCGATTTTTTTTATTTTTGTGTGTTTATTTCTTGATAAACAAATGAGATAATCTCGGTTCACCTCCATTGCTCAAATATCCCCCTCTTGGTCGGCGACTGCGAGTGATGTCGCTCCCCATACAATCCCGCCCCACAGTATAGACCCGCCCCTGACGCTGATTAACAGGTTTCTGTTGTAACGTGTTGGAAATGCAATTGCAAATGGATTAGCATTGCGTTTGAATTTTGTCCGCTGTTCTGTCGATTTTTGCTGCCTTGTCGAAAAATGCTACCGTAGCACAAATCGATAGCAGAGTCTGTCGATTTACACTACCGCATCACTACAACTACACTGTGGACGTTAAATCTTATTTGAAGAGTTGATTGTATTTATTAGCATTATCATAAATTAAATCAAAAACGCATGTCATCACATGCGTAAGCACTTATGTATGAACTACTACTGAATAGTGCTGCACACATATGATAACCACAAGATATTCAAATATACAAAAAGATGTAAACGTAGGTGTTTAAATTTGAGACACTGAACCAGTTTCAAGATTTTATTTTCCTCAACCTTAATTCACGACAATTTATGCAAAACAGTTTAAACCCACCGCCAATCGAAGTCTCAGCACCAATGTAATATGGATTTATGGGCGTGGAAACAGTGTGCAAACTTGCCAAACTTGATGGGTAACATTTTTTGATTGAACACTGGCTTGACGCACGGCACAGAGAAAGTGCAAAAGCAAACGTGGTGATTGATTTTGCTGTTTAAATATGACAGGTTCATGACGTGTAAGACCTGGGAAATGCAAATGGACTTTTCTTTTTCATTTCATTTCTTTCACAGATAAGGAGACTAATTAATCAGATTGACGTTGATGTGTTAAAGATAAACACTTCAGAGATCCACAATGCCAACAGTAGAACATTAAATGATGTCACCTGCAGGGACTAACTTTGCGGCAGTGTGTGTACATTTTGTTACCGTCGTGTGTGTCCTTTACTCAGGTGGACAAGTGTGTTTTTGCCTTCACTCAGCCAGGTAGTTGTATGCAGTGGGACCTCGTTTTCAGTCGAGAAACTGCAAAATGAGTATGGGACGAGCATCAGGGCCAGACACATTCTCCACAGTACACACATCAGGTAAAGATCTGGTGAGAAAGAGAGAGAGAAAAAGACAGTTTACATTATTAAATGTGTAATATTGTATTTAATTTCTAATTTAACTACATATTTTAGCATGATGTGTGTGTGTTTTGAATAATCACTTCTATAGTCATAATGACGACAGACAGATTAGACACATTAGAGTTAAGGTTAACTCTAATCTGTCTGTCGTCATTATGACTATAGAAGTGATAATTTTGCTCATCTTTGGTTTGTTACCTGAACAACAATCTGGATTTTGCCAAACAATACTAACTATTGCAAAGAAAACCAGAGAGCAAACAAGTAGGCTATATGCCTCTGTGTGTATTTGTGTGTATAATATGTCAGTGTGATTCTGTGATGGAGTTCTGTCACCCTGCACATGTCCTCTGTTGGTTCAGGGCCAGATAGCAACGCATTTTATTTCTGCAATGTGTTTTAATTGTTTTCTCAGTCTGCTCATTTACTATGGGATAGCATCCCTAAAGTGAGGTATATGAAGTGTTGTCTTGTCACCTTTCTAAAAGAAAATAATATTTTTTGTCTATTTTAAATCTGAGTGTCATGGCCCGGTTCTGACAGATCCAGGCTCTACTATAGAACACTGTGGCAGAGCACGACCAGGTCATCTGTTTACTGCGGGTGTATTGTGATGTTTGGCATGAGGACATTGACAGTGGATTTTTTGGTGCTCAAGGTTGCAGTGTGCTCTGTGTATCAGAACTGTTTGTCCAGCACATCCCTTGGGTGCTCAGTCAGATTCGAATCTCGGGTGTTTGGAGGCAGGGTCGGAGCCTTGGGCTCTTTGCCTGCTGGAATCAGGCAAGGGGTGCTGGCGTTTGCTCCCCACATGCATAAATGAGACTTGGGTGCCTAGGAATCCATGCCCACTTCACTGGTGTATAGTTGATAATTGTGTTATAAACATGTTAATGTTATTTGGTTATATGGTAAAATGTATTAATTTAAAGTACAGGTAGTTTGAGAATTTTTGTGTTCAGGATTCTTGTTGGAAGTTCCACCACCAACGTCAGTTAATATGAAAACTTTCCTGTAAATAACAGGATTTAACAAAGGTTATGAACAAACAGTCAAAAAAATGTAGAAAGACTTTTTTTTTACTGTCAGAAAACGACGCTTCTTCATGATGATGAATGGGCTATTATTTCAGTGAACATGATTTGATCATGTATTTTCAAGTTCTGCAGTAAATCTGGACATCTCATACTCCCCTGAACCTTATGACACTGGACTTGATGTGGTCATGGTTCTCAGTATAATATGTGAACTTGCATGATGAATAAAATGCAAATTCTAATTAAAATTTTATTTGTCATGTACACAAACATATGATATTCAGTGAAATGCTTATCTAAAATAGGAAGATAAAATAGAATACAAAGATTACATTACAATCAAAGGAAAATTGCATCAATTAAACTAAAGATAAAATAAAATCAAAATGTTTATTTTTAGGTTTGAATATAGAAATTTACAAATTTACAAAAGTTACAAAATAAAATATAATTAAAATGCAAATATATAAAATATATAAATTAAACAGAATTTACAGAATGTATTAAAAATGGTAGAAATATAGAACGGTAGAAATATGGTGTATGGGTATAACAGCAGTAGTGTGACTGAAACATGAAGTCTAAAATAAAATGATGTGTGTTGTCCATGTTCCAAGGTGCAAGTTAGTCCTCATTTAATGTGTTTTCTCCAGGTTTTTAACCTCCTCCGGGTAGGGCTTCTAGTTGCTCTAATCAACTATGTTGTGTTGGTGCTACCTCTGCTACCTCCAGCTCTGTCTCCTGTCTTTTCTTTAGTGCCACTGTTTAAAAGATGTAGAGCATCACTGGGCTCACCACTGACTTGAACACCTTTCCTTTCATTCTCACTGATTTCACACTCTTTTGTCACACAACACACCTGACACTCCACCCATTCCAACCTGCCTGCACACGCCTTTTCCACACTCTCCTTTGACCCTAAGTACCCACTTGGGTCCCCCTCATTCACACACATATTCTGTCTTGCTGAGGCTGACCGTCATACCTCTGCTTTACAGAGAACACATCACCTCTCTAGATTTTCCTCCACCTGTTCCCTGCTCTCGCTACAAAACACAATGTCCTCTGCAAACATCATTGTCCATGGAGACTCCTGTCTAACCTCACCTGTCATCCTGTCCATCACCAGAGCAAACAAGAGCTGATCCTTGATGCAGGCCCACCTCCACCTTAAACTCTTCTGTCACACACACAGCACATCTCCCCACTGTCTTACAGTTCCCATAAATGTCCTGCATCACTCTAACCTACGTCTCTGCCACTGCAGACTTCCTCAAACAATACTTCTCTTGGCACACTTGTCATAGGGTTTCTCTAAATCTACAAAGACACAAAACAACTCCCCTTAACCATGCTTCCACTACTCTTTCCCACAGCCTCATTGTATGGCTAATCAGCTTTATTCCTCTGCAGTTGCCACAGCTCTGCACATCTCCATTGTTCTTACATCAGGACCAAGGGAGGTTTGAAGCAAGATGGCAGCTAAGAAAACGTCAGTAAAAGCTTTCTTTCCAGACTTATCTGCAGAGTTGCGGAAACGGCGAGCATTTGGAGCGGTGTGCAAAACTTTGGTGGACCAAGGTGTTTACAGAGGTTTTGCATATTCAGCTAGACTCTGCCATTTACATAATGGAAAGATTTTTTTTTTTGACAGTGTTGAATCAGCCACTAAATTCCTAGAATCTCCAGACAAGTGAGCTTCTACTGTATGTTTAATTGGCATTGACTTTAATACTGTTTTTGTGGTGTTTTTCTTTCTTTAAACAGTTTTAGGGTGTTTTTTCCCTAGTGAAATTCATTGAAAATGAATAGCTTTTTCCAGGTGATGCAGTTATTTGGTGAAATTTTGTTTGTATGCACAAGGCCTTTTGGCCGTATACTTTATTACTGTGGCGCGAGATCTGCATAAACGTTGATTTTAACATTTTATTTGTCATCTGGTCATCTGGTCTTTTACTTATTCACTTTTTTATGTCTTATTTACTTAATTATTATTTATTAATAATATTATTAGAGTTGGATGTAAGGTTTTATTTACAAGGAGATTTGAGACGGTCTTCTCTTGCCTCTTTTCCACTGCATAGAACGGCACGACACGGTTCAGTTCAACGCACTTCGGTTCGGCGCAGTTTGGCTCGGTTTGCGCTTCCACTGCAGTGTAGTAACACTTTAGCGTGGGCGGGATTACTCACGCGCGCGGCGCCGCTACTGCCGTGACGTCATCGTAAATGCGCCACAAACAAACACACAACAATGGAGCATATCGACGGCATGGTGATCTTCATTCTCGGCATGTGGATGTTTTTAACAGCGAGACGAAGGAGTTTGTTTCAAAAGAGGCCGACGGTTAATACAAAAAGGTGCGTGCGATCCTTCTCTGGCTGTTCTAAATATAGCAGTTCCGTTGTGTCTCGTGTCGCAAGTTCGGTGACGCAGTACTGATGATTTTCTCCGGCTAATCAGTGACCAGCAGAGTTTACACGTCACGTTTTGGTAACGGTTCGGCGCGCTTGGAACCTCGGCTGAGGTGATACTGAAAAAAGGAACAGGTACTATGTACTGTTCCCAGTGGATAACCCCCCAAAAGTGAGTAGAACTGAACCGTGTCGTGTCGTACTATGCAGTGGAAAAGCGCCATCTGACTGCTGTTTTTCTGGTTGGTCTATTGAGAAGTTGTTGTTTTTTTCTGTTATTTGAGACCTATCTTTTGCGGATAAGGAGAGGGGGGAAGGTTTTGATTGTGTTTAGATGAGATGATCGTACTTCAGATGTATGTTGTCATAACTTCACTTCTATCAACTTACAGCATCCAAGGACTATACCTTTTACTCTCCTCCCCATAATTCTGATTCCAGATCTTTTCTTGCCTTCTAGTACTTCTTCCATCATACCATCTGGTACTTGTCAGCACATTTCCATCCTATCTTCATCATTATAACCTGCTGCACATCCTTCCCATCTCTGTCTCTCTGCATCGCCAACCGGTACAAATTCAATTCTCTTGTTTAGACGATATTAAAAATCATCTACTTTTACCTATTTTGGTGGTATAATCACTTACAGCAATGATTGGAAGGGGAGGATGCAACACCTGGGGGCTGTTCTGAGGTGGCTCACATGAACAGAGCTCATTGTGAATGTAAAAGAACAGTTTGGCAGGGAAGGTCAAGGATTTAGGTTTCAGCTGGTGTCATGGAAATGTATGTCCTCCCAGAATAGCAGTCAGGTGGACGTGGTGAGGGCTGCGAAGAGTGGCTGGTGCGAGAAGAGCCTCCGCGCCAGGTTCAGGGACGGGTTACAACCGGAGGTCCAGGTCGAGCTTGCGTGCCGAGATACCGGCTTCTCCCTGGACGAAACCATCAACCTGGCGATCAAACTAGACCAGCACCTTCGCAGCCAACGATCACGGCTGGGGACCAGACCGGTCCAGGCACGAGACTCCAGTCAGCCTCGCGAACGGCCCCCCGTAGCGCCTGACCCGAACCGGCCAGAGCCCACGGAGGTGAGTACTTCCCGCCTCTCTCCCGCCGAGAAGAGAAGACGAATAGCATCGGGGTTATGCTGGTACTGTGGGGGGAATGATCACCACATCCGAGACTGCCAGTTGCTAAGGGCAACACACCCACGCACACACCCACACAGACGCGCCCCTACACACCCACACACCACCACACAGACACCTGCACTTCGTACACACACACACGCACACACACCCACACATGCACCTACACACCCCCGTACGTCCATATTACACACACCACCTCGTACCCACCACCCATTTTGTTTAAAAGCTCAGTTGATTGTAAATGATTGTGTTCTGTCTGTCTTTCCCCTGATAGATTCCGGGGCGGCTGGTAACTTCATTTCTTCTACCCTCGCTGCAAGTTCCCATGTCGAAGCTACCATACCCGATATCTATTAAGGCTCTAGATGGTCATGATTTGGAACATTCGCCTGTTAAATTAATGACTGCGCCCCTCCGATTAACATTCCCCGGTCACACGGAGGAGCTAAAATTCTATGTGCTACCTCGGTCAGATCATTCCGTCGTGCTGGGTCTTCCATGGCTTAGCGCTCACAACCCCAATTTCGATTGGACTAACTCCCGCGTCATATCATGGTCCCCTAGATGCTTGAAACTTTGTACACCGCCTACATTGACGGTACAAACCACTACCATTGAAAGTCCGACTGCCCAAGTAACAACCAACATACCATCAGAGTACATGCGGTTTAAAGATGTGTTTAGAGTTAGGGCAGCTGCACGACTTCCCCCCCACCGCCCGTGGGACTGCGCGATTGAGCTGCTGCCGGGGAAAGCACCTCCTTGCTCGTGGGTTTATCCATTGTCAGTGGCAGAAACCAGGGCAATGGAGGAATACGTGAGTGAGGCACTCCAGCAGGGGCTCATCAGCAGGTCCACGTCCCCCGCCTCGGCAGGTTTTTTTTTTCATAGAGAAAAAAGGGGGGGGCTTACGTCCCTGTATTGATTATAGAGGCCTCAATGCAGTAACAATAAAATATAAGCACCCACTGCCCCTGGTACCGGCCGCTATCGACCAACTCCGAGGAGCTTCCATCTTCACCAAACTCGACCTCCGCAGCGCATATAACCTCGTTCGTGTGCGTAGGGGCGATGAATGGAAGACGGCGTTTAGCACTACTGGGCATTATCAATACAACGTAATGGCATATGGACTGGTAAACGCACCTGCGGTGTTTCAGGGGTTCATGAACGACGTGTTCCGGGATATGTTTAACCGTTTCGTCATAATATACCTGGATGATATCCTGATATATTCACGGTCATATCCCGAGCACGTTAGTCATGTAACTGCCGTCCTTCACCGCCTGCGCAAACACTATGTGAAGGCAGAGAAGTGCGCCTTTCACCAGAGGGAGGTGGCATTCCTCGGCTATCGCATAGGGCCACTGGAGGTCGAGATGGAAGCGACCAAAGTCGCGGCGGTACAACAATGGCCGGAACCGACGTCAGTTAAGGCGCTACAGAGATTCTTGGGGTTTGCCAACTTTTATAGGCGGTTCATTCGGGGCTACAGCATGGTGGCAGCGCCCCTCACTGCACTATTAAAAGGGAAACCGAAACGCCTTTGCGAGTTCCCAGTGGAAGCGCGAAGTGCGTTTCAACGTCTAAAACTTGCTTTCACAACCGCACCTGTGTTAAAGTTACCGGACCCAGAGAAGCCCTTCGTAGTCGAGGTCGATGCATCAGAGGTAGGCGTAGGGGCTGTACTGTCACAACGCCACGGCCACCCTGAGAAACTCCACCCCTGCGCTTTCTTTTCTAGGAAACTAACACCTGCCGAGCGAAACTATGATATCGGTAACCGAGAGCTGCTAGCAGTAAAAGCGGCGTTAGAGGAGTGGAGACACTGGCTGGATGGGGCGAAACATTCATTTACGGTGCTTACGGATCATAGGAATCTGGAGTACCTCCAACACGCAAAGAGGTTGAACTCACGTCAAGCCCGATGGGCGCTCTTCTTCACGCGTTTCCGATTTATTATTACTTATCGCCCGGGCTCGAAAAATATAAAAGTGGATGCGCTGTCCCGCTATTACCCGTCGCCGGAGCCCATTACAACTCCGGAGCCCATTCTGCCATCTTCACTCGTAGTGGCTCCGATCGCGTGGGATATCGAGTCGGAGATAGTTCAGTGGGCGCGGTCCAACCCCGTGCCTAGGAACTGCCCTCCGAGTCGAACCTACGTGCCGGAGCCACTGTGCGAACGAGTGACGATCGCGGCTCATATGAGCCTAGCATCTGGACACCCCGGCGTCTCACGAACCCTACACCAATTAGAACCAAAGTTCTGGTGGCCAAAGATGCGGGAAACCGTGAAGAGAGTAGTTTTGTCTTGCGCAGTGTGTGCGACTACAAAAACCCCACGTAGTCTACCAGTTGGAAAACTAACTCCCCTGCCAATACCAAACAGACCGTGGTCCCACATCGCCGTGGACTTTGTCACAGATCTGCCGGTATCGAAATGGTACACCACTATTCTAGTAGTAGTGGATAGATTTTCAAAAGGGTGCAAGTTCATCCCGTTTCGCGCCCTCCCGTCAGCCCTCCAGGTGGCGGAAAGCCAATTCACTTTTGTGTTTCGCTGCTACGGCATACCAGAAGATATTTTTTCCGATCGTGGTCCCCAATTCATCGCCAGGGTCTGGAAAGCGTTTTTCCAGAAATTGGGGACCACTGTTAGCCTAACGTCGGGCTACCACCCCGAATCTAATGGACAGGCAGAGCGGACTGTCCAAGAACTCGGGAGATATCTTCGGGCATACTGCAGCAGCCGACAGCATGAATGGGCAGACTGTTTAACCTGGGCGGAATACGCACAAAACTCCCTACGCCACTCCTCTACCGGCCTAACGCCGTTCCAGTGTGTGCTGGGTTATCAACCCCTGCTATGTCCATGGGATGCCACGCCCACCGATGTGCCCATGGTGGACCAGTGGTTTGAAAGAGCGGAGAAAGTATGGGAGGACGCACACACCAAGATCTCCCAAGCAGTGCAGTGTTTCAAAAGACATGCCGATAGGCGGCGAAGGGAAAGTCGTCCGCTCCAGGTAGGAGATCGAGTATGGCTCTCGACACGGGACCTCCGCCTCAATCTCCCCTGTAAAAAACTGTCCCCCAGGTTCATAGGTCCTTTCCCCATCACAGCACAGATAAACCCAGTGTCATTTAAATTAAAACTTCCTGCACATCTTCGTATCCACCCTGTATTCCATATCTCTCTTCTCAGGCCGGTGGTCCGGGGCCCATTAGACGAAGGAGCAGCGGAACCTTCACTCCCCGGGGCTGTGGAGATAGAGGGTGCCCCAGCGTCGATGAATGCAGCACTTTGGACTCGTTTGTGGCCAACCCGGAGGTGTACCTGAACCGTGAGACGGGAGGAGTTGGTGCTGATGGCGGAGAGACGAAGGTGACCCGGCGAGTATCTCTCTCCTCTCACCGGGCCTGGGCGTTTCCCGGTCTGAAAGGACAGGTTGCTCTGTGATGTGTGGCTGACCCGCAATAGGCGCAGAGCCCTTCACGGAAGCGTCTCTCCCGTTCAAGGAGGCGCGTCCTAGTTGCATGGGTTCCCCGGCTCCGGTGTCAACCACGGCAGGAGGTGAAGAACCGACATGTCCTGGGGTGGCGTAGGTGGCGGACTCTGCAGGACGTGGAGTGGTGACGGTGAAGGCGGGTGCGGGTCGTGAAGTGGTGATGGCGAAGTTGGGTGCAGGTGGCAGGGTGCGAGGGGCTGGCCTCGGGCGAGAGAGGAGGCGCTGGTCGATCCGGAGAGCGAGCTGGATCAGGCCCTCCAGGGTCGCAGGAAGCTCTCGCCCGGCTAGTTCGTCCTTGATTCGAGAAGCCAGTCCCTCGTAGTAGGATGTCCGGAGCGCTGCATCGCCCCACGTTGTTTGAACGGCGAGGGTGCGAAACTCGGCCGTATAGCGGCTCACGGGCAGTCCTCCCTGCCTCAGGTGGTAAAGTCTGGTGTCGGTCTCCACCTCGCCCGCTGGATGTTCAAAGGTGAGTTTGAGTTGGTGGGTGAACTCATTGTATGAGTGGGCGGTGTCTGTATCTGCCTGTAGAACTGCCGTGGCCCACTCTGCTGCCTGCCCTTTTAGCAACGAGACGAGAAGAGCAATGCGAAGGCGATCGGTGGAGTACTTGGTGGCATTAAACTCAAACACCAGATCGAGAGCTGTCAGAAAAACGCTGCACTTCCCGTCCGTGCCGTTCCACTTCTCTGGTAGAGAGAGAAAAAAATCAGAAGGAGGGGGGGGGGATGCGGCGCCGCGGCCCCCGCGGCGTGCGATCGAGCAGTGACGTCATCAACAGCTGCGCGGAGATCCGTATTCTCCCGCCGGAGCTCAGCGACCTCGCGGCGGAGGGAAGCGAGATCCCCGGTTAGCTGATTGATTAACGCCGCATGCTGATCTACAACGTCGCAGAGACTCGCATAATCCGCTGGGTTTACCGCGGAGGGCTCAGTCATTCTGTCAAGATGGACTAACCTGAGGTGACCAGAAGACGTAGCTTTAGCGGTTAGCCCAATGTAGCGTGGAGGATAAACCCAAACGCGGAAAGAAGCGAGCAGGCAGGATAACCACGCGATTTAGTTTAAGGACTCTCACAAAAACGGAGCAAGGGAAAAACACAAATTTAACCCGCGTCCTAGAAATACACACACAATAGCAAAAGACAAACGGAACCAACATGTGGGTACTCACGGTTTGCTGAAACGACAACTGGAGCTGACATGGGCCGAACTCAATGACTGAGCGGTAAGCCATCGTTTGTTTACCTCTTTCATACTTCCTGGTTTTGCGCCCGTCTTACTTCCGGGTCCTAATGCCGGGCACAGATTGAGTGTGCATGACATCATTAGAGTATTTGGGACACATGTGGATCGGGACTTCACAAGTCTGCAGATAAGCTGCGTGCAGTCGCAGAAGCACCAGTTCCGGTTTATGTTAGCCAACTCAGATCCTTCCTGGGGCTGGTTAATTATTATGCAAGGTTCGTTCCAAACCTGTCCACAGTCCTTCACCCCCTGAACGCAATGTTACATAAAGAAGTGAAATGGAACTGGTCTCCAGAGTGTGAGAGGGCATTTCAGGAAATCAAGACACAGCTTTTGACACCGAAGGTACTTACGCATTACGATCCAAGATGCCCAGTCCGATTAGCGTGCGACGCTATGGGGTGGGAGCAGTACTTTCACATTTGATGCCAGATGGGCAGGAAAGACCCATAGCCTTCGCTTCGAGAACCTTAAGTAAGGCAGAGCAAAACTATGCACAGCTGGAGCGAGAAGCTTTAGGATTAATCTTCGGAGTACAGAAGTTTCACACATATCTATATGGACGTCACTTTACATTAATGACTGACCATCGTCCACTTACCACCATACTCCATCTACACAAAGCGACTCCCTCCATGGCTGCTGCCAGACTTCAAAGGTGGGCTCTCGTGTTGGCTGCACATAACTACACTATCCAGTATAGGAGTGCTGATAATCACGGGAACGCAGATGGTTTATCACGTTTACCACTGCCTGTTCATCACAAAGACAGAAAGGATGCACTAGAGGTTTATTTGATAAACAAAATGGATGAACTTCCAGTCAATAGCAGCGATATTCGAAAAGAAACCAGGACAGATCCAATTCTCTGTCGAGTAAAGGAAATGGTATCCACAGGATTATTTCCATCTATCAAAGACTCGGAAAATGTCTTAAAACCTTATCTCATGAGGAAGGAGGAGCTATCACTTTTGCAGGACTGTCTAATGTGGGGACAGCGAGTTATCGTTCCACCAAATTTGAGACATCAAGTCTTAGAGGATTTACACACTGGACACCCAGGTGTAGTAAAAATGAAGGCATTAGCACGTAGCTACATCTGGTGGCCAAACATCGACTCGCAGATTGAGGAAAAATCCAAAACCTGCATGTCCTGTCAACAAAATCAGAAATCCCCAGCCCTATCACCGTTACATGCCTGGGCATGGCCCGAAGCTCCTTGGCAGCGAATCCACATCGATTACGCTGGACCATTTGAGGGACGCATGTTCCTAGTAGTTGTTGACGCACACTCGAAATGGCCAGAAGTTCTGGTGATGGATTCTACTACGTCATTCAAAACGATCCAGGTACTGCGTGGTCTTTTTAGTCGCTATGGCATTCCGGAAACCTTAGTGAGCGACAATGGCCCACAATTTGCTTCAGAGGAATTTGAATGCTTTCTGAAATCAAATGGGGTTAAACATGTACGCTCTGCACCATTTCATCCAGCGACCAACGGGTTGGCTGAGCGTTTTGTACAAACTTTTAAACATTCGCTAAAAGCATCCAAAGAACCAATATCATTGCAACAAAGACTAGATGCTTTCTTGTTACAGTACAGGAATACTCCTCACAGCACAACAAAAGAAGCACCGGCAATGTTGTTCTTACATCGCAGACTGAGAACACGACTAGACTTAATAAAGCCAAGTGTAAAGCAGACCGTGGAGCAAGCACAAGAAGTTCAATGTTCGTACCGTGCCCTCCATGCGAAAGACAGAGACTTTTGTGTTGGTGATTCAGTGCTGGTCAGAGATTATAGACGTGGGGGAGAAAAGTGGAAAACTGGTACAGTCTCATCCCCAGTCAGGACCAGTGTCATATACGGTCCAAGTGGACAGTGCACAAAACTGGAAAAGACATGCGGATCAAATGTTAGTTGGACATCCGGAAATCACAAAAGCCACCGAACCTTTGCCGCCTGAAAACAGTGTTTCACATTGATTTCACATTAGATGACAGGGAACAAGAACTGCCTTTGATATCTAATGACACTGTATCTAATGCACTGGACCAACATGCAAATGTACTTGTTACTTGCTACGGCTATTTCTCAAAATGAGAGGCGATTCCCCATGAGGAATCGTAAACCACCTAACAGATTAGATCTGTAGTTTTTGTTTTTATCTGCACTGCATAATATGTTTAATGTGTGTAGACCAAAGAAGTTAATGTTGGTCAAGTGAGCTGTTTTATATTGCTCAAGGTTGTTTTATTATTGATAAGGATCTCACAGTTATTGAGTTCTACTGATGTTCTAATGTTTAAGGTATGAAAGAGAACATGGGAGTAATTGATCTAAGTGGAGAGGAGATGTAATGTATTTAAGTGTGATGTTACTTCACTGGCGGGCCACTAGGGGGCAATACCGCGTTGTATAATGTATGTGTCATGCGCCCTGAAGACAGTAAAGAAATATATCGTTCTCTCCATGCTTCTGTTTAATTCTCCGCTGGTTATCTCACACATAAATCAGGTTATATAATTAATGTTAGTTGTGCATATTGATGCAGACATAACAGTGTTGTTGTTTTTTTGTTATATTTTTTAACGGCCATAGTGATTTGGGATACTGTATATGGCAATTTAAAAATAATGCATTTTAGTACAATGCAAATACATTAAAGAACTATGTATGTGTACTACTGGGCATTACATAACATGTTTGATGGAGAAGAAGATATGATAACTAGTTGCCTATAAGTATTTTAATGGTGCAAAAAGTCAAACTTCAGAGGCATGTCATCAGTAACCTTTATTGGAATGTAAATGTACATCCAAGCTTAGCTGCAGGAATCTGTGAGGGCAACATACAGTACAAGAAAATTAGTGTACCAAGGTAGGCTTAGTAACAATTACCCTTGTATGGTTGTCTACAATAAACATTAGTGTTGTCAGAATTAATGATTAATCCAAGTGATTATTCATTCATTAATTTTCTATACCGCTTAATCCTGTGTTCAGGGTGACGGGGGACCTGGAGCCTATCCCAGGAGACTTCGGGCACTAGGCTTGGTACACCCTGGACAGGGTGCCAATCCATCGCAGGGCACACACACATACACACAGTCACACACCCAATCACACACTACGGGCAATTTAGGAACGCCAATTAGCCTAACCTGCATATCTTTGGACTGTGGGAGGAAACCGGATTACCCGGAGGAAACCCACCAAGCACGGGGAGAACATGCAAACTCCATGCACACAGAGACGGGAATCGAGCCTGGCCAGGAATCGAACCCAAACCCTGGAGGTGCAAGGCGACAGTTCCAAGTGATTATTCAAAAAAAAAAAAAAAAATATATATATATATATATACATACATACATATATATATATATATATATATATATATATATATATATCATTCCTGTTACCTTCCTGTTACCTTCCTTGCTGTAGCTTGGTTGTGACATTTCGCTTGAATCTTGAGTGTCACGGACATCTTCGTCTACTTATCAGGCTAAACCAACCGTCTGCTAGCTGCATAGAGTCGCGTCACTCAGGGTTCACCTTATTGAGACTGTGTCTGTTCCCCGATCTAAGCAAAAATGTAGAAAGACTCAGAAAGTCTGTTTCAATAATCTAATTAACATAAAGACCACAAACTCAGATCATACTGAATGCGCAGCCGGCACCTCTGATCTGAAGCTAGGGTTGTTAAATATTAGATCTCTTGCATCAAAAGCGGTTATTGTTAATGAAATTATCACAGATCAGGCGTTTGATATACTCTGTTTAACTGAAACATGGGTTAAACAGGATGAGTATGTAGCTCTAAATGAAGCTAGTCCTCCTGGATACAGCTACATACACCAGCCTCGGTTAACTGGTAGAGGAGGAGGCGTCGCAGTTATTCATAATGATAATCTGTCTATCGTACAAAAACACGGACACAAATTTAACTCATTTGAAATTCTCTATAGTAACATAAGTCTATTTAAGTATATTAAATCAACTCAGTCGATTCCACTAATTATAATTTACAGACCTCCAGGGCCGTATTCTGAATTTCTTAGTGAATTTGCAGATTTCATCTCAGACCTGGTCGTTTCTGTAGACAAAGTGTTAATTGCTGGAGATTTTAACATTCATTTTGAGAATCCAGAAGACCCTCTGAGAACAGCATTTATGTCCATACTGGACTCCGTAGGCGTAAATCAGTGTGTAGTAGGACCCACTCATAAAGCAGGTCACACTTTAGATTTAGTAATATTCTTCGGATTAATTATAAAAAATTTATTCACAATTCCACTGTCTGAAATTATCTCAGCTCACTATCTTGTCTCCATTCAAGTGTGTCACAGTGATAATGTACGCACAGCACCGCGCTACCGTATTAAACGTACATTTACATCAACTACCACACAGAGTTTTATCAGTAATCTCCCAGAGTTACCAACTTCGATTAGGTCACCGTCTGACCCCACAGAACTCGATCAGGCGACTGAATATTTAGAGTCGACACTTCGTTGTACCTTAGATAATGTAGCTCCAGCTAAAAGAAAAATTATTAGAGATAAGAAACTCGCTCCCTGGTATAACGATCACACGCGCACTTTAAAACAGACTGCTCGGAAATTAGAGCGTAAATGGCGTCAAACTAAATTGTTGGTATTTCAGATAGCATGGAAAGAGAGCATCCTGAACTATAGGAAAGCTCTTAGTGTAGCTAGATCAACGTATCTCTCCACTCTTATAGAAGAAAATAAAAATAATCCTAGATTTTTATTTAATACCGTAGCCAAAAAAACCAGAAATAAGACCACTACAAAAATCTCCACAACAACATCATGCAATAGTGAGGACTTCATGAACTTTTTTAATAATAAAATTGTAAATATCAGGCATAAAATTGAGGCTTTGAAACCAAACAATGTAATTGATACAGATGTTAACCTAGCCATGTCGGATTCAAACCTAGAATACTTTACTCCTCTTGAAGAGAATGAACTAATTTCACTCATCTCTTCTGCAAATTCATCGACCTGTATATTAGATCCTATACCGACACATTTTCTTAAACAGATAGTACCAGTAATAACAGAACCGCTGTTGAGAATAATTAATTCGTCACTCAGCATTGGTTATGTTCCAAAATCTTTTAAATTAGCAGTTATCAAACCAATAATTAAGAAACCTGACCTCGACCCCTGTCAGCTGTCCAATTACAGGCCAATATCAAACCTCCCCTTTATCTCTAAGATTCTGGAAAAGATAGTAGCGGAGCAGCTATGCTCATATCTACATAGAAATGGCATACATGAACTGTATCAGTCAGGATTTAGACCTCATCACAGCACAGAAACAGCACTCGTTAAAGTAGTAAATGACCTCCTATTGGCCTCTGATCAGGGTTGTGTAACTATGCTTGTATTATTCGACCTCAGTGCAGCTTTTGACACTATTGATCATGCTATTCTTCTTCACAGATTAGAAAATGTAGTAGGAATTAAGGGTACAGCCCTCTCCTGGCTCAGATCCTATTTGACCGATCGTTATCAGTATGTAGACTTAAATGGTGATTATTCTGCATGTTCTCTAGTGGAGTTTGGCGTTCCGCAGGGTTCAGTTTTAGGCCCACTGCTTTTTTCCCTTTACATGCTTCCTCTGGGCAACATAATCCGTAAGCATGGTATTAGCTTTCATTGTTATGCTGACGACACACAGCTATACGTCTCAACAAAACCTAATGAGAAAAACCATCTTACTAAAGTTGAGCAATGTGTGCAGGACATAAGAAATTGGATGCTAATTAACTTCCTTCTGCTTAATCCGGATAAGACAGAAGTTCTAGTCATAGGACCGGATACAGCTAGAAGTAAAATCTTAGATCACACCGTAACTTTAGATGGCCTTTCTGTTCCGTCAGTAAAAGACCTCGGCGTGATTATAGATTCCAGCCTTTCATTTGAAGCTCATGTAGATAATATCACCAGGATAGCATTCTTTCCCCTCAGAAATATTGCCAAAATAAGAAATATATTGTCGCTAAACAATGCAGAAAAACTAGTTCATGCTTTTATCACTTCTAGGTTGGACTATTGTAATGCCTTACTGTCTGGTTGTTCAGTTAGGTGCATAAACAAGCTTCAGCTAGTCCAGAATGCAGCAGCGAGAGTCCTCACTAGAACCAGAAGATATGAGCACATCACCCCTATCCCATCTTCACTGCATTGGCTCCCTGTGAAATTTCGCATTGATTTTAAAATACTACTCTTGACATATAAGGCATTAAATGGTCTCGCCCCGCAGTATCTGAGCGAACTGCTAGTGTCTTACGATCCGCCACGCCTACTTCGGTCAAAGGATGCAGGCTGCTTATCAGTACCGCGTATTATGAAAACTACAGCTGGGGGCAGAGCTTTTTCTTACAAAGCCCCAAAATTATGGAATAGTCTTCCAAATAGTGTTCGGGACTCAGACACAGTCTCAGTGTTTAAGTCTAGGCTCAAAACCTATTTATTTAGCCAAGCATTTTTATAAATAGATTTGCCATAAGGTAAAGGAGCAGATCTGGGGGACTCATGGACGTAGAGTATTATGGTGAACTGGTATGTTTAGATGCTGTCTTCCTCAGTCTCATTTGATCACTCAGGTTTGTTGACGGTGAGGTGATTGTTTGCTTTACATCTCAGGGAGCCTCATGTTTGTGTTTCCTTCTGGCTCTCCCTTTTAGTTATGCTGTCATAGTTAGTCCTGCCGGAGTCCCTGCTTGCACTCTACAGTGAATATACATTCACATTAGACATTTTGACTGTGACCATACCTAATTGCAATCTCTCCTCCTCTTCTCTTCTTCCCCCTCTTTCTCTTTCCTCTCTCCCCCTGTCTCCCCCTTTCACTCTTTCTCTCTCTCTCTCTGTCGAGCTACACATGTCGTTCCTGAGCTGCCAGTGAACCAGACTCCCTCTGCCCTCCGCACCTGTCTGATCCATCCTGGTGCCTCGTTTCTGGTTGGAGGTCTCGTCGCATGGATGCCCCGTGTGTCTCTTTAGGATGTGCCTGGTGTCTGGGGATGATTCTATCTACTTAGAAGACGGTTCTGGCCTCGACTGGTGTTGTCAGCTGTTTCTCTGAGGACTTGACAATTCGATAGTTCAGGACTGGAACTTTCTACAAGTCTATCTGAGTCTCGAATAACTACTGGACTCCATTTTACATCAACTATTATAACATCAATTAACATCAACTATTATAGCTGAACCTAACACTGTATAAATGCAGATAATTTCCTGCTATCTGTTTCACCCAGATGAGGATGGGTTCCCTGTCGAGTCTGGTTCCTCTCAAGGTTTCTTCCTATTACCATCTCAGGGAGTTTTTCCTTGCCACTGTCGCCCTCGGGCTTGCTCACCAGGGACTATCTGAACATTTTGATTCATACACATTCACATTCCATACAAACTTAAATAATTCTTTTGATTGTGTAATGCTGTTTTGAGACAATGTCAATTGTTAAAAGCGCTATACAAATAAAACTGAATTGAATTGAATTGAATTATCACAACGTTATCAACCCGAAAATGCTATTTTATTAAAAAATCCTTGCTGGAGTGTGTGACGTGACGGCATGTGCAGGTGCGATGGATCGCGTACCAACCAGGGCTTGACATTAACTTTTTTGCTCACTGGCCAATGTGGCTAGTGGATTCCCGGAGTCACTCGCCATTCAGCCTTTTTACTAGCCACAATTTTCTCACCAGAAAATCGCAGTTTTTTCTTCACCATGATACGTTAATGTTTCTTATATCTAGATTTACTTATAAATGACAGCATACACTGTATCACTATAATAGTAGTCAAGTATTCAGTACTGTTAAGATAGCTCCCAATATAAAAACATGCAAACATGAACAGTATATTCTATTCCAAGTTTTCTGTTCAGCATCCTGACTTTGACGTAAGCACATCGAGCGGGACGAGGTAACTAAGCGTGTGTAATCTGTCACTGGGCATGCGCATGACGAAAAAAAAAAAAGTAAACTGCACATTCGCTAACAACTCCGTTTGTCTATGTGATCTTTTTTTTCTTCTACAGTATACCGAAGGACGTTACAATACCAAAGAATAAACTACCCGCCAAAGTGGCTAGTGAGACTAAAGTTATTACCCGCCACAGCCGAATTTTACTTGCATTTGGCAGGTGGGCGGGTGCCAATGTCAAGCCCTGGTACCAACCAATAGGGTGTCGGAATGGTATGTTTATACTTCTCATTCAACCACAATCAAATTCGCTCCATCCGGATGTCGCAATTTATCCGGATGTTTTTTTTTGTTTGTTTTTAAACGGCAAGCTGAAATAAAATAGGAGTAACGAGGCTATTTTTAAAAAGTAAGGAGTAGAAAGTACAGATGATTGCGTGAAAATGTAAGGAGTAGAAGTAAAAAGTCATCTGAAAAATAATTACTCCAGTAAAGTATAGATACCCAAAATTTCTACTTAAGTAAGGTAACAAAGTATTTGTACTTCGTTACTTGACACCTCTGATTATTTATAATAAAATTATCCCTTTTCCATAAGACCTCGCCTCATGTCCATGTTTGAGGTGCCGCCCGTGTGTCAAACCCGTTACAATATATATCTTAAATAGCCAATAAGCATTTGCAACCATCAAAAATATTTCAGGTGTTTTCAAACCCAAAATTGTCTCCCTAGCATGGCTAGAGATGGAAAGAGTGTGAGACTAGAAGTGAGACATTTTCCATCTCATGATTAAAGGATGTAAAAAAAACATTTGCTTTAATTCAGAAAGAATTATTCATTTGAGGATAAAATATATTTCTCTTTCATTCTGTGAGTTAAGGCTGAAGTGTCTCTAATCTAATTTAATCATCGCTAAATCCTATATATAAACATTAACCCTGTTTTTTCTGATTTATTGACTAAAATAGGGATCTCCGTGCATTCAAGAAAGAAATCAACAAGCATGTATCTTTCCACTTCTTTCACTTCATCCTATTCCTCTCAATTTTCTCTGCATAATGTTTTTAATTAATTAATATCTACATCTGCAGCTCTTAGTGCCTGGAATGCAAATCACAGTGCCTACCTCTAACCCGAAAATAGAACCTCTAACCCAAAGAGGGCTGTTTTTGATCCATTAGCTCACAGAACAGTTTTTTGTGATCATGAACTCTGTGAATCTATTCAGGTGTTGCTTTGTTAAAGTTTTTGTCTCAAGAGACGATGATGAGACTTCATAAAGTCCCCCAACAAAACAAAGAGCCATCACCACAAAAACGACATATCCAATGAGATTGGATGACTTACAGAAAACCCCCTCCCTCTCTCTCTACCTCACACACATACGCACACACACACACACACACACACACACACACAGCTGCTTCAGTTACAGCCATTGAGAGAGACATTTAAGGGTGTAGGGATGGAGATGAGGAACGATGGAGAGGTGAAGTGATGGTGTGGGAGAACAAATATTAGAGTAATGTGACGAAAAAGGAAGGAAAACAAAATAAGGAGAAAGAAAATAAGAGCATGATTTTAATAATGACCTAACATTAGTCTGGTTCAAAATAAAGCTTTTGTACCTTTAGGTACTAAGGTGAAATATTTGTTACCAGCAAAATACTTGTTACCTTTGTTCATTATTCTTCTCATCTGTAAAGGTTATCGTTCGTTGATTAGTCTGTGATTTGTCCATGGATTATGATAAAGTGGTTTGTTACAGTCAATGCACAAAACAAACAATGTGTTATTGTGCTACTCAGACACAACTTTTACACAGAGGTTATTGTGAGATAAAGGGATGGATAAATCAGGCAATTCTATTCCAAGTGTGTATACACTCCATAAATAACTCTCTCTCTCTCTCTCTCTCTCTCTCTCACTCACACACGAACACATGCACTCACAAGTGATCCATTTGTAATTTAAAACTCTCTTATTTTTTACTCTGCATTTGTATAAATCTCCTCATTCCTTCCTCTTTCTATCTCTCCATCATTTTGTTCAGGCTTCCTTTACTTCTCTCTCTCTCTCTCTCTCTCTCTCTCTCTGTGATGTTGAGTAACAGAATAGTTTCTCTGTGCTCCAGAGATCAGCTGAACTGGTTAAAAAAAGAAAGAAGAACAAAATAAATGATTAAGAAAGAGGGAAAGCTGTGCATGATACTGTGTCTTCCTGTTTCTGTCTGTTTCTCAAAATCAACTGATTTATGTTTTTACAGTGATTTATGTTGCGCGCACACGCAAATACACACACACATATCGACTTACCTCAGATAGGACGTAAAGTCAATGTAAAGGAAATCCAGGATCCCCCCCAAAAAGTGAATAAACACGTGCAGTACGTCACTCCATCAGCTTAATATGTCTACAACTGTCTCACTAGCACTGGTTCAACTGTCTTTCTCTTTTCCTGTCTGTCTTCCTGTATCTTTTCTTCCAGCCTAGATCAGAGCTTCATATGAACACACATCTGTGATCTGATCGTTGTGTGTGTGTGTGTGTGTGTGTGTGTGTGTGTGTGAGGAGAGAGAGAGAGAGAGAGAGAGAGAGAGAGCTCGTGTCATGAGCAGGGGGTGTAATCAGTGCAGTGACTGAGTAAGTGTGAGAATGTGTGTGTGTGTGTATGTGTGCGGGGGTAAGGGGACAGGAGGTCTCTGGGGGGGGGGGTGATGTGGCAGATTGTGTGTGAGAGGAAAGAAAGAGGGGGTGGTTGGGTTTGTAGATGGTTTTGTGTGTGCGTACGTGTACATGAAGGCATGTATTAATTAACTGAATGTATTCAGAATCCCTAAACCATACATTAATTAGTGAGATTACATTTGAAAAAATGTGTGATTAAAAAATATATAATTTCCTTACGCAAATCCAAAATTTAGAGCTTTATTATAAAACACACTAACAACTTTATCTTTAATGTCAGCTAAGGTTAACAATTAAATATTTATTTAATATTTATAAATATCTATGTCAGACAGAGATACACACTACACCATCATTAAATTTCTCCTGTCAGATATCAGTTCTGTTTATTTCGTCCACAGATTTTTTTTACACTCTTTCATGCTTTACAATGGCTCATATAACAAGTTAATTCTAAACAAGCAATAGTAGCAAAAGCGGTTGCGCAATAAAACACATGTAAAACCTAAAATGTTTATAATTAAGTTTTTTTCACTGTTTCACTTTTTTAGAAAGGTTTATGCAGGAAACCTCTCCTTCCTTATCTACTACTCTAATGCATGATTCCACCCCTTCAAAACGTGTGTGTGTGTGTGTGTGTGTGAGTGTTTGTGTGAGTGCGAGTGCATGCTCTATAGTCAAGTAGTTTTCTCAGTATATTGAATGTGTGTGTAAGACTCCTCCCCTCTTGGCTCAGTACAGTGTTACTGTATTTCTCCATTTTCTCCCACACCCTCTCCACCCTGCTGTTCGGAGAAAGGCCATCTGCACTCTTTGTGTGTGTGCGTGTGTACATGTGCGCATGCATGCAGTATGTTAACACTGTGCTAAAACTCCACTCCATAAGCTGTTCATCACTTCAGCACAATGTACATTGCTTGTTTGGCAGAAGTGTTTTTATGTTAATAATGTATTTTTTTCCTCTATGATTTTATATATGCGCCAGGTCAGATCCCAGATGGTGTATTATGTGTTTAGATAATAATGAGATTGTTCCTGATGAGCAAGCCAAGGGACACGGTTGCAAGGAAAAACTCCCTGGGATGGCAATAGGAAGAAACCTTGAGAGGAACCAGACTCTACAGGGAACCCATCCTCATCTGGGTGATAACGGATAACAGGAATTATATAACGACATCACGTGTGTAAGTTCAGTATAACAGGTTTACTTCTGTTATACTGAACTTCCAGCAGGAGTCCAGAGCAGCACAGGGATGAGTCAGCAGGTGCAGAGGACAGAAGGGGGTCTGGATCACTGGGAGCTTTGGAGCAGTATGTGTAGATCCAAACCATCATGAAGCAGAATCCAACTGCAGGTGGTCCTTCTCTGAATGCCTCAAGATCCTCGCAGGGTTGGCCTCTGCCAATGGAGCTGGAACAATCTCCAGATGCCTCGGGATGGGTAGAGAAAGCAGGTGGTAGTTGCCGTTCAGGATATTAGCAGCACTAGATAGGATTGTGCATTTAGATATATGAGGTTATGGAATGAATCATGCATATGCCAGATTAAATGTGTGTCTTGAGTCTACATTTAAACTGGTAGACTGTTCTGAGCCCCAAACACTAGAAGGCTATTCCAAAGCATAGAAGCTAAATATGAGAACACTCAGCACAATGTACATTTGTAGATTTTCTGGGAACTACCAGAAGTCCGGAGTTTTGCGAAGCGTGGTGGATTGTAATGTGTCAGAAGACTGGCTAGATACGTGGAAACTAAACCATTTAGAGCCTTGTATGTAATAATGCTAGTATTTAATTCTAAACTGAACAGGTAGCCAGTGGAAGGATGATAATATTGGAGTTATATGATCATATTTTCTTGATTTAGTGAGAACCATAGCGGCTGCATTTTGGACTAACTGAAGCTCGTTTATTGAGGATGCACGACAACCACCTAGTAATGCATTACAATAGTCCAGTCTGGAGGTCATGAATGCATGAACCAGCTTTTCTACATCAGATATGGATAGAATATTTCTAAGGTGGAAAAGGCTGTTTTTTGTAATATTGTAAATATGATTTTCAAAGGATAAGTTACTGTCTAATATTTTAGACAGTAACTTTAACTGTCGACCTGGTTGTAACAGAACATTCTTTTAAATGCAAGCTGAATTGTGAGAGCTGTTGTGTACTGTTTTTTGGGCCAATAAGTAATATCTCTGTCTTGGTCTGGACCAGTGGTTCTCAAAGTGTGGGGCGCGCCCCACTAGTGGGGAATACAGACATGACAGGTGGGGCGCAATGAACGGGAGGAAATTAGTGGAAAATAATAGGAAAAAACTAAACAATCACACACAAATAAATGGATCATTAATACAAGTAAATTTAAAATACAGTGGGAGCCACGCCAAATAGCCGCGACCGTGTGGCTGAAGTGTGAATGGCGTGTGAATGCCCTTTGCACGCCGTAATCCCCCCTCCCTTTTCTGCCAGAAAGGCGTGTCAAGATTTCACAGTAAACACGCCCATTCAAGCCCTATTTATTCATTTACCTGGTGCCACCACTAGATGGCGCTTTGTTCTCAAGAACACGTTAAAACAAGCCAGCTGCGCTGAGTTGCAATCACGTGATTTTAACAACCCGCCTCCACCCCCGCCGAACTGACGCTACCAAACTACAGAGATGAAGATGGCGGCTTAACGGACTATTCGTGGTAAGTGATGTTTTGTTTTATAAAATGTGTTTGGGGTAGTTTACAGTTTATTCTCCAGTTTAGTTTTTTATTGGCCGTTTTAAATATCACTGGCAGCACCAGTAGCGGTCAGATGTGACTTTAGAGAACTTAATATTCTGTTTACCAAGTCTGGAGTTAATATTACAGCTTACTGTCAGTGTCACACACTCACAATGTCACTCCACTTTAACTCACAAACATGCTCAAGCTTCGAAAATACTATTAATGTCCCTATTACAAGAGCTGCACTACCTGATGAAGAGTGTTTGTGTTCTCTGTAAATACTGAGAGAATCTCACCGCGTGTTGTCTGGATAAATTCAGCGCTTATTTATTCTTTGGTTAAGAGTTAATCTGCAGGTTATTTCTGTGACTGGAATATAATGTGATGCAGTTGATGAGGGACACAGACTGAGGGGAGCTGTACATGAGCTAGTAACGCTCATAACCCGGTTTATATTTTATACACTTTGGTCGTGACTTTCCGCGGTAGCGCGAGCGCTTACACTGCAAAAATTATTAGTCTAAAAATAAGAAACAATTACTACATTTGATAAAAAAATTACCTAAAACTAGTGAAATTCTGTCCATGCAGCAAGTAAATTTTACTTGATAAGAAATCTTGAAATAAGTTTTTTAAATCAAGCAAACTGAGTTTGTCAAAGAATCTTAAAAGAAGTTTTATTTTGTGAGACGTCTGGTGAAATAACTAATTTAGCTTATTTTAAGAGCTATTCTATCCAATTTAGGATTTCTGGACTAATAAAGACAAAATGATATACTCATGCTCAGTTTAAGATTATGATATAAAATCAAGTATTAAAAACAAGTACGTAATTTTTAAAACAAGGCAAATTATCTATCATGTCTGAAAGTCAGATTTTAAATCATGGCAAGTGTCAGATAATTTGCAGTGTAGTTAACGAGCTGAATAACAACACTGAAGTGTTTCAGTTAAGGAGGGGGAGGAGTATGTGTGTGTGTGTGTGTGTGTGTGTGGTGGGGGAGGTATGGGCGGCTTCAGTAAGTTATAGTTTGGCTTCAGAGATGAACTAATGCTCATATACGAGTGTTATATCGCTTAACTTATTTGTATGAGAAGCGCATTAAGTAAATTCTCAGTTAATTTAATTCAGACGATAATACAGACAGTCAGTGGTTAACACTAACACTGTTCACTGGTTAACATTAGCACAGGCAGTTTATTTACATTCCAGAATTCCCAAAACAGTATTTTACACACTCTGTGGTAAATAGGTTTATTAATATATATAATTTTTATTAGAACTACATGTTCTGTGAAGTTTATTTATCTTTGTCTTCACTAAATTCTCCTGTTGTCTTTAAGCAGAGCTCCGCTGTGGAGGATTGGGGGGTCAGACGGCTGACGGTTGGACTTTTGGAGCTACAGGACTGGAGGAGCCTGAACAAGCTGTTGAGGGAGCTGTAGGAGGGATGACGTCACAGTCCGACAGCTTTAGAATGATGTTTGGTCTGGTCTACTGTATATTCTGAACATAGAACTGCTAAATGTCTGATACAGTACTTTGGGGGAAACAAAGACTTAAATTATTCCATGTTTAATAGTTTTGATATTTGAAAAATTTATATTTTAATATAAAAGGACTATAGATAGAGACTTGTAAGCAGCTGGTGTATCCGGGTAGTTTAATGAACTTTAAGCAAAAAGACATGTATTCATCTGTTTTATACAAATTACTGTTTTAACTTTGACTAGTTTTGGAAGAATAAATTGAATTGTTAAAGTCGTGTTTGCGTGTTTTAATTTTGGGGGATTGTTTGGGTATTTAAAAAACGTTAGTTGAACCAACAACTTCAATGGGCAAGAAATGGGACACAATTTTGTTTTAAATAGTCAAAGAGTTGGGTTGAAAATCATAATAATAATAATAATAATAATTATTATTATTGGTCATACAAACAAATGAAAACAGTTAAACACTTGATCATATGTATATGTATTTGTGATTATGTGACCCATAATAATTTTTTCTCAGTATAAATAAATGTTTTGGGTTTTAAGGACTCCAAAAGAGGAACGACAAACTTAGGAGTGGAAGGTTTTAAAAGAAGTGATGCTTACGGTTGGAGAGCCACTTCTAAACATTATTAATTCTTCATTACATCTAGGTCACGTCCCTAAACCTTTCAAGTTAGCAGTTATTAAGCCGCTTCTTAAAAAATCTAATTTGGACGCGAATGAAATAACAAATTACAGACCGATTTCAAACCTTCCGTTCATATCAAAAATACTAGAAAAAGTAGTATCAGCTCAAATTTGCACATTCTTGCAGGATAACAACATCCTTGAAGAATTTCAGTCAGGTTTCAGGCCCCATCATAGCACAGAAACTGCACTAGTTAAGATTACAAACGACTTGTTTTTAGCTTCAGACCAAGGCTGCATCTCATTGCTAGTCCTGCTCGATCTTAGTGCTGCATTCGACACTGTAGATCATAATATTCTTATAGATCGCTTACAAAATTATATAGGTATTCAGGGACAGGCATTAAAATGGTTTAGATCTTACCTGTCTGATCGCTACCATTTTGTAGATCTAAATGGAGAACCGTCTGGTGTAATGCCAGTGAAATATGGGGTCCCACAAGGGTCAGTTTTAGGACCTCTGTTGTTCTCAATATACATGCTTCCCTTGGGTAACATCATTAGAAGACATGGGATTAGTTTCCATTGTTATGCTGATGATACCCAATTATATATCTCAACTAAACCAGACGAAATACCTAAGTTGTCTAGATTAACTGAGTGTGTCCAGGACATAAAAGACTGGATGACCAATAACTTTCTTTTATTAAATTCAGATAAGACAGAGATATTACTTATTGGCCCAAAAACCAGCACACAACAGCTTTCACAATTCAGCCTGCGCTGAGAAGGATGTACTGTTACTACCAGCTCAGCGGTAAAAGACCTGGGCGTAATATTAGACAGTAACTTGTCTTTTGAAAATCACATTTCAAATATCACAAAAACAGCCTTTTTCCATCTTCGAAATATTGCTAAACTTAGGAACATCTTATCCGTATCTGATGCAGAAAAACTAGTTCATGCATTCATGACCTCCAGATTGGACTATTGTAATGCATTACTAGGTGGTTGTCCTGCATCCTCAATAAACAAGCTTCAGTTAATCCAAAATGCAGCTGCCAGGGTTCTCACTAGATCCAGAAAATATGATCATATAACCCCAATATTATCATCCCTGCACTGGCTACATGTTCAGTTTAGAATAAATTACAAAATAGTATTACTTACATACAAGGCTGATATGGTTTAGCTCCAACATACCTAACCAGTCTTCTGATACGCTACAATCCACCATGCGCCTTAAGATCACAAAGCTCCGGACTTCTGGTAGTTCCCAGAATTTCAAAATCTACAAAAGGGGGTAGGGCTTTTTCATATTTAGCTCCAAAGCTTTGGAATAGCCTTCCAGACAGTGTTCGGGGAGCAGACACGGTTTCTCAGTTCAAAAGTAGACTCAAGACGCATCTTTTTAATCTGGCATACACATAACTCATCCCATAATCTCATACTCCAGTACACCTATCCCGAATGGCAACTACGCTAATTCTCCCCATCTGTTCTGTATTTCTCTACCCATCCCGAGGCATCGGGAGATTTTGCCAGCTTCAGTAGACAAAGGCCGACCCTGCGAGGTTCCTGAGGCATCCAGAGAAGGACCAGCTCCAGCTGGATTCAGCTTTATGATGGTTGGAGCTACACATGCTGCTCCTTGTGCTTCCAGTGATCCAGACCTCATCTGCCCTCTGCACCTACCGACTCGTCCCTATGCTGAACTGCTGGTCTTCATGTCAATTTAAATAATTTCTGTCATATTGAATTTTCACCTGCACAACACACAAGATGTTGAACCAAGATGGCGCCGGTGAGGTCGGCTGCCGTCACGACTGCTTTCTCTTCATCGACTACAGCTCTGCTTTTAATACCATAATTCCCTCCACACTCACCACCAAGCTGGAGCACCTGGGACTGAGCTCATCTATATGTCAGTGGATCTCCAATTTTCTGACTGGCAGACCACAGGCAGTAAGGATGGGCAGACATGTCTCAGCTACACTCACTCTCAGCACTGGAGCCCCCCAGGGTTGTGTTCTGATCCCCCTGCTGTACTCTTTGTACACCCACGACTGCGTGGCCACTACCAACTCCACCTCCATCATCAAGTTTGCTGACGACACCGTCGTGGTCGGACTGATCACCAACAATGATGAGTCGGACTACCTAGAGGAGATTGGAAATCTGGAGAACTGGTGCCAGAGGAACAATCTCCTCCTGAACGTCAGTAAGACAAAGGAGCTGATAGTGGACTTTAGTACAAAGCAGGAGAGGAACTACCAGACCCCCGTCATCAACAGGAGCCCAGTGGAGAGAGTGGACAGCTTCAGATACCTCGGTGTTCACATCACGCAGGACCTGTCATGGTCCTGTCACATCAACACCGTGGTGAAAAAAGCCCGGCAGCGTCTCTACCACCTCAGACGCTTGAGAGACTTTAGACTGCCCTCCAAGGTGCTCAGGAACTTCTACTCCTGCACCATAGAGAGCATCCTGACGGGAAACATCACGACCTGGTTCGGGAACAGCACCATGCAGGACAGACGAGCTCTACAGAGGGTGGTGCGATCAGCCGAGCGCATCATCCGCACTGAGCTCCCTGACCTGCACTCCATCTACAGCAAGCGGTGCTGGACTAAGGCCAGGAAGATCATGAAGGACCTCAGTCACCCCAGTAATGGACTGTTCTCTTTGTTGCGGTCTGGGAAGAGATTCCGCTCCCTAAAGGCCAACACAGAGAGACTGAGGAGGAGCTTCTTCCCGCAGGCGATAAGGTCTCTCAATCACACCTCCACACAGGACTAATAACATCTTTTAAGCTCACAACACTGACTGGACAATCATGGACACATTCATACACACTTGCACTAAATACTCATACATCTGGACAATTGCACATGTCACCTTTCATGCATATTTGCACAACCACTGACACTTTAATTCTATATACATATATACTCTACCCTATATTTCTATATTTTTGCAATATTTTATTATGCCCTTATTGTACAGTTAATTTTACTAGTTAAAATTATTTCTTTAGTATTTCCTTTTTATTGATTATTTATTTTACGTACAAGCTTTTATTCTCTTTTTTTTTAAGGTCACTGGCGGTCGTATAAAGCATTTCACTGCATATTATACTGTGTATGATTGTGTATGTGACTAATAAAATTTGAATTTGATTTATATCATTTCTATCTGTTATCGCCCAAATGAGGATGGGTTCCCTGTTGAGTCTGGTTCCTCTCAAGGTTTCTTCCTAATGCCATCTCAGGGAGTTTTTCCTTGCCACCGTCGCCGTCACCCTTGGCTTGCTCATCAGAGAAATTTCATTCATTCGTCTCATTATTATTATCTGCACATTTTTCTCACACATACACACTTCCATTTATTTTCTTTTCTATAATTATTATTATTATTATTATTATTTTATTTTTTTTGCTAAATTTCTTTCATTTTTGTGAAGCTGCTTTGAGACAATGACCATTGTTAAAAGCGCTATATAAATAAAATTGAATTGAATTGAAAAGGTGAGAAACCTCAATGGAGAATACTGAGTATGACATGGTGTTAATTGATCTCTGTGTGTGTGTTTTTGGCGGGGGGATGGGTCTGTGTGTGTGTTTTTGGCGGGGGATGGGTGTGCGTGTTAAAGCCAACGGAGAAATTCAGGAGAGCCCGCGCGCGCGTATATACACACACATCTCTCCATTCATCCATCATTGATTAAACCTATGAACACGGCTGTTCAGCAGTTCTAAACACAAGCACAGGGTCATTTTTGTCATTAACTAAAATACTTCAATACGTTAATTAATTTATTTTGCTGAATAAGGTAATAAGCGATATTTAAACCAAACCAGTAAGTTAAATAAGTGTTCCATACATTAAAGTACTGTGTATAACCAAGTGCCCTAGCAAACACAGTTACAGTTTACAGGACAAACAAACAGAGTGTGTGCACTGGGGGGATTGGAAGGTGAGTGAGAATACTCATTTACAAGACAAAAGACGGTCAGAGGCAGGGCCGTTCTAGACCAGGGGGGGAGGGGCGCAGTCAGAAATGTGAAGGGGGCATCATGTTCGAGCACTGTTTTTCCCTGGGCTTACTGTATAGTAACAGTATTGTCCCCTGACCACAATAAGGTGGCAATCCCTCAGGGGGGAAACAAAAAAATAAAAATTAAAGAAATAAAATAAAATATCCTTAATCCAGATTTTTATCAATCAATGACATAACATTTATCTAAGCTGGATGGTCAAATTCTCAAAAACGTTTAACCTAAAGTAAGGCATAACACACTATAACTAAAATATTTACAAAACTGTAAGGTTGTCTTATGAATAATAAAAAATACAAACTAAATTAAAACAGATGGGCTATTGAACAGATCATAATATGTTTTATGTTTTATGATTATAAATGATAGATGGGTTGATTTTAGAAAGGCTAAATGAAATAGCTAGTTTTTGGTAATGTCAGTCCAGTAACTATACTATGTAAAAGTAATTATAATATCAATTAATTAAGGGCAGGACCTAACCTAATGTTAATAATTTACACCATGATAACATTAGTATTTATGTTTTTGTATATATTTTTAAATGTTCAAATGAACGTTTCAGAGTATATAATTTGTCGTGTCATCTGTGATTGAGACCCATGAGTTAAATTGAAATAATTTTTTATAGGTAGTAAGCCAGGTTTTAGTAACCTTGGATAAATCACCATGTAAGCCCTCTCTCGCGCACACGCTCTCACGCTATCTCTCGCACTCACACACACACACACACACTGTACACACACAGACACACACAAATAACACATGAAATCGCGTAAAACCAAATGAAACTAGGGTAAAAAATATGAGCAGTAAAAATACAGTAGTATCCTGTAGGTGATTCCTGTCCTGTGATAACAGGCACTAACACTCTAGAACTGTTTACTTCTGTTAGTTTTGTTTTCAAGTGTGAATGTTTATGGGGATTAAATCTGTCTCTGCTGCTGCATCTTTTCACCGTTGTGATAAGTGATTTATGCCCATCAGATCTTTGATGTAGGACATTATGCTGGTTAAATGACTAAATAAATACTGATCCGTATGGACAGACATTTGTTCCAGATATTATGCGCCATTAATATTTGTTATGCCAATTTGACTATCAGCGAAAACATAAAAAATGTAACGAAAACAAACCAAAGCAGAAGTTAAATTTTAAGCTTTACTTTCAAATTAAAAATTGATTTGTCACATACACAACACGATATGCAGTAAAATGCTTTGGGTGTTTTAGGTGAGGCTCGAACTCGGCATTGCTTCACCTGGACTGCTTTATAAGTATCACGCGCTAACCGATTGCGCCACGGGAGCCACACGGAAGTTGCTTTTGTCAGAGTATCCTCTCTCTCTCGCGCACACACACACACACACACACACAAATATGAAATTGCGTAAAACCAAACGAAATATAAGCAGTAAAAAATCAGTAAAAATACATTAGTATAACAGGCGCTAACCCTCTGGAACTTTTTTTACTATTGTTTCCAAGTGTTTATGGGGATTTAATCTGTCTCTGCTGCAGCATCCATTCACAGTTGTGAGAAGTGATTAATGCCCCATCAGATCTTTTGATGGGGGAGCATTATGAATGATTAAATGACTAAAGAAATACTGATCCATATGGGCAGATATTTGTTCCAGGTTGCATTAATTGCCTTTCTTATGCCACTTGTTGACTATAAGTGAAAAAAAAACATCATCAAAAATATAACGAAAAAACAAACCCAAGCAGACGTTACATTTTGAGCTTTACTTTGCAGCAAAATATTATCAATCAGTATATTAAATGGAACGAGGTAAAATACACCGTAATGTAAAATACTGTACATAGCCCGCGTTTTTATTCCGTACCTACAATGATCGGTATAAACAAATTACAGACGCTACCGTGTCTTTATGGATTATTTCAGGATGTCTTAAAAAATATTTCACTAACTAGTTTTATTAAGTCATTATTAAATAATAAATAGCATAATCATCATGGGTTGTGTATTGAGTGATTTAACAAATCTGTTTTATTAATCGGTTTGTTGTTGTTTTTTACCACGTCATCTATTTATGAAACTATTTTGACAATACAAGAACTGTCTATATATTAAAGATACGGTATTGGGCTTCCTGGACACTGCAGTTAACTGTGCCAGTCAATGCTCCATCTGGCGGAATTATACGGCATTGCAACCATCTTTTTAGAAAGCGCATGGGGCGTTTATGGGGCGGGGCATTGTTAACTGCGTCATCGCGGGGGATCACATTTCGTGCACGAAGCGTGCATTAACCCTTCATGATCCTGCCATGAATCGATCATGCTGTTTGACGTGGCTCCCACTGTAACATCAGTTGTGGGCCGGGAGAAAAAGTGGAACCATAGTGCAACAATAATGGTTTAACGTCGGGCCAACTTGAGCAGCGCTGCTCGAATCACAAACCTGCGCGAGCCACTGGGCAGCGCTGCGCAACTCTGACAGAAATAGACCGCACCGACCATCAAAATACATTTTACCCAGCTGGGATGCGCACGTACAAACCAGGCATGGCAAGGCGGAAACAATATTAAACAGTCCTGACATTTTAAATTGTTTTAAAATAAAACCACAGGGGGTCGCGCAGGTTTGTGATTCGAGCGGCGCTGCGTGATCCACCGGGCTGCGCGAATAAACCAGATCATCACTGCGCTATCCAGATAGTCGCGCTGTGCTGTATTTGCGCAGATATTTGGTTCAATCGGGTGCCACGGTTTCGTCCCACTTTTGATGTGTTTGGCTTCACATACACTTCGACAATGGAAGAACACGGTGCAGCAGCAGTGAGTTTGCTTACATGTGACGAAACCAACAAGGATGAGATTGTAAAGAAAAAAGCTGCATCGTCTGTGGTGTGGAATTGGTTCGGGTATAAGAAAAGTGATACGAATGAGATGAATGTGATTTGGAAGGTATGCAAGTGCACTGTTTTAACAAGTGGTGGAAACACATCAAACCTTTTCTATCATCTGAAATCCAAGCTTGCAAACGAATATGGCCAAAGTAAAAAAAAAATGCGGCAAACCTCAGCAATTCACAGTTTAAATAAAATTACATTATGTAAAATAGTTTCTGTGTGTTTGAATTTTTATTTATGCTTTTTCAGATACAAATTGCTATATTGTGATATAGCAATTGTGATTGTGATCGTTATCGAGGTAGAAAATACAGTAGCTTCTACCGTGATGGAAGATTTTGGTTATATCGCCCACCCCTAATGAAGCCTATCTTGAGCTTGGATTCATGGTGGGGATGGTGTGGGCAGAAGAGAGGCTTGTGTGTGTTTTGTGTCTTAAACCGCTGGCAGCAGACCGCATGAGACCCAACAAGTTAGGAAGACACTTAGAGACAACACGTTAATAATCCACTCGACTTCTTTCAAAGAAAGCTGACAGAATACAGACAGCAGGATAATCGCATGGTAAAATCTGAATCAGTGGACAGCAAAGCCTGTTTAGCCTATTTCATAATGTGACTAATGCATTAAAATTGATAGATTATGGAGCTTCTTGACCTGCTCAGACCTGCACTTACCAGGCCAACACGTCGTACTTACGCTCAACGTCACCATGTCCAGCTGCTTGCTGCTTTTTGTTTAAAATATGTTTCATTGATCATTAACCATCATTTATGACTGGATGGACTTTTCTTTCGACACATTTTATTTTATGATGAAATTTGATTTACAGTGATCCCTCGCCACTTCGCGGTTCACTTATCGCGGATTCGCTATTTCGCGGATTTTCATAATGCATTTTTTTTTTTTTTTTTTTTTTTTTTGGTGCATTGTGTTCTGCATTCTGATTCGCTAAAAACTCACTCCCGCTTCTTGTATCAAAACATGCTACGAATTGTGCTATCATTTTGTCGTCTCGTGCAGTTATGTGTACGTACATAAAACAGCTTGGCAAATTTACATTAAGTTGGCCAAATTATCTTGTAATTTCGAACATCTCCTAAACCCATAATGTCGACGTAATCGTAAACCCAGTTCTCCAACGTAATCGATGGTGGCATGTCGGTGTACAAGGATCTTTTTGCAAAGAAGAAAAAAGAGCGACAACAGCTGCCTATCACTATGTTCTTCTCCCGAACAAACACACCTGCACCGCGGGCTTCAGAAGAAGAGAACACTGCAGAGCGCAGTCAGGATGCAGCGGCCCAGTCTGAAGAGCAGTGAAACGGCCTACACGTGAGTCACTGTATTTGTATACATGTAATAGTTGCTAATTGTAAAAAAAAAATAAAGTTTTCTATTTCGCGGATTTCACTTATCGCGGGTCATTTTCGGAACGTAACCCCCGTGATAAACGAGGGATTACTGTAGTTCAATGAGAAAATAACCT
This sequence comes from Channallabes apus, assembly GCA_030522415.1. NCBI lineage: Eukaryota > Metazoa > Chordata > Actinopteri > Siluriformes > Clariidae > Channallabes > Channallabes apus. Next base: position 8,556,195 of record CM060116.1, read on the forward strand.
TGGGAGTTTCAATCCCCGCATCCATTAATTTTTCTGAGTGATTGTAATGCTTAATACCCCTATTCACTTAGGCGGTTTGACTCGCTGTGAGATGCAGTGTTATACCCCTATCTCACCTGCGCGGTCTCGCGCTGTGGCCGTAAGTAGGGTTCATCATGATTCACGCCGTGTTTTTGCGCTGTGATTATGTTTCCATCTTTCCGTGAGAAAAATGAAACATGCTTAAACATGACCAACCTTAACTCACTCTAAGTGTAGTTTGAAATGTTTAATTTTTATTTGCAGTTTTCATCTTTCCCTGTGAAAGATTTTCCATTATAATGTTAAATGTTTTGTAACATGTTTAATTTTTTTGCTGGTCCTCTCGGAAGCTTCCGGACCTTGCAAAACTTTGCAGAACGTCGCAGGCAATCGCGGCAGCTCACGGTGCCTAACATCGCATCTCACCGTGAGTCAAGCAGCTCAGGTGAGATAGGGGTATTAGGCACCGTGTGCCGCGTCGGGTGACCGCCTGACATTCCGTGAAGATCTGCAAGGTCTGCGAGCTTCTGCGTGTTAAACATGATGGAAATGTAATCACGGCACCAAAAGTCGAGCTGAATCATGATGAACTGCACTTACAGCCACTGCGCGATAGGGTTATTAAACCTCTACTCTGTCAACTCATCGTATTCATTCCATAAGTGCTCTATACAACCCCAATAACTGACATGCTTCACATTGTTTCTGAAGCTGGTGAAGAGTGCTGTCAGCTGTTTGTAAATCAACTATGATTGTATACCCGGTTCGTTTCACCGCCACAGGTTACATGACAGTTTGGTGATTTAATTTATATATTTGTCTATTATGGCATGCTATTGATAAGTTAACCCAAGTCGAAATAAACGTTATTGGAAGAATTTTGTGCAATGTTTAATTTGCATAGAAGGTGCCATCTTTCTTAACGCTGTCATGCAAAAGGAGTGAAAAATCGATTCCTCAGCAACCGATGTCAGCTAAATCTGGACCTTCACTGTAGACAGCGCCTTGTAACATCAGACATTAGAGGCAGCGACTTAAGAAGACTTCTAAGAGACAGTTCGAGAAATACACTTAGAAAAGTAATCACTTAACGTAAGATTCTTCTTAGCGCGCGAAGAGTGTGCGTTATCGAGAAACCGGCCACTGGTCAATTACAAATACTAAAAAAAGTACACTTTTTGGTTAATACAAATATACTTTATTGTATCATACAGAACACACAACCTTCTATACTACAGTATTGCCAGTACAGTAAAGGTGTTTTAGGATAATTTACAAATGCTAATGTCATGAATGTAGATGGTAATGGCCGTTGTAGCCGTGGGCTTATAGTGCAGGCATAGGCGCAGAGGGGATTTAAACAAAGAGTTCTTTTATTTACAAACAAAACAAATAATAATAAAGAACATAAACAAAGAATCTCAAACAAAGAACTCAAACTATAACTCAGGACCTAGAGCTAAACAAAGGCTCTTTAGCATAACATGGGCTAAGAGCGGGGGACAAAGGCTAAGAGTTGAACATCCATTATTTTCTTCCTGATACTATTGATTTTTTCATTAAAGAAATTCATAAAATCTTCACTACTAAACTGCGATGGAGTACTCTCTGCAGATATCTTTTTAGTGTTTAGGTTTTGTTAGTCTAGCCAGTGTATTATATAAGAAGCTGGGATTGTTTTGGTTTGGTTAGTGAGTGCAACAATAATGATAAGCACTTCAAATTAGTTAAACCTGGGCCTGGGTTTCAGGGTAATAGTAAGAAAATTGTTTTAGATAGTCGCAACACCCTCTCCATGACCAGTTTGACGGGGCTCATGCTTATAGAAAAATGAGAAATCCTGAGCCGCCACTAAAATCTCCTGAGGCTGGGAAACACTGAATTACATTTAGGCCTATGAAATGTGCTATGTTCATATATATATATATATATATATATATATATATATATATATATATATATATATATATAATTTTTTATTTATTTTTTTTTATTAATTTATTTATTTTTTATTAAGTTTTTATTGGTTTTCTTAAACATAACATACAAGTACAAAAATCCAACAACAGCTAAGTTAATGTAATATTTACAAAACAAAAACAAAACAAAAAAACGGACACAACAATGGTGATCACCGAGTAATAACCAGAGCACAACAGGTTAAGCAAGTCACAATCTAAACATGGATCTATTATCAGTCATCCTTTGAAACCACACTCTGAATACATTTCTCCCATATGTCCACATCTTTACACATTTTTTATTCAATTTGGCGAACAATTTTTCATATTATACACTCTCAGTCACAAATTCAATCCACATTTTAACTGTAGGACATATGTAGGACGTAAGTATCAGTCGTATTGCTGTGACTACACCCACTGTAATAAGAGAGAACTCCTTGTTTTTGATCTGTAAGATCTCTGATTTATCTCCCAACAAACATATCCTGGGTGATAATGGAATGACAAATCCCAAACATTCTCCTACATATTTTAACACAGCTTTCCAAAAAGCTTGAATCTTTGAACATTCCCATAGAGCATGCATATATGTACCATTTTCTTCTTTACATTTACATAGGTATTATACTGGTGTGTAATAATACCTATGTAATACCTTATATTGAATAAATGTGACTCTTGCTTCTTTTATATTCTTTCCACTGTTTCCACAAAATTCTCTTCCAGGTGTCTTTATCTATGTCACTATCGATGTCTCTCTGCCAAATCAGTCTTAGGTTTTCACAGTTATTGTCATCGATCCTTAAACAGAGTTGGTAAAATTTAGATGTTTTTTGGATACACTGTAACAAATTGATGTAAATTTAAAGACTGTTTTTTCGAAATACTGCACATTACTGTAAAAGAAACAGCATTACTGTGATTTACAATATTTAACTGTAAATATTGTATTTACTGTTTAATACACTACAGTATACAGTATTTAACTGTAAATTAGATAATCAACACACTTTTGAAAACAATTACCGTTCTGTCGCACTTTATTGCAGTTGGTTTAAAAAAAAAAATTAACTACAAATTGCAAAGGATTTGGGGATCTTCAGTGATGTGAGCACTCCATGCTGCCAGGATCTGTTCATCCATCACAATCGTGGAAATTTTGTGGAATCTATGGATGTTCTAAAATCAAATGACTTGTTTCATGCTTGCAACACTGGCACTTTAAAAACCCTTTAAAGTCTTTAAAAGTCAGTTTACATATGTTGAGTCAGTTCCTATTTTTCTTGGACTTTCTTTCAAAGTCAGTTGGTCATGCAACAGTCATGTTGCTATAAACAACTAATGAAATCCTCATCTAGGCCAAAAGACATCTTGGAAGACATACAGTATGGGATGGGAGCAACATTGCATCAAATGCAATTTTTCAGTCAGATGACACATTGGCTTTGCACCAGGAGGCATTTGAAGTGGTAAATCCACTAGGATCTGGAAGGAAAAAACATAAAGTGCTGGCTGTTTACTTAACTCTAGCAGACATACCACCTCATAACAGATCAAGTGTGGATCAAATGCAGCTGGTAATGCTTTGTTGAGAACAAGATTATAAATATTTTGGATCAGAGACAGCCTTTGGGTCACTTATCACCGACTTGAAGGACTTAGAAGTAGCTGGCATACCTTTTGCAGATGGACACACATACCGAGCCACATTGTGTGCTATTGCCGGAGATAATCTTGGCTCACACAATATAGGGGGCTTTAATGAAAACTTCAGTAAGTGCAAGTACTTTTGTTGATTTTGTGGGCCTCCGAGTGGCGCAGTAGGTTAAAGTGCTCACCCTATCATCCGGCGATCACAGGTTCGAACCCCAGGTGATGCTGAATTGGACACGACTAGATTGAGGGGAAAAGAATTGGGCAGGACTAAAAATTATTTTTTTTTAAATGCTGTTAAAATACAAGTTGTCCGAATAATTATTTACCACTAAAATACAGTAAGCAGTAAAAAATCACAGTAATAAACTATATATCAAAATACAGCAATTTACTGTAGTCTATTTCTACAGTACAAATACTGTAATAAAACAGCATTTTAATGGCAAAACTGCTGCCAGTAATTTACTGTAATTTTACATGAAAATTTTTTACAGTGTAGGTCTTGGTAGTTCAAAGAAATTTTCTAAAACATTTTTATTTTGTTCCATGGGAACCTTTACCTTCAAGCAGTGTCTAATTTGTAAATATTTCCAGAAATGATCACGGCCTTCTAACTGAACTTTTTCATTCAAATTATTAAAAGACAAAAGCGTATTATTACTAAATAAATCCTTTAGTGTATGTATTCCGTTTCTAAACCACTGTCCCCATAACTAGGGCTTTTTACCAACTTTAATGTGAGGGTTATTCCATACTGAAGAGTAATGTTGACACCAGTAAGAAATCCGACATTTTTTGTGGGCAATTTTCCACACCTCTCTAGAATGACGCAGTATTGGGTTGTTCATTGGGTGTTGTAAGTCCCCCTCTGAATTTTGGGAAAAAGCCTCTATTGGCCTGAAAGGGAAAGTAAGTAGTTGTTCTATCAATACCCAATCTAAATCTGAATCCTCATTCCCCCAATGTCTAGCAAGCTTAGAGATTTCAAATGCTATTTTATATAGCTCTACATTAGGTAATGCTAAGCCTCCCCTGTCTCTAGGCAACCATAATTTATTTACCCCGATCCTGGGTCTTTTACCTTCCCATAAAAAAATTCTTAATCATAGCATTATATTGTGTATATATCTGAGGAGGCATGGTAACAGGGACCATTCCTGATATGTAATTAAACTGTGGCACTACCACCATCTTTTTTATATTAATCTTACCCCATAAAGTTAACAAGGTTAAAGTTTTTTCCAACTATCTAATTTTGTCTGTATTTCCTGCAACAAAGGTTCCATATTTAAATACAATATATTCTCTAAATTAGGGCTCAAATTGATGCCTAAATATTTAATTCCTTTATTCATCCATTTGAATTTAAATGTGCTCACTGAGGAAGAAAAACATGCTCGTGATACTGGCATAGCCTCTGACTTATGCCAGTTTATTTTATATCCTGAAAATTTTGAATAAGTTCTGGTAAGGAACATGCTGGTTCTTAACTAAAAAGCAACATGTCATCAGCATATAATAATAATTTGTGTTCTCTTTCCCCAGCAAATATGCCTTTAATTCTTGGGTCTTCTCTAATCATTGACGCAAGCGGTTCTAAAACTAATACAAAAAGTAATGGACTGAGAGGGCAGCCTTGATGGGTGGACCTAGACAAATTTAAAAAAGAAGAAGTTATTCCATTAGTTATTATAGCTGCTTTAGGGTTGGAGTAGAAAATTTTAACCCACTTCACAAAACCTGAACCAAAACCATATTTTTCTAAGGCTGCAAACAGAAACCCCCACTCCACCCTATCAAAGGCTTTTTCCACATCTAGGGATATTGCCACAATGGGGTCTAAATTAGAATGATTCATCCATATCAGATGTAATAATGATGAGATAGCTCAAATTATTTCCTCTTGTGATATGAGCTCTTCCGATCTTAATCTAGAGTCAGGGGACAATATTGGGATATCCAATATAAAAATTCCTGAATGCATTATTAATATTAGAATGGCACTGTAAGTAGTGATGGTACCATCCTCCTACCTTATTTTTGTCATGTGTAGCTGTGCTCTAAATCCTCTTAACTGATTAGCTAAAAGTTTCCCGGAAATTTCATAAAATCATTATCTAGCACCAATGTTTTTTAATTTGAGGGAGATTAGGGAGGTTTATAGACATAACTGGAGCATGATCCGATAGTAGATATCCCAAAGAATTAACTATTGGGATCAGTTGATCTATAAAGAAATAATACATTCTGGAGAAAGAAGAAAAAGGAGTATTCTCTCTTTTTTGGATGAAGGAAGCACCATATGTCAGAGATACCAAAGCTTCAGAGATAGGACTGACGGACTGAAGTAGCATGGCAGATTTACTCAGTGGTATAGGATTGGGATGTCACTTGACAGGGATGACCTGTCAAGGGATGGATCTAAACAGCAGTTAAAGTCTCCCCCTAGTATGAGAAAGTATGAGCTCAGTGATGGTTCAAAGAAGGAAACGTCATCATAATTAGGAGCCTATAAATTAGCCAACACTACATTAGTATTGAATAATTTCCATGAAACAAGGATATAATGATCATATATATCCGTAATAACATTATGGTGTTCACAAGAGATACTTGGGATAATGAGAATTGAGACATCATTAGCTTTGGCCTGAAAGGTAGAGTGGTAGTGTATTACCACTAGATATTCATGTCTGTGGAGCCTGTTATTCCAAAACAGAAGATTAGACCTGCAAAATCTAATCCGACGGGCGCTGACCCATTTCAAGAGCCAACTATGCCAAGTTTTCACCTCACCCGCACCACTTTCGACAAGCATCACTTCTTCTCCGACACCTTACAACCCAACCAGTACCATGGCATCACCAGCGCTCTACTATGGTGAGGCGGAGAACTGCAATGGATTACTCATTCAATGCACATTGACTTTTGAGCTGCAACCCCACAGGTTTGATACTGACCGATCAAAAATTGCATATATTATATCTCTTCTCAAAAGCACTACAGTGATATAAGTCACCCAAAAATTGGGTGAAACTGAATCAGGGAACTGATTCAATTAAGGAATATGGATTGAATTTCTGAACTCTAGCAGCTTCCAGTGGTTGGAACAAAGCTGCCCTACTCACAAAATTAGGCAGGGACTCGACCCTAACCTGAGGCTGCAACTCGTGGCGCATGATGACTCGGTCGGATTGGAACAGTTAATTCATTCATCCAATTAACTGTCTCTAATCGGATGCAAGAATGCATCACCGAACTTCCCGCACCCCGAATCTCTTCCGCAGTACTCCTCCCACCACAGGAGAAGTCAGTTCCAGAACCAGAAACAATGCAACTCAGTCACCACTCTTTCTCTTGTCTCACATCCTCAGAAAGATAACGCCAAGGGACATTGCCTTTACTGTGCAGAAGAGGGACGTTGACGTCCTCGACCTCTGGTGAGCAATATCTCTTATGCATGGCACCATTAACCACCACTGTGATAATTGATACTCCCCATGTTACAGTGAAAGCTCAGCAATTTCATCTCTACGTCACCGTGTCGTCATCTCGAGATACCCCTGATACTACACCTGACCCAATTTAAAATTTGTTGCATCACTGGTGCTCCCCAAGAGGAAGATGGGTCTGGCACACCATAGCTCCTCTACAACTGTGAGTGAGTTGGCTCCATGAAGAGGAAATCGAGTTCCTGGTTCTGGAAATCGAGTTCCTGGTTCCAACATCAACCCATTATCTTCTGGGAGAGTGGAGATATCCTGAAATGGGGGGGAACTTTGTGTAAAACTTTGTGTTGGGCATTGTGTGAAAGTTAACACTGTCATTCCCATCAATACTACTTCCATCAAAAGTATCACACAATCCACAATTATCCCGTACACCTACTCACATTTTCGGGATGTTTTCTGCCCAAAGCGGGTCAAGCACCTACCTCCTCATAAACCATGGGACTGGGATCTCCTTCTGGGTGAACTAGTGCCCAAGTGAAAAATTTACTCATTGTCTATTCCTGAATAGAAGGCTATGGAAGAGTATATCGAAGAGGCCCTTAGTTAAGGGTACAACCGATCCTCCACATCACCTGCTTCTATCTTTGTGGCTATGAAAGATGGATGGCTCATGTATCCCATGTATCGATTATCGAGCCTTAAAGTGCCCCTATTATGCCATTTTAAAGGTTGCTAATATTGCTTTATGAGTCTCTTAAAACAGGTTTACATGTATGGAAGGTCCAAAAACAGTTTAGTTTTCTCCAAAAATAGATTTAATTTTACCCCATTTCTAAATGATTTGTAAACGATTTGTGTGAAGCAGTTCGAAGATTCAGTCTGTCTAAACCGCTCCTTTCCGTGAGACCTCAGATGGCGCAGTCCTAAATGATTGGTCTACCACTACAGAGTGTGTCAGAAAATGAAACGCCCATTACCATAACTGAATGACCGCTCTGGATATACATCTTTCAATACATAGAAAAGATGGCCTCGATTTTACCGTATCAATTCGAGCCGGAGTCTGACGATGAAACTGTTTCGCAGCATGACTGGAGCAGGACGTTTCTCAGTGGTAAGTGTCATATGTTAACCAGAATGTGGTAACGTTAATTGTAAGATGGCGGTCAAGTTGTTCGCGACATAGAACGTGGGCGGACATTATGCAAATATGTTACTTTGTGACTTGGATTGCTAACGACTCGTTTAGGCGAATGTGAGCCGACTCTTTTTTTTAATAGACAAAAACTTCATTTATCGTGCACTGTCGGCATCACAACTTTGCAGATAGTTTATGTTCACATACAGCTACATAACACATTTCATGAAAGATCATATTTGAAAACGCATAATAGCGGCACTGAATCACAGAGTTCAGCTACCCACTTCCTCCAAAGAGCATTTACGTCAGCACCAATCCTCATTCTTCCGGATCCCCACAAACCTTTCCTCATAGAAGTTGACAGTCATGATCTGTGTCTATTAGCGTGTCGTCCTGTGCATTGATTAAGCGTGCCAGAGCATATCCAAGGGTGTCAAAAGAAGAGGTGGATTTTATCTCTAAGTTATGCTTGGTGTTTATCTAACAGTGAGTTTCGCGCCAGAAAAAGTCAAAGACATATGTAGCCTGCTCATTAAATCGCGACCTAACAGATAAAAAGGACAATCAGGCTTACAGACAAAACTGAAAGAAATGAATTCTCTTGTCTAAAGGACATGTTACAGTTAACTGAGGAGTGAAATAATTTCATTGAGCAACCCCTTCAATTCCCACAGAGCTGATACTTTTATTCGAGAACAATCCATCATAATCACGACACAAAGACGACATTGTAGCTCCCGTATCCACCAAAAAAGAGAATACGGAACCATCTATACACAATTCAATAACGGGCAACTCATTAACCTGAGGTGACTCGAAAGTACAAAGTAACATCGCTGGGCTGGAACTGTGCGGGCATCCCTATGCATCATATACTCCCACCTGCATCCCTGAGAAGAGATTGGGTCTATATTGTTGTTGTTGTTGTTGTTATTGCACTCTCTGTGGCGGCTGCTGGGAAGGATTACTCCACTAGTATACGTCCTGATCTGTCTTCTACACCATTAACAACTGGTGACACTTTGTTTGTAGATGGTTCCTGTTCAAAACCATATGACGGGAAGTTTCTCTGTGGTTATGCTGTGTGTGCGCTGCAAATATAACCGTTGAAGCTTACTCTCTCCCTTTCTCATCTACTCAGGCAGCTGAACTTTTTGCCCTAACCCGTGCGTGTGTTTTTTCCAAAGGAAAAGATGTCACTATATAAACTGATTCACGTTACGCTTTTGGTATCGCTCACAACTTTGGCCGCATCTGGCAATCCAGGGGGTTTTCATTCTGCTGAGGGTAAGCCTATTTCTCATACTTCTCTTGTTCAGGATTTAATAGATGCATGCCATTTATCTAGTACTCTCGCTATTGTAAAAACTAAGGCTCATTCCTCTGGTGACTCTATGGAAGTGCCAGGTAATTCGCTAGCTGATCATATTGCTAAAGAAGCGGCCCGAAAACAGATGTTCTTTCCTGATTCAAATTCTGATCTGATCAATACATCTCTTCTTGCTAGTTCTTTGATTCCCGATTTAGATTTATTGTCTTTACAAGCTTCAGCCATGCCGAATGATTCCTCTTTTTAGCTAAAGGTGCCTTTGCTTCTGATGGTTTATGGTATTGTGCTGATGATCGTTTATGCCTGCCGTCTCATTGTCATCCGTTCCACGGTGTTACACATCGCACACGAAGGGGGGTTAAGGAAGATATGAAAAAACTGTTTTGCATAGCTAACATGCCTGGAACAATTGATTCATTAATATCTAGATGCTTGGTGTGTGCTCAGAATAATGTGACAAAGGGTTTAGGTAAACACGAAAGTCTTCAGTTACCTACTGCTCCGTTTGCAGAGTGGCAAATTGATTTTACGCATATGCCTGCATGTGGCCCATTCAAATATCTTCTGGTTTTGGTCGACAACTTTTCTAGGTGGGTGGAAGCTTTCCCGTGTGCTTGAGAGAATGCAAAGGTGGTGACCCGGGTTCTAGCGAAAGAAATAATACCTCGTTATGGAATTCCTCATGCTATTGACTCAGATAAAGGAACACCTTTTACATCACAGGTAACAGAATTTGTGTAAATATCTTTCACTGTCCTGGCATTTTCACATTCCTTATCATCCACAGTCATCAGGTATAGTAGAAAGAACAAATAGGACACTTAAAGAAAAAAATGACTAAAGCAATGCAAACTATGTGGAGAAAAAACTGGGTTGATCTGTTACCTGCAGTTCTAGCTGAAATGAGAATGCCACCAAGAAAAGACATGCACATGTCACCACATGAAATTATATTTTGCAGACCCTTTCCCGTGAAATGGAGGAAAGGCAAACCCGCGATAGGAACAACTGATCTTGATGTACATATTGCTGAATATTCTGCTGCTCTAATAGACACCCTAACAAATTGCTGATGGGACTCCAATACCCTCAACAAAACCCACACATCCTTTTAATGTGAGAGATACTGTTCTGGTAAAATCTTTGACCCCCAGAAAACTGGGAGATTTAACTGATCTTTTTCCACAATGGATCCATGCTACTAGGCTGAAGAGATGTCCTGTGAGATGTTTATTTATCAAAAGATAAATAAATGCTTGTGTATTATTATCTTTCTTTCTTTGTGATTCTTTGTTTTCCAGACTAGAGGATTGTGCTGACTGTTAGAATTATTTTATATATAAAGGAGTTGATTCTACTCTCTTGTTCTCTTCCTCATAGATCTGATATTAACGTGTTAAATCTTTCCTGCTTCTATCTTCCTGTCTCCTCTTGCATCTGTTCTTAAAGGTGTGAATGCTCCCACGCTCACCTTCCCATACTCTCTTTATGCCTCTCTCTCTCTCCCCCTCTCTCTCTATCTCCCTCTGTCTCCTTCCCCCTCTCCCCCTAACTCGAGCCAACATCTTGTGATCTGTCTCTGGACAGACACCTCTATCTTCCTGTCCTTTGATTCTTCAGGATCTCACCAGGACATTTACAATGGTTCATGCTCTTTGTAGTAACATATGTCTATAAGCCCAGGCGTTTGGTCAAACATATATAAAGCCCATCTTTTGCTGTTAATAAACAGAGACGTTTCTGACAGACAACGTGTGTGTGTGTTTGACTGAATCTCTCCTGGCGCCAGAGAAGCTTACCGGAGCACAGCAGACAGACCGAGCAACTCGCCTCTTCTACTACAAAACTGTAGAAAAACTTTACACTGACCAACCCGTGACGTGACACAGAGGGGATGATGTGACACAGAGGAATCGCCTTGGATTGCCACGGGACGACTTCACTTCAATTGCCACGGGACAACTTCACATTAGTGTATCATTCCTGGTGGTGTCTTAGCGCCTCGTGAGGTGGGACGAGTGCAGATTGGGCGTGCCCGCACTCTGAGCACTGTAGCGTCAAGTATGGTGTGACTCAGTTGTGGAATCACACCAGTAAAAGACCTCGGCGTGATTATAGATTCCAGCCTTTCATTTGAAGCTCATGTAGATAATATCACCAGGATAGCATTCTTTCACCTCAGAAATATTGCCAAGATAAGAAATATATTGTCGCTAAACGATGCAGAAAAACTAGTTCATGCTTTTATCACTTCTAGGTTGGACTATTGTCTTACTGTCTGGTTGTTCAGTTAGGTGCATAAACAAGCTTCAGCTAGTCCAGAATGCAGCAGCAAGAGTCCTCACTAGAACCAGAAGATATGAGCACATCACCCCTATCCTATCTTCACTACATTGGCTCCCTGTGAAATTTCGCATTGATTTTAAAATACTACTCTTGACATATAAAGCATTAGAGGTCTCGCGCCGCAGTATCTGAGCGAACTGCTAGTGTCTTACGATCCACCACGCCTACTTCGGTCAAAGGATGCAGGCTGCTTGTCAGTACCGTGTATTATGAAAACTACAGCTGGGGGCAGAGCTTTTTCTGACAAAGCCCCAAAATTATGGAATAGTCTTCCAAATAGTGTTCGGGACTCAGACACAGTATCAGTGTTTAAGTCTAGGCTCAAAACCTATTTATTTAGCCAAGCATTTTTTTTAGATTTGCCATAAGGTAAAGGAGCAGATCTGGGGGACTCATGGACGTAGAGTATTATGGTGAACTGATATGTTTAGATGCTGTCTTCCTCAGTCTCATTTGATCACTCAGGTTTGCTGACGGTGAGGTGATTGTTTGCTTTACATCTCAGGGAAACCTCATGTTTGTGTTTCCTTCTGGCTCTCCCTTTTAGTTATGCTGTCATAGTTAGTCCTGCCGGAGTCCCTGCTTGCACTCTACAGTAAATATACATTCACATTATACATTGTGACTGTGACCATACCTAATTGCAATCTCTCCTCCTCTTCTCTTCCTCCGCCTCTTTCTCTTTCCTCTCTCCCCCTGTCTCCCCCTTTCACTCTTTCTCTCTCACTCTCTCTGTCGAGCTACACATGTGGTTCCTGAGCTGCCAGTGATCCAGACTCCCTCTGCCCTCCGGACCTGTCTGATCCATCCTGGTGCCCGGTTTCTGGTTGGAGGTCTCATCGCATGGATGCCCCGTGTGTCTCTTTGGGATGCGTCTGGTGTCTGGGGATGATTCTATCTACTTAGAAGATGGTTCTGGCCTCGACTGGTGTTGTCAGCTGTTTCTCTGAGGACTTGACAATTCGATAGTTCAGGACTTTCTACAAGTCTACCTGAGTCTCCAATAACTACTGGACTCCATTTTACATCAACTATTATAACATCAATTAACATCAACTATTATAGCTGAACCTAACACTTAACACTGTATAAATGCAGATAATTTCCTGCTATCTGTTTTACCCAGATGAGGATGGGTTCCCTGTTGAGTCTGGTTCCTCTCAAGGTTTCTTCCTATTACCATGTCAGGGAGTTTTTCCTTGCCACTGTCGCCCTCGGGCTTGCTCACCAGGGACTATCTGAACATTTTGATTCATACACATTCACATTCCATACAAACTTAAATAATTCTCTTGATTGTGTAAAGCTGTTTTGAGACAATGTCAATTGTTAAAAGCGCTATACAAATAAAACTGAATTGAATTTAATTGAATTAAAGGGGCACACAAAGGGGCACACAAAGGACTTTTGAGCATTCTTGATGAATGACAACTTTGACATTATTTTTTACGTTGTTGCACTTTTATCTGTATGTCATAAACAATTACAAATTGTTTCTGTATTTATATAATTTCATATTTATTTTTAATAATCTCTTATTCATACCTCATACTCTCATTTATAAATTTTTTGTGTATAAAACAATATTTAACTGTTAGATTATTTTTGTGTAAAATATATGAAATATATACATTTTACATTTATATATAAAATATATATATATAAATTATTTTTACTTATATTTGATTTCTCTTTCATTTTTCAATTCTAAAATTTCATAAATGTTGTTAAGCAAACGTTCTTAATGTTAGGATAGGGTTGAGACATGTTTTTGTTGAGACATAGAAAGTAAATACCAAAATGTTACTTATACTGTACTGTTTTGTTATTACTTGTATTGTTATTATAACTGAACATTTTTACCATGTAAAATGCATTTTAACTATTTTTTAAAATGTAAAATTTAAAAGTTGTGACAAGATTTTATGTGTTGCCTTGGTTTGAGCAGCCGTTATTATGCATTTTTTTTATCAAAGTCTTTTTTTTATTGGAAATATAAACATATAACATACATTGTACATTATTTTTCTAACCCATCTCCTCCCCCCACCCCACAAAAAAATCAACAACAAACAAATAACAAAAAAAAAAACAGCCAGTCAGCAGGGGAAAAAAAGGAGAAAATAATAATAATAATAATAAATAAACAAATAAATTACACATCAGACAGAAAAGGAAGCAAAGAAAGTATTAGAAACAGAGACTAAAAAAATAAATTTCTTTTATTACAGATCCAATTGATCTGCAGCTATATTTTCAAAATGGTTTATGAACGGTTGCCAGGCATAATAAAATTTCGATCCCTATAAAATAGCGAATCTTTTCTAGATGGAGAAAATATAAGATCTCTTTAATCCAATGAGCGCCCACTGGTGGCGACGACTCCTTCCACTTAAACAGAAAAATTTATTGAACTCATTTTGTATGGAACGATATCGCGGACAATATTCAAATGAAATTGCAAATAGCATTTGCAATTGCGTTTCCCATACGTGGACGCACAAAGTGTGCCATAATTCAAATGCAATTGCAAACTTTGCATTACCGTTTGCTGATTCGCCTTTGCGAGCGCACACTGACTGCCAAATTTCAAATGAAAAAACAAAGTCCATTTGCATTTGTATTTCCCAGGTCTTACACGTCATGAACCTGTCATATTTAAATAGCAAAATCAATCACCACATTTGCTTTTTCACTTTCCCTGCGCCGCGCGTCAAGCCGGCCAAAATTCAAACGCAATCGCTAATCCATTTGCGATTGCATTTCCAACACGTTACACAGAAACCTGTCAATCAGCGTCAGGGGCGGGTCTATACTGTGGGGCGGGATTGTATGGGGAGTGACGTCACTCGCACTCGCCGACCAAGAGGGGGATATTTGAGCACTGGAGGTGAACCGAGATTATCTCATTTGTTTATCAAGAAATAAACACACAAAAATGACAAATCGCATATTTTCTTGCTCCGGAGTGGACAGAGAAGTTTTTACAAATAAAAATATTTTTAGATCTTCTCCTGTTACAGCCTGCTGGAGCTAAATCTTTCAGAAATGCTGCGTACCGGTGTTGTGCGCTAAAATGCCTCCCTGCCACTGATTGCACCCCCACAAAATCTCTGTCAAATATATGAGGACATCACAATCAAATATTCATATTATTATTATCAAATATAATATATGAGTATTATCACGAAGCGATTTTTATTATAAATAAGAAATATAAAAATATACATGTACAACCCCTGGCAAAAATTCTGGAATCACCCTCTCAGAAGATGTTCATTCAAATGTTTAATTGTGTAGAAAAAAAAAACAAGCACATACATGCCACAAAACTATTTTCACTCAACAATCCAAACTTCTGGCTGTATAAAACACTTAAAAAAAACAAAGAAAGATAACTATAGTCAACGACAACTGTTTTAACAACTCAAACAGAGGAAAAAAATATGGAATCACCAAATAAAAACACTACTTGTACTTTGTTGCACCACCTCTGGCTTTTATAACAGCTTGAATTCTCTGAGGCCTGGATTTAACTAATGTCCAACAGTATACTTCATCAGTCTGTCTCCAGCTTTGTCTTATTGCAGTTGCCAGATCAGCTTTGCAGTGGAGCCTTGTCCTGGACCATTTTCTTTCATTTCCACCACAGATTTTCAATTGGATTAAGGTCCGGACTATTTGCAGGCCATGCCATTGACATTATATGTATTTCCTGTAGGAATGTGTGGCAATGTGGGCAGTGGAGTTTTTCCATTGGTTCACAGGCAGGTGATTAGTGATTAATGGTAGCCTATCAGAATGGTCCCCAATGGTATTTAAGGCTGGTTTTTGTCCTACCTGGCACACGTCACGATCGAGACCGCTTTCACGGTGTGTGTATGGACCGAAGGTGTGGGTAAGTGTTGTTTGTAGCTAGGTGGCTAATGAAGAGGTGGGCACCTACCTTTTTAATGTGAGGGTTTATTGTTCCATTAGTGTCTGTGGGAGAATTGCCATCTGGTTGAGCTTCTCCATTAGAGTGTCCATTGGATAATTGTCATTCGGCCGAGTCAGACTGTCCACTTGTTGTCAGGTAGGTACATGCTCCTTACGTATGTTCTGACGTTGGGTGGTGCTAATCGGTATTTGTTTACCCTTTAGCCACAGTTTCTTTTTTGTGCCGGTGTTAGCCTGCAGAGCTCGCTGCGAACTGTGGGTGGCAGTACAACTCACGTGGTACAACGGGTCGTCCGGGTAAGTGAGTTTCACTTTCTCTGGCCTATAACAAGAAATGTGGGGTAGTTATATCTCTTTTCTTTTAGTAAACTACGGACATTTGACGGAGTGTTGATGCGTCTTGTGAGGGCGAAAGTATTGGCTTTCCGCCTCGACTGAAGACGGCGCCGCTGTCTCTTCTCTTCTTTTCTCTGACTCTTCTTCGTCTCTTTGTGGTCCTGTCTCCGGGGTCTTTTCTTCGGTGGTTTTGTGGAGTGTGTTTGTTATTTTATTCGCCGTAATAGCAGCAATGGCTCAGGGTTGCCCTCTTGTGGTTTGAAGGCCGTATTGAGCTCCTGTTCCCGGCTTTCATGCAGTTAGGGTGGAGAAAGTAATATAGCGTAGGGAGAACTCTGAACTTCGTATAGTGTTCCATTGAGCTGGTGAAATTGTATTATTGTTTTCTTTTTCTTGTTGTATTGTCTGTTTAACTGTAATGGTTGTTTTTGTTTTCTGTTTTTTTGTTTCTTTTTGCTGTTTAAAAAAGCCATGAGAATGTGGTTCTCTTTATGTCTTTTTGTGGTTTATGTTTTATAGTTTTGTTTGTTTATTTTGAGTACGGTTGGGCTGGGGAAGGCTAGTGTTAGAACACTGTGAGGTAGTATAATTGTCTGGAGTGCAGCATAGCTGGTGTTCACGTTTCTTCCCTGTGGGTGAAGGTGTGGATGTGTGTGTTTATGTGTGACGTGCACCCGTAAGGCCGGGACCTCTTTAGTCGGCCTTTGCCGCCCAGAAGCCGGTGCTAAAAATTGTATTTTTTTTTATTGTTTGTGTTATTTCATTTTACTCCTTTGTATGTGTACACAGATTGCCGTGTTCCCTGTTTTATGGTGTGACGAGTATTTGACATTTGCATTGCATGTCATGGATGGTTATTTTAAACTATTTTAAGAATACATTATAATAAAGTTTGTACATTTGTACCTTTTGTCTCTCATTCATTAGCCTAATGAACCTTAGTTATTTCCCCGGTTAACCTCGGGGTGGCGTAATCGAGTAAATTCATTTGCCCTACCACGGCGTTGCCACATTTTTGGCGTAATCGGCAGGATTGGCTGTTTTCCTTCTTGAGAGACTGGGGTACAGATGTACATATATCTTGTTGGTTGATCTGTGTACTTGATTTTGGTTGGTTGGTTTGTTTCTTTTTTTTTTTCCGTTTTGTCAGTGTTTTTGTTTTAGGGAGACGTTGAGTTGGAGAAGAGACAGCGGCGACGTCCGATGTGCCTCCATTGTGTTTCAGGTATGGAGGAGGAATTGCGTGAGTTGAGAGAGATGGTAGCTCAGTTACGAGCAGATAATGAGCGGTTGCGGCAAGACCAATCGTCCGCCCAGCCGGGTCCCAGTGGGCCATCTGTTACTGATGAACCTGCTCTCCCCACATTGCAGTCAGGTGCGGACCGTGCTGTCCTGCCAGAAAGGTATGTTTTGGTACCTCGAGATCGCAGATGTGCAAAATTTAGTGGCAGGTCCGGTGTAGCCATTGAGGAATGGATTGAGGAAGCCCAGGCTTGTATGCAGTCTCGTCATATGTCAGTCGCTGATAAGGCTTTCTTCCTCTTTGATCATTTGGAGGGAGAGGCCAGAGAGGAGATTCGCTATCGTTCCGTGGGCGAACGTAATGATCCAACAACAATCATTTCTGTGTTAAGGGAGTTGTACGGTTGCTCACAGTCGTATGTTTCTTTGCAGGAAGCTTTCTTCTCCAGGAAACAGCGGGAGGGAGAGTCTTTGTTGGAGTTTTCCCTTGCTTTAATTGGTCTCTTGGAGCAAGTAAAGCAAAAGTCGCCTTACGCCATGCCAAATTTTCAAGTGTTGTTGCGTGACCAGTTTATTGAGCACGTTATTGATAACGCCCTTCGGCGAGAGCTTAAACAGCTGGTACGAAGTCAACCCGCTCTGACCATGTTAGACGTACGAGGTGAAGCACTCCGATGGGAACGAGAAGGTATGCCAGGGAGTTCGAGGGGTCGTAGTCACTCTCTTCCCTCTGCTTATGGTATTCAGTATGGGGTACAGGGTGAGTCTCGTGGGAACCCCGCACAGTCTTGGCGGGAGTCTGAGTTGGGTGAGGTTAAAGAAATGTTGCGGTTGCAGCAGGTACAGATAAGTAAGTTAACTCAAAGTATCGCCCGGTTGCAGACTCCCCAGTCCAGTAGTCAATTTTCTCGTCGTAGCCAGATGGTGTGCCGAAGATGTCAGAAACCGGGGCACTTTGCTCGAGAGTGCGATGGGGAGCGTGTGCCTACTCGTTTTCCATCGATTGCTATGACGCGAACTAATAGTGTTCAGTCTGACTCATCTGCGCCGTTGGGAAACTAGTCCCCACCGCGTTGCAGAGTCAAAGCGCGGTTGGGGAGGGGAATGGCTCGGGTACTGCTTTTTCTCACTTAATGTCATCTTGCCCTCATCTTCTTGTCCACATTGGTAAGGTCCAAGTGCCTTGTTTGGTTGACACTGGGTCGATGGTGTCCACCATTACTGAAAGTTGCTTCCAAATGCACTTTCAGTCCTGGGGTGTAGATCGTTTAAAGGCATGCCATTGGCTCCAGCTCCGTGCGGCCAATGGGTTGTCGATTCCGTACATTGGCTACATGGAGTTGGACATTGAAATGTGTAATCGATTGATCCCTAAGTGCGGGATTTTGGTGGTTAGGGATCCCCCTGGGGGTATCAATACTGGAGTTCCTGGGGTGTTGGGGATGAATGTCCTTAGCCGATGCTACCAGGAGCTTTTCGGTCAGTATGGCCCTGGCTTGTTTGAGTGTCCTTCCTTAGTGCAGGCCCCAAAGTGTGTTTTACAGGCGTTACAACACTGTCACTTAACGGAGGATCAGTCCTTAGTACTACACCCGGGGAAGGCCAGATTGCGGGGTCGTGAGTCGTGTCATGTTCCAGGTGGGATGTTAAAACTTGTACCAGCCACATGCTCTGAACAGTATGCCGAAGGGACTGTTCTGTTTGAGCCTCCGGTATCCGGGTTGCCAGCGGGACTGCTGGCTTCGCCTGCGCTTGTCAGAGTCGTCCGTGGTACAGTCTATTTGCCTGTGGTGAATGTGGGGACCATGGATGTAATGCTGTATGCTGGAACAATGTTAGGAACACTTAATAGCGTTCAGGTGGTAAGTCTGCCGGCAGGAGTAACTGAGGATGAGTCAGTGACTGTGCTGATGCATTCGCAAGTCGTGGAGACAGTTGCTCCAATAAAAGACCAAATTGAAGCCGTTGATCTGTCTGTCTTGTCACAGGAGGATCAAGTTGAGGTTAGAACGTTGTTGAGGCGATATCAGTCGGTGTTTTCAGCCCATGAGGGTGATCTGGGTTGCACCGATGTGATTTCGCACGAGATTCCGTTGTTGGATGTAGTGCCTGTTCGTCAGCGCTATAGGCGAATCCCGCCGTCGGAATATGAGGTAGTTAAGGCACATATCAATCAGCTCCTGGAGGCTAATGTTATTAGGGAGAGTTGCAGTCCCTATGCGTCGCCTATAGTGCTTGTCCGGAAAAAGGACGGGAGCCTGCGTATGTGTGTTGACTACCGTCAATTAAACGCAAAGACGAGGAAGGATGCTTTTCCTCTTCCGCGCATTGAGGAGTCGCTCGATTTCTTGACGGGGGCCGGGTGGTTTTCCACTATGGATCTGGCTAGTGGTTATAACCAAGTCCCTGTCCTCGAAAAGGATAGAGCTAAGACGGCATTTTGTACTCCCTTCGGCCTGTTTGAGTTCAATCGTATGCCTTTCGGGCTGTGTAATGCTCCAAGCACATTTCAGCGCCTGATGGAACGATTGTTCGGGGATCAACAGGGTAGCTCACTATTGTTGTATTTAGATGACATTGTGGTGTTCTCCTCTTCCGTTTCGCAGCACTTGGAGCGGTTGGAGGTCGTGCTTGGTCGCTTGGAGCATGAGGGCTTGAAGGCTAAATTGGCGAAGTGTGCGTTTTTCCAGAAAGAGGTAAAGTATCTAGGACATGTTATTTCTGCGCAGGGCGTATCCACTGACCCAGGTAAGATCGAGGCAGTTTCACAGTGGCGCTGTCCCACCAGTGCGTCTGAGCTACGCTCGTTTCTGGGGTTCGCCAGCTACTATCGGCGTTTTGTGCAAGGCTTCGCAAAGTTGGCAGCTCCCTTGCATCGGGTGGTGGCGGAGTGTGCCGCTGTTAGACCCCGAGTACGGGTTGGTAGGAGTTTTTCTGACGTTTGGTCGGAGCAGTGTCAGCAGAGCTTCGAGGAGTTAAAGGTCAGGCTTACCACAGCCCCAGTGCTGGCCTATGCTGATTTCTCCCTCCCATTCATTCTAGAGGTGGATGCAAGCCACGGTGGTTTGGGGCAGTCCTTTCCCAGGAGCAGGGTGGGAAAGTGCGGCCTATCGCGTACGCTAGCCGGAGTCTTAGGCCCACTGAGCGCAATATGGTTAACTATAGCTCCATGAAGTTGGAGTTTTTGGCGCTCAAGTGGGCCATGGCGGAAAAATTTCGGGAGTATCTGTTGGGGCATAAGTGTATTGTTTATACTGACAATAATCCCCTTAGCCATTTGACTACAGCTAAACTGGCTGCCACCGAACAACGTTGGGCGGCCCAGCTTGCAGCCTTTGATTTCTCCATCAAGTACCGATCCGGTAGGAGTAATAGAAATGCGGATGCCCTTTCCAGGCAGGACCCTGCTGGTCAGGACGAAGTACGTGCACTGCTGCCGGGAGTTGAGGTACCGGTTAGCGTCAAGCAGGTGTTTGCGGCAGGGTTGCGTCCATCGGCGACCCAGGCGGTGGTCTCTGTGCTGCCCGGTTTTGGGGGTGACCTGGGTTTGTGTCAGCAGGACGACCCGGTTATTGGCCCGGTGTTGAGGTTTTGGCGACAAGGGGCTCTCCCGTCTTCGGTCGAGCGTAGACAGATGTCTAAAGCTGCCCTGGTGTTGCTTCGCCAGTGGGGTCGATTGGTGGACAAGGAGGGCGTGCTGCATCGCCGTGTCTGTCGGCCAGATGGAGGTGAGGAAAGTTTGCAGCTGGTCCTTCCGTCTGCTTTGCAGGGGGAGGTATTGGCTAGGGTTCATGAAGGGCATGGGCACCAGGGCATTGACCGCACAACTGAGCTGGTCCGTCAACGCTGTTATTGGCCAGGCCTGACAGCTGATGTGGCTCAGTGGTGCCGTAGGTGTGAGCGATGCCAGGCGGCCAAGGATACACAGCTGGCGCCTCAGAGTTTTATGGGCCATTTGTTGGCAGAGAGACCAAATGAGATCTTGGCCATTGACTTTACGTTGCTCGAACCCTCGCGTTCAGGAGTCGAGAACGTATTGGTAATGACTGATGTGTTCACCAAATTCACGCAGGCGATCCCTACTCGGAACCAGAGGGCCGAAACCGTGGCTCAGGTGTTGGTGTCCGAGTGGTTTTGCAAGTTCGGTGTTCCTGCTCGCATCCACTCGGACCAGGGCCGCAGTTTTGAGTCGTCCCTCATACAGCAGCTGTGTAGCTTGTACCAGGTGGAAAAGTCTCGCACCACCCCATGGCATCCTGCAGGTAATGGGCAGTGTGAGCGGTTTAATCGGACGCTGCATAATCTGTTGCGCACTCTGCCCAGTTCGCGGAAGGATGAGTGGGTTTCTGCACTCCCCCAGTTACTCTATTGTTATAACACGACTCCCCATCAGGTGACGGGGGAGTCTCCATACTTTCTGATGTTTGGGCAAGAACCACGACTGCCTGTCGATTTTCTGTTGGGTCGTGGCCAGGAGAAAGGTCCTGGTAGTGTTAATAACTGGGTGCTAGAGCATCAGACGAGGTTGCAGGTGGCTTTCGAAGGGGCTCGGGAACAGCTACAGTTAGCTGCTGAACGCCGTAAGGAAAGGTACGACTCTCGTGTCCGGGATGTACCCTTGGGTGTAGGCCAGCTAGTTTATCTTCGTAACTATGGTCTCAAGGGTCGTCATAAGATTCAGGACTGCTGGAGCTCAGTGGTGTACCAGGTGGTAAAGGCGCCTGGGATAGGAGGTTCGGTTTACACCATTGCACCAGTAAATGATGTGAATCGGGTCAAGCATGTTCATCGCTCGTTGCTAAAGGCAAGAATAGGGGTGGGAGTTTCAGTATCTTCTCCGGAGGGTACGTCATCAGTCATCGACGAGCCGTTGCCTGAGGAGTCTTCCTCCTTTGAGGAGGTTGACCTGGTTCGGGTGGTACCGGAGACTCAGCCCACTGCTATCGAGCTACAGAGTCAGGACCGGGTTTTAGCCGGCCCCAGTTCATTGGCATTGGGGGTAGGTGCTGACGTTGAGGATCTGACGAGTTCTGAACCATTAGGGCAGGGCGTTGTAAG
Organism: Channallabes apus; assembly: GCA_030522415.1. Taxonomy (NCBI): domain Eukaryota; kingdom Metazoa; phylum Chordata; class Actinopteri; order Siluriformes; family Clariidae; genus Channallabes; species Channallabes apus. The sequence goes on from CM060116.1 coordinate 8,578,680, forward strand.
TCAATCACCTGTGATCAATCCTGGTTCTGCAGATCCCCCTTGTGGTGGTGGGGCAGTGAGACGCACAGGGCGATCTACTGCCGGCCATCATTCTAATCCCTACCATCTTCCTCGGGCCGTAACGAGTGTGGTAAGTGTCGAGGCTGTTAATGCCTTGTTTAACCCTACGTCTGCATTGTTCAGGCCTTGGGTTTAGGTCAATTGGGCAATCGTCGGGCCGACGATTCAAGAGCTAAGGATAGATTGTGGCAATGTGGGCAGTGGAGTTTTTGCATTGGTTCACAGGCAGGTGATTTGTGATTAATGGTAGCCTATCAGAATGGTCCCCAATGGTATTTAAGGCTGGTTTTTGTCCTACCTGGCACACGTCACGATCGAGACCGCTTTCACGGTGTGTGTATGGACCGAAGGTGTGGGTAAGTGTTGTTTGTAGCTAGGTGGCTAATGAAGAGGTGGGCACCTACCTTTTTAATGTGAGGGTTTATTGTTCCATTAGTGTCTGTGGGAGAATTGCCATCTGGTTGAGCTTCTCCATTAGAGTGTCCATTGGATAATTGTCATTCGGCCGAGTCAGACTGTCCACTTGTTAGGTAGGTACACGCTCCTTATGTTCTGACGTTGGGTGGTGCTAATCGGTATTTGTTTACCCTTTAGCCACAGTTTCTTTTTTGTGCCGGTGTTAGCCTGCAGAGCTCGCTGCGAACTGTGGGTGGCAGTACAACTCACGTGGTACAACGGGTCGTCCGGGTAAGTGAGTTTCACTTTCTCTGGCCTATAACAAGAAATGTGGGGTAGTTATATCTCTTTTCTTTTAGTAAACTACGGACATTTGACGGTGTTGATGCGTCTTGTGAGGGCGAAAGTATTGGCTTTCCGCCTCGACTGAAGACGGCGCCGCTGTCTCTTCTCTTCTTTTCTCTGACTCTTCTTCGTCTCTGTGGTCCTGTCTCCGGGGTCTTTTCTTCGGTGGTTTTGTGGAGTGTGTTTTTGTTATTTTATTCGCCGTAATAGCAGCAATGGCTCAGGGTTGCCCTCTTGTGGTTTGAAGGCCGTATTGAGCTCCTGTTCCCGGCTTTCATGCAGTTAGGGTGGAGAAAGTAATATAGCGTAGGGAGAACTCTGAACTTCGTATAGTGTTCCATTGAGCTGGTGAAATTGTATTATTGTTTTCTTTTTCTTGTTGTATTGTCTGTTTAACTGTAATGGTTGTTTTTGTTTTCTGTTTTTTTGTTTCTTTTTGCTGTTTAAAAAAGCCATGAGAATGTGGTTCTCTTTATGTCTTTTTGTGGTTTATGTTTTATAGTTTTGTTTGTTTATTTTGAGTACGGTTGGGCTGGGGAAGGCTAGTGTTAGAACACTGTGAGGTAGTATAATTGTCTGGAGTGCAGCATAGCTGGTGTTCACGTTTCTTCCCTGTGGGTGAAGGTGTGGATGTGTGTGTTTATGTGTGACGTGCACCCGTAAGGCCGGGACCTCTTTAGTCGGCCTTTGCCGCCCAGAAGCCGGTGCTAAAAATTGTATTTTTTTTTATTGTTTGTGTTATTTCATTTTACTCCTTTGTATGTGTACACAGATTGCCGTGTTCCCTGTTTTATGGTGTGACGAGTATTTGACATTTGCATTGCATGTCATGGATGGTTATTTTAAACTATTTTAAGAATACATTATAATAAAGTTTGTACATTTGTACCTTTTGTCTCTCATTCATTAGCCTAATGAACCTTAGTTATTTCCCCGGTTAACCTCGGGGTGGCGTAATCGAGTAAATTCATTTGCCCTACCACGGCGTTGCCACAAATGTTTTCACAGATTTTGCCCTATGGCACGATTCATTATCATCCTGAAAAATGATGCTACCATCACCAAACATCCTTTCAATTGATGGAATAAGAAAAGTGTCCAAAATCTCAACATAAACTTGTGCATTTATAGAAGATGTAATGACTGTCATGTCTCCCATACCTTTACCTGACATACAACCCCATATCAATAATGATTGTGGAAATTTGCATGTTTTCTTCAGGCAGTTGTCTTTATTAATTTCATTGGAACGGCACCAAACAAAAGTTCCAGCATCATCACCCTGCGCAATGCAGATTCGTGATTCATCACTGACTCTAACTCTCATCCAGTCATCCGCAGTCCAAGATTGTCTTTCTTTAGCCCACTGAACCCTTGTTTTTTTCTGTTTAGATGTTAATGATGGTTTTCTTATGGCTTTTTTGTATGTAAATCCCATTTCCTTTAGGCGATTTCTTACTGTCCGGTCACAGACATTGACTCCACTTTCTGCCCATTTGTTCCTCATTTGTTTTGTTGTGCATTTTCTGTTTTCAAATCATATTGCTTTAAGTTTTCTGTCTTGGCGCTTTGATGTCTTTCTTGGTCTACCAGTACGCTTCCCTTTTACAACCTTTCCATTTGATTTGTACTTGGTCCAGATTTTAGACACAGCTGACTGGGAACAACCAATCAACTGACATCTCTCGTGTTGGAGCTATGAGTTATGTCAATCATCTTGGTTCAACACATCCCTAATGTGTGCAAGCACTCTTTTTTAACTGTAGACTAATTAGCAGTAGTAGAAATTCAAAGTGCATGGTGATTCCATATTTTTTTCCTCTGTTTGAGCTGTTAAAACAGTTGTCGTTGACTATAGTTATCTTTGTTTTTTTAAAAGTGTTTTATACAGCCAGAAGTTTGGATTGTTGAGTGAAAATAGTTTTGTGGCATGTATGTGCTTGTTTTTTTTTTCTACACAATTAAACATTTGAATGAACATCTTCTGAGAGGGGTGATTCCAGAATTTTTGCCAGGGGTTGTACATGTATATTTTTATATTTCTTATTTATAATAAAAATCGCTTCGTGATAATACTCATATATTATATTTGATAATAATATGAATATTTGTGATGTCCTCATATATTTGACAGAGATTTTGTGGGGGTGCAATCAGTGGCAGGGGGCATTTTAGCGCATAACACCGGTACGCAGCATTTCTGAAAGATTTAGCTCCAGCAGGCTGTAACAGGAGAAGATCTAAAAATATTTTTATTTGTAAAAACTTCTCTGTCCACTCCGGAGCAAGAAAATATGCGATTTGTCATTTTTGTGTGTTTATTTCTTGATAAACAATGAGATAATCTCGGTTCACCTCCAGTGCTCAAATATCCCCCTCTTGGTCGGCGAGTGCGAGTGACGTCACTCCCCATACAATCCCGCCCCACAGTATAGACCCGCCCCTGACGCTGATTGACAGGTTTCTGTGTAACGTGTTGGAAATGCAATCGCAAATGGATTAGCGATTGCGTTTGAATTTTGGCCGGCTTGACGCGCGGCGCAGAAAAAGTGAAAAAGCAAACGTGGTGATTGATTTTGCTATTTAAATATGACAGGTTCATGACGTGTAAGACCTGGGAAATACAAATGCAAATGGACTTTTCTTTTTCATTTGAAATTTGGCAGTCAGTGTGCGCTCGCAAAGGCGAATCAGCAAACGGTAATGCAAAGTTTGCAATTGCATTTGAATTATGGCACACTTTGTGCGTCCACGTATGGGAAACGCAAATGCTATTTGCAATTGCATTTGAATATTGTCCGCGATATCGTTCCATAATTTTGTATGTTTTACATAACAATACATTAGTTGTGTGAGAAAACCGCTTTCCTGAGCTCGTACAGAGCTAAGAACGCAGCAAACGCTTTATCTCACCGTCTGGTGCATGAAAGTGAAAGAGTTGATCATTTTCAAAACATTTATGTATTTTGGCATACATGTTGAAAACCAACTTTTTTGTCATTCTTTTTTCACATTTTGTTACAGAAAAAATTAATTGAACTCATTTTGTATGTTTTACATAATACATTAGTTGTGTGAGCAAACCGCTTTCCTGAGCTCGTACAGAGCTAAAAACGCAGCAAACGCTTTATCTCACCGTCATTTTCAAAACATTTATGTATTTTGGCATACATGTTGAAAACCAACTCTCTTGTTATTCTTTTTTCACATTTTGTTCCAGAAAAATTACTTAAACTCATTTTGTATGCTGTCCATAACAATACATTAGTTGTGTGAGAAAACCGCTTTCCTGAGGTGGTACAGAGCTAAGACCGCAGCAAGTGCTTTATCTCACTGTCTGGTGCATGAAAGTGAAAGAGATGATCATTTTCAAAACATTTATGTATTTTGGCATACATGTTGAAAACCAACTTTTTTGTCATTCTTTTTTCACATTTTGTTACAGAAAAAATTAATTGAACTCATTTTGTATGTTTTACATAACAATACATTAGTTGTGTGAGAAAGCCGCTTTCCTGAGCTCGTACAGAGCTAAGAACGCAGCAAACGCTTTATCTCACCGTCATTTTCAAAACATTTATGTATTTTCGCATACATGTTGAAAACCAACTCTCTTGTTATTCTTTTTTCACATTTTGTTCCAGAAAAATTACTTAAACTCATTTTGTATGCTGTCCATAACAATACATTAGTTGTGTGAGAAAACCGCTTTCCTGAGGTGGTACAGAGCTAAGAACGCAGCAAGTGCTTTATCTCACTGTCTGGTGCATGAAAGTGAAAGAGATGATCATTTTCAAAACATTTATGTATTTTGGCATACATGTTGAAAACCAACTTTTTTGTCATTCTTTTTTCACATTTTGTTACAGAAAAAATTAATTGAACTCATTTTGTATGTTTTACATAACAATACATTAGTTGTGTGAGAAAACCGCTTTCCTGAGCTCGTACAGAGCTAAGAACGCAGCAAACGCTTTATCTCACCGTCATTTTCAAAACATTTATGTATTTTCTCATACATGTTGAAAACCAACTTTTTTGTTATTCTTTTTTCACATTTTGTTCCAGAAAAATTAATTGAACTCATTTTGTATGTTTTACATAACAATACATTAGTTGTGTGAGAAAACCGCTTTCCTGAGCTCGTACAGAGCTAAGAACGCAGCAAACGCTTTATCTCCGTCATTTTCAAAACATTTATGTATTTTGGCATACATGTTGAAAACCAACTTTTTTGTCATTCTTTTTTCACATTTTGTTCCAGAAAAATTAATTGAACTCATTTTCTATGTTTTACATAACAATACATTAGTTGTGTGAGCAAACCGCTTTCCTGAGCTCGTACAGAGCTAAAAACGCAGCAAACGCTTTATCTCACCGTCATTTTCAAAACATTTATGTATTTTGGCATACATGTTGAAAACCAACTTTTTTGTTATTCTTTTTTCACATTTTGTTCCAGAAAAATTAATTGAACTCATTTTGTATGTTTTACATAACAATACATCAGTTGTGTGATAAAGCCGCTTTACTGAGCTCGTACAGAGCTAAGAACGCAGCAAACGCTTTATCTCACCGTCTGGTGCATGAAAGTGAAAGAGTTGATCATTTTCAAAACATTTATGTATTTTGGCATACATGTTGAAAACCAACTTTTTTGTCATTCTTTTTTCACATTTTGTTACAGAAAAAATTAATTGAACTCATTTTGTATGTTTTACATAACAATACATTAGTTGTGTGAGCAAACCGCTTTCCTGAGCTCGTACAGAGCTAAAAACGCAGCAAACGCTTTATCTCACCGTCATTTTCAAAACATTTATGTATTTTGGCATACATGTTGAAAACCAACTCTCTTGTTATTCTTTTTTCACATTTTGTTCCAGAAAAATTAATTGAACTCATTTTGTATGTTTTACATAACAATACATTAGTTGTGTGAGAAAACCGCTTTCCTGAGGTGGTACAGAGCTAAGAACGCAGCAAACGCTTTAATTCACCGCCTGGTGCATGAAAGTGAAAGAGTTGATCATTTTCAAAACATTTATGTATTTTGGCATAAATGTTGAAAACCAACTTTTATGTTATTCTTTTTTCACATTTTGTTCCAGAAAAATTAATTGAACTCATTTTGTATGTTTTACATAATACATTAGTTGTGTGAGCAAACCGCTTTCCTGAGCTCGTACAGAGCTAAAAACGCAGCAAACGCTTTATCTCACCGTCATTTTCAAAACATTTATGTATTTTGGCATACATGTTGAAAACCAACTTTTTTGTTATTCTTTTTTCACATTTTGTTCCAGAAAAATTAATTGAACTCATTTTGTATGTTTTACATAACAATACATTAGTTGTGTGAGAAAACCGCTTTCCTGAGCTCGTACAGAGCTAAGAACGCAGCAAACGCTTTATCTCCGTCATTTTCAAAACATTTATGTATTTTGGCATACATGTTGAAAACCAACTTTTTTGTCATTCTTTTTTCACATTTTGTTCCAGAAAAATTAATTGAACTCATTTTGTATGTTTTACATAACAATACATTAGTTGTGTGAGCAAACCGCTTTCCTGAGCTCGTACAGAGCTAAAAACGCAGCAAACGCTTTATCTCACCGTCATTTTCAAAACATTTATGTATTTTGGCATACATGTTGAAAACCAACTTTTTTGTTATTCTTTTTTCACATTTTGTTCCAGAAAAATTAATTGAACTCATTTTGTATGTTTTACATAACAATACATCAGTTGTGTGATAAAGCCGCTTTACTGAGCTCGTACAGAGCTAAGAACGCAGCAAACGCTTTATCTCACCGTCTGGTGCATGAAAGTGAAAGAGTTGATCATTTTCAAAACATTTATGTATTTTGGCATAAATGTTGAAAACCAACTTTTATGTTATTCTTTTTTTCACATTTTGTTCCAGAAAAATTAATTGAACTCATTTTCTATATTTTACATAACAATACATTAGTTGTGTGAGAAAGCCGCTTTCCTGAGCTCGTACAGAGCTAAGAACGCAGCAAACGCTTTATCTCAAAGTCTGGTGCATGAGAGTTGATCATTTTCAAAACATTTATGTATTTTGGCATACATGTTGAAAACCAACTTTTTTGTCATTCTTTTTTCACATTTTGTTCAAGAAAAATTAATTGAACTCATTTTCTATGTTTTACATAACAATACATTAGTTGTGTGAGAAAGCCGCTTTCCTGAGCTCGTACAGAGCTAAGAACGCAGCAAACGCTTTATCTCACCGTCATTTTCAAAACATTTATATGTATTTTGGCATACATGTTGAAAACCAACTTTTTTGTCATTCTTTTTTCACATTTTGTTCCAGAAAAATTAATTGAACTCATTTTGTATGTTTTACATAACAATACATTAGTTGTGTGAGAAAACCGCTTTCCTGAGCTCGTACAGAGCTAAGAACGCAGCAAACGCTTTAATTCACCGCCTGGTGCATGAAAGTGAAAGAGTTGATCATTTTCAAAACATTTATGTATTTTGGCATACATGTTGAAAACCAACTTTTTTGTCATTCTTTTTTCACATTTTGTTACAGAAAAATTAATTGAACTCATTTTGTATGTTTTACATAACAATACATTAGTTGTGTGAGAAAACCGCTTTCCTGAGCTCGTACAGAGCTAAGAACGCAGCAAACGCTTTAATTCACCGCCTGGTGCATGAAAGTGAAAGCGTTGATCATTTTCAAAACATTTATGTATTTTGGCATACATGTTGAAAACCAACTTTTTTGTCATTCTTTTTTCACATTTTGTTACAGAAAAAATTAATTGAACTCATTTTGTATGTTTTACATAACAATACATTAGTTGTGTGAGAAAACCGCTTTCCTGAGCTCGTACAGAGCTAAGAACGCAGCAAACGCTTTATCTCACCGTCATTTTCAAAACATTTATGTATTTTCGCATACATGTTGAAAACCAACTTTTTTGTTATTCTTTTTTCACATTTTGTTCCAGAAAAATTAATTGAACTCATTTTGTATGTTTTACATAACAATACATTAGTTGTGTGAGAAAACCGCTTTCCTGAGCTCGTACAGAGCTAAGAACGCAGCAAACGCTTTATCTCCGTCATTTTCAAAACATTTATGTATTTTGGCCTACATGTTGAAAACCAACTTTTTTGTCATTCTTTTTTCACATTTTGTTACAGAAAAAATTAATTGAACTCATTTTGTATGTTTTACATAACAATACATTAGTTGTGTGAGCAAACCGCTTTCCTGAGCTCGTACAGAGCTAAAAACGCAGCAAACGCTTTATCTCACCGTCATTTTCAAAACATTTATGTATTTTGGCATACATGTTGAAAACCAACTCTCTTGTTATTCTTTTTTCACATTTTGTTCCAGAAAAATTACTTAAACTCATTTTGTATGCTGTCCATAACAATACATTAGTTGTGTGAGAAAACCGCTTTCCTGAGGTGGTACAGAGCTAAGAACGCAGCAAGTGCTTTATCTCACTGTCTGGTGCATGAAAGTGAAAGAGATGATCATTTTCAAAACATTTATGTATTTTGGCATACCTGTTGAAAACCAACTTTTTTGTCATTCTTTTTTCACATTTTGTTACAGAAAAAATTAATTGAACTCATTTTGTATGTTTTACATAACAATACATTAGTTGTGTGAGAAAGCCGCTTTCCTGAGCTCGTACAGAGCTAAGAACGCAGCAAACGCTTTATCTCACAGTCTGGTGCATGAGAGTTGATCATTTTCAAAACATTTATGTATTTTGGCATACATGTTGAAAACCAACTTTTTTGTCATTCTTTTTTCACATTTTGTTACAGAAAAAATTAATTGAACTCATTTTGTATGTTTTACATAACAATACATTAGTTGTGTGAGAAAACCGCTTTCCTGAGCTCGTACAGAGCTAAGAACGCAGCAAACGCTTTATCTCCGTCATTTTCAAAACATTTATGTATTTTGGCATACATGTTGAAAACCAACTTTTATGTTATTCTTTTTTTCACATTTTGTTCCAGAAAAATTAATTGAACTCATTTTGTATGTTTTACATAACAATACATTAGTTGTGTGAGAGAGCCGCTTTCCTGAGCTCGTACAGAGCTAAGAACGCAGCAAACGCTTTATCTCACAGTCTGGTGCATGAGAGTTGATCATTTTCAAAACATTTATGTATTTTGGCATACATGTTGAAAACCAACTTTTTTGTCATTCTTTTTTCACATTTTGTTACAGAAAAAATTAATTGAACTCATTTTGTATGTTTTACATAACAATACATTAGTTGTGTGAGAAAACCGCTTTCCTGAGCTCGTACAGAGCTAAGAACGCAGCAAACGCTTTATCTCACCGTCATTTTCAAAACATTTATGTATTTTCGCATACATGTTGAAAACCAACTCTCTTGTTATTCTTTTTTCACATTATGTTCCAGAAAAATTACTTAAACTCATTTTGTATGCTGTCCATAACAATACATTAGTTCTGTGAGAAAACCGCTTTCCTGAGGTGGTACAGAGCTAAGAACGCAGCAAGTGCTTTATCTCACTGTCTGGTGCATGAAAGTGAAAGAGATGATCATTTTCAAAACATTTATGTATTTTGGCATACATGTTGAAAACCAACTTTTTTGTCATTCTTTTTTCACATTTTGTTCCAGAAAAATTAATTGAACTCATTTTGTATGTTTTACATAACAATACATTAGTTGTGTGAGAAAACCGCTTTCCTGAGCTCGTACAGACCTAAGAACGCAGCAAACGCTTTATCTCACCGTCATTTTCAAAACATTTATGTATTTTCGCATACATGTTGAAAACCAACTCTCTTGTTATTCTTTTTTCACATTTTGTTCCAGAAAAATTACTTAAACTCATTTTGTATGCTGTCCATAACAATACATTAGTTGTGTGAGAAAACCGCTTTCCTGAGGTGGTACAGAGCTAAGAACGCAGCAAGTGCTTTATCTCACTGTCTGGTGCATGAAAGTGAAAGAGATGATCATTTTCAAAACATTTATGTATTTTGGCATACATGTTGAAAACCAACTTTTTTGTCATTCTTTTTTCACATTTTGTTACAGAAAAAATTAATTGAACTCATTTTGTATGTTTTACATAACAATACATTAGTTGTGTGAGAAAACCGCTTTCCTGAGCTCGTACAGAGCTAAGAACGCAGCAAACGCTTTATCTCACCGTCATTTTCAAAACATTTATGTATTTTCTCATACATGTTGAAAACCAACTTTTTTGTTATTCTTTTTTCACATTTTGTTCCAGAAAAATTAATTGAACTCATTTTGTATGTTTTACATAACAATACATTAGTTGTGTGAGAAAACCGCTTTCCTGAGCTCGTACAGAGCTAAGAACGCAGCAAACGCTTTATCTCCGTCATTTTCAAAACATTTATGTATTTTGGCATACATGTTGAAAACCAACTTTTTTGTCATTCTTTTTTCACATTTTGTTCCAGAAAAATTAATTGAACTCATTTTGTATGTTTTACATAACAATACATTAGTTGTGTGAGCAAACCGCTTTCCTGAGCTCGTACAGAGCTAAAAACGCAGCAAACGCTTTATCTCACCGTCATTTTCAAAACATTTATGTATTTTGGCATACATGTTGAAAACCAACTTTTTTGTTATTCTTTTTTCACATTTTGTTCCAGAAAAATTAATTGAACTCATTTTGTATGTTTTACATAACAATACATCAGTTGTGTGATAAAGCCGCTTTACTGAGCTCGTACAGAGCTAAGAACGCAGCAAACGCTTTATCTCACCGTCTGGTGCATGAAAGTGAAAGAGTTGATCATTTTCAAAACATTTATGTATTTTGGCATAAATGTTGAAAACCAACTTTTATGTTATTCTTTTTTTCACATTTTGTTCCAGAAAAATTAATTGAACTCATTTTCTATATTTTACATAACAATACATTAGTTGTGTGAGAAAGCCGCTTTCCTGAGCTCGTACAGAGCTAAGAACGCAGCAAACGCTTTATCTCAAAGTCTGGTGCATGAGAGTTGATCATTTTCAAAACATTTATGTATTTTGGCATACATGTTGAAAACCAACTTTTTTGTCATTCTTTTTTCACATTTTGTTCAAGAAAAATTAATTGAACTCATTTTCTATGTTTTACATAACAATACATTAGTTGTGTGAGAAAGCCGCTTTCCTGAGCTCGTACAGAGCTAAGAACGCAGCAAACGCTTTATCTCACCGTCATTTTCAAAACATTTATATGTATTTTGGCATACATGTTGAAAACCAACTTTTTTGTCATTCTTTTTTCACATTTTGTTCCAGAAAAATTAATTGAACTCATTTTGTATGTTTTACATAACAATACATTAGTTGTGTGAGAAAACCGCTTTCCTGAGCTCGTACAGAGCTAAGAACGCAGCAAACGCTTTAATTCACCGCCTGGTGCATGAAAGTGAAAGAGTTGATCATTTTCAAAACATTTATGTATTTTGGCATACATGTTGAAAACCAACTTTTTTGTCATTCTTTTTTCACATTTTGTTACAGAAAAATTAATTGAACTCATTTTGTATGTTTTACATAACAATACATTAGTTGTGTGAGAAAACCGCTTTCCTGAGCTCGTACAGAGCTAAGAACGCAGCAAACGCTTTATCTCCGTCATTTTCAAAACATTTATGTATTTTGGCCTACATGTTGAAAACCAACTTTTTTGTCATTCTTTTTTCACATTTTGTTACAGAAAAAATTAATTGAACTCATTTTGTATGTTTTACATAACAATACATTAGTTGTGTGAGAAAACCGCTTTCCTGAGCTCGTACAGAGCTAAGAACGCAGCAAACGCTTTATCTCACCGTCATTTTCAAAACATTTATGTATTTTCGCATACATGTTGAAAACCAACTTTTTTGTTATTCTTTTTTCACATTTTGTTCCAGAAAAATTAATTGAACTCATTTTGTATGTTTTACATAACAATACATTAGTTGTGTGAGAAAACCGCTTTCCTGAGCTCGTACAGAGCTAAGAACGCAGCAAACGCTTTATCTCCGTCATTTTCAAAACATTTATGTATTTTGGCCTACATGTTGAAAACCAACTTTTTTGTCATTCTTTTTTCACATTTTGTTACAGAAAAAATTAATTGAACTCATTTTGTATGTTTTACATAACAATACATTAGTTGTGTGAGCAAACCGCTTTCCTGAGCTCGTACAGAGCTAAAAACGCAGCAAACGCTTTATCTCACCGTCATTTTCAAAACATTTATGTATTTTGGCATACATGTTGAAAACCAACTCTCTTGTTATTCTTTTTTCACATTTTGTTCCAGAAAAATTACTTAAACTCATTTTGTATGCTGTCCATAACAATACATTAGTTGTGTGAGAAAACCGCTTTCCTGAGGTGGTACAGAGCTAAGAACGCAGCAAGTGCTTTATCTCACTGTCTGGTGCATGAAAGTGAAAGAGATGATCATTTTCAAAGCATTTATGTATTTTGGCATACATGTTGAAAACCAACTTTTTTGTCATTCTTTTTTCACATTTTGTTACAGAAAAAATTAATTGAACTCATTTTGTATGTTTTACATAACAATACATTAGTTGTGTGAGAAAGCCGCTTTCCTGAGCTCGTACAGAGCTAAGAACGCAGCAAACGCTTTATCTCACAGTCTGGTGCATGAGAGTTGATCATTTTCAAAACATTTATGTATTTTGGCATACATGTTGAAAACCAACTTTTTTGTCATTCTTTTTTCACATTTTGTTACAGAAAAAATTAATTGAACTCATTTTGTATGTTTTACATAACAATACATTAGTTGTGTGAGAAAACCGCTTTCCTGAGCTCGTACAGAGCTAAGAACGCAGCAAACGCTTTATCTCACCGTCATTTTCAAAACATTTATGTATTTTCGCATACATGTTGAAAACCAACTTTTTTGTTATTCTTTTTTCACATTTTGTTCCAGAAAAATTAATTGAACTCATTTTGTATGTTTTACATAACAATACATTAGTTGTGTGAGAAAACCGCTTTCCTGAGCTCGTACAGAGCTAAGAACGCAGCAAACGCTTTATCTCCGTCATTTTCAAAACATTTATGTATTTTGGCCTACATGTTGAAAACCAACTTTTTTGTCATTCTTTTTTCACATTTTGTTACAGAAAAAATTAATTGAACTCATTTTGTATGTTTTACATAACAATACATTAGTTGTGTGAGCAAACCGCTTTCCTGAGCTCGTACAGAGCTAAAAACGCAGCAAACGCTTTATCTCACCGTCATTTTCAAAACATTTATGTATTTTGGCATACATGTTGAAAACCAACTCTCTTGTTATTCTTTTTTCACATTTTGTTCCAGAAAAATTACTTAAACTCATTTTGTATGCTGTCCATAACAATACATTAGTTGTGTGAGAAAACCGCTTTCCTGAGGTGGTACAGAGCTAAGAACGCAGCAAGTGCTTTATCTCACTGTCTGGTGCATGAAAGTGAAAGAGATGATCATTTTCAAAGCATTTATGTATTTTGGCATACATGTTGAAAACCAACTTTTTTGTCATTCTTTTTTCACATTTTGTTACAGAAAAAATTAATTGAACTCATTTTGTATGTTTTACATAACAATACATTAGTTGTGTGAGAAAGCCGCTTTCCTGAGCTCGTACATAGCTAAGAACGCAGCAAACGCTTTATCTCACAGTCTGGTGCATGAGAGTTGATCATTTTCAAAACATTTATGTATTTTGGCATACATGTTGAAAACCAACTTTTTTGTCATTCTTTTTTCACATTTTGTTACAGAAAAATTAATTGAACTCATTTTGTATGTTTTACATAACAATACATTAGTTGTGTGAGAAAACCGCTTTCCTGAGCTCGTACAGAGCTAAGAACGCAGCAAACGCTTTAATTCACCGCCTGGTGCATGAAAGTGAAAGAGTTGATCATTTTCAAAACATTTATGTATTTTGGCATACATGTTGAAAACCAACTTTTTTGTCATTCTTTTTTCACATTTTGTTACAGAAAAAATTAATTGAACTCATTTTGTATGTTTTACATAACAATACATTAGTTGTGTGAGAAAACCGCTTTCCTGAGCTCGTACAGAGCTAAGAACGCAGCAAACGCTTTATCTCACCGTCATTTTCAAAACATTTATGTATTTTCGCATACATGTTGAAAACCAACTTTTTTGTTATTCTTTTTTCACATTTTGTTCCAGAAAAATTAATTGAACTCATTTTGTATGTTTTACATAACAATACATTAGTTGTGTGAGAAAACCGCTTTCCTGAGCTCGTACAGAGCTAAGAACGCAGCAAACGCTTTATCTCCGTCATTTTCAAAACATTTATGTATTTTGGCCTACATGTTGAAAACCAACTTTTTTGTCATTCTTTTTTCACATTTTGTTACAGAAAAAATTAATTGAACTCATTTTGTATGTTTTACATAACAATACATTAGTTGTGTGAGCAAACCGCTTTCCTGAGCTCGTACAGAGCTAAAAACGCAGCAAACGCTTTATCTCACCGTCATTTTCAAAACATTTATGTATTTTGGCATACATGTTGAAAACCAACTCTCTTGTTATTCTTTTTTCACATTTTGTTCCAGAAAAATTACTTAAACTCATTTTGTATGCTGTCCATAACAATACATTAGTTGTGTGAGAAAACCGCTTTCCTGAGGTGGTACAGAGCTAAGAACGCAGCAAGTGCTTTATCTCACTGTCTGGTGCATGAAAGTGAAAGAGATGATCATTTTCAAAGCATTTATGTATTTTGGCATACATGTTGAAAACCAACTTTTTTGTCATTCTTTTTTCACATTTTGTTACAGAAAAAATTAATTGAACTCATTTTGTATGTTTTACATAACAATACATTAGTTGTGTGAGAAAGCCGCTTTCCTGAGCTCGTACAGAGCTAAGAACGCAGCAAACGCTTTATCTCACAGTCTGGTGCATGAGAGTTGATCATTTTCAAAACATTTATGTATTTTGGCATACATGTTGAAAACCAACTTTTTTGTCATTCTTTTTTCACATTTTGTTACAGAAAAAATTAATTGAACTCATTTTGTATGTTTTACATAACAATACATTAGTTGTGTGAGAAAACCGCTTTCCTGAGCTCGTACAGAGCTAAGAACGCAGCAAACGCTTTATCTCACCGTCATTTTCAAAACATTTATGTATTTTCGCATACATGTTGAAAACCAACTTTTTTGTTATTCTTTTTTCACATTTTGTTCCAGAAAAATTAATTGAACTCATTTTGTATGTTTTACATAACAATACATTAGTTGTGTGAGAAAACCGCTTTCCTGAGCTCGTACAGAGCTAAGAACGCAGCAAACGCTTTATCTCCGTCATTTTCAAAACATTTATGTATTTTGGCCTACATGTTGAAAACCAACTTTTTTGTCATTCTTTTTTCACATTTTGTTACAGAAAAAATTAATTGAACTCATTTTGTATGTTTTACATAACAATACATTAGTTGTGTGAGCAAACCGCTTTCCTGAGCTCGTACAGAGCTAAAAACGCAGCAAACGCTTTATCTCACCGTCATTTTCAAAACATTTATGTATTTTGGCATACATGTTGAAAACCAACTCTCTTGTTATTCTTTTTTCACATTTTGTTCCAGAAAAATTACTTAAACTCATTTTGTATGCTGTCCATAACAATACATTAGTTGTGTGAGAAAACCGCTTTCCTGAGGTGGTACAGAGCTAAGAACGCAGCAAGTGCTTTATCTCACTGTCTGGTGCATGAAAGTGAAAGAGATGATCATTTTCAAAGCATTTATGTATTTTGGCATAAATGTTGAAAACCAACTTTTATGTTATTCTTTTTTTCACATTTTGTTACAGAAAAAATTAATTGAACTCATTTTGTATGTTTTACATAACAATACATTAGTTGTGTGAGCAAACCGCTTTCCTGAGCTCGTACAGAGCTAAGAACGCAGCAAACGCTTTATCTCACCGTCATTTTCAAAACATTTATGTATTTTGGCATACATGTTGAAAACCAACTTTTTTGTCATTCTTTTTTCACATTTTGTTACAGAAAAAATTAATTGAACTCATTTTGTATGTTTTACATAACAATACATCAGTTGTGTGAGAAAGCCGCTTTACTGAGCTCGTACAGAGCTAAGAACGCAGCAAACGCTTTATCTCACCGTCTGGTGCATGAAAGTGAAAGAGTTGATCATTTTCAAAACATTTATGTATTTTGGCATAAATGTTGAAAACCAACTTTTATGTTATTCTTTTTTTCACATTTTGTTCCAGAAAAATTAATTGAACTCATTTTGTATGTTTTACATAACAATACATTAGTTGTGTGAGAAAACCGCTTTCCTGAGCTCGTACAGAGCTAAGAACGCAGCAAACGCTTTATCTCACCGTCATTTTCAAAACATTTATGTATTTTCGCATACATGTTGAAAACCAACTCTCTTGTTATTCTTTTTTCACATTTTGTTCCAGAAAAATTACTTAAACTCATTTTGTATGCTGTCCATAACAATACATTAGTTGTGTGAGAAAACCGCTTTCCTGAGGTGGTACAGAGCTAAGAACGCAGCAAGTGCTTTATCTCACTGTCTGGTGCATGAAAGTGAAAGAGATGATCATTTTCAAAACATTTATGTATTTTGGCATACATGTTGAAAACCAACTTTTTTGTCATTCTTTTTTCACATTTTGTTACAGAAAAAATTAATTGAACTCATTTTGTATGTTTTACATAACAATACATTAGTTGTGTGAGAAAACCGCTTTCCTGAGCTCGTACAGAGCTAAGAACGCAGCAAACGCTTTATCTCACCGTCATTTTCAAAACATTTATGTATTTTGGCATACATGTTGAAAACCAACTTTTTTGTCATTCTTTTTTCACATTTTGTTACAGAAAAAATTAATTGAACTCATTTTGTATGTTTTACATAACAATACATTAGTTGTGTGAGCAAACCGCTTTCCTGAGCTCGTACAGAGCTAAAAACGCAGCAAACGCTTTATCTCACCGTCATTTTCAAAACATTTATGTATTTTGGCATACATGTTGAAAACCAACTTTTTTGTTATTCTTTTTTCACATTTTGTTCCAGAAAAATTAATTGAACTCATTTTGTATGTTTTACATAACAATACATCAGTTGTGTGAGAAAGCCGCTTTACTGAGCTCGTACAGAGCTAAGAACGCAGCAAACGCTTTATCTCACCGTCTGGTGCATGAAAGTGAAAGAGTTGATCATTTTCAAAACATTTATGTATTTTGGCATAAATGTTGAAAACCAACTTTTATGTTATTCTTTTTTTCACATTTTGTTCCAGAAAAATTAATTGAACTCATTTTCTATATTTTACATAACAATACATTAGTTGTGTGAGAAAGCCGCTTTCCTGAGCTCGTACAGAGCTAAGAACGCAGCAAACGCTTTATCTCAAAGTCTGGTGCATGAGAGTTGATCATTTTCAAAACATTTATGTATTTTGGCATACATGTTGAAAACCAACTTTTTTGTCATTCTTTTTTCACATTTTGTTACAGAAAAAATTAATTGAACTCATTTTGTATGTTTTACATAACAATACATTAGTTGTGTGAGAAAACCGCTTTCCTGAGCTCGTACAGAGCTAAGAACGCAGCAAACGCTTTATCTCACCGTCATTTTCAAAACATTTATGTATTTTCGCATACATGTTGAAAACCAACTTTTTTGTTATTCTTTTTTCACATTTTGTTCCAGAAAAATTAATTGAACTCATTTTGTATGTTTTACATAACAATACATTAGTTGTGTGAGAAAACCGCTTTCCTGAGCTCGTACAGAGCTAAGAACGCAGCAAACGCTTTATCTCCGTCATTTTCAAAACATTTATGTATTTTGGCCTACATGTTGAAAACCAACTTTTTTGTCATTCTTTTTTCACATTTTGTTACAGAAAAAATTAATTGAACTCATTTTGTATGTTTTACATAACAATACATTAGTTGTGTGAGCAAACCGCTTTCCTGAGCTCGTACAGAGCTAAAAACGCAGCAAACGCTTTATCTCACCGTCATTTTCAAAACATTTATGTATTTTGGCATACATGTTGAAAACCAACTCTCTTGTTATTCTTTTTTCACATTTTGTTCCAGAAAAATTACTTAAACTCATTTTGTATGCTGTCCATAACAATACATTAGTTGTGTGAGAAAACCGCTTTCCTGAGGTGGTACAGAGCTAAGAACGCAGCAAGTGCTTTATCTCACTGTCTGGTGCATGAAAGTGAAAGAGATGATCATTTTCAAAGCATTTATGTATTTTGGCATACATGTTGAAAACCAACTTTTTTGTCATTCTTTTTTCACATTTTGTTACAGAAAAAATTAATTGAACTCATTTTGTATGTTTTACATAACAATACATTAGTTGTGTGAGAAAGCCGCTTTCCTGAGCTCGTACAGAGCTAAGAACGCAGCAAACGCTTTATCTCACAGTCTGGTGCATGAGAGTTGATCATTTTCAAAACATTTATGTATTTTGGCATACATGTTGAAAACCAACTTTTTTGTCATTCTTTTTTCACATTTTGTTACAGAAAAATTAATTGAACTCATTTTGTATGTTTTACATAACAATACATTAGTTGTGTGAGAAAACCGCTTTCCTGAGCTCGTACAGAGCTAAGAACGCAGCAAACGCTTTAATTCACCGCCTGGTGCATGAAAGTGAAAGAGTTGATCATTTTCAAAACATTTATGTATTTTGGCATACATGTTGAAAACCAACTTTTTTGTCATTCTTTTTTCACATTTTGTTACAGAAAAAATTAATTGAACTCATTTTGTATGTTTTACATAACAATACATTAGTTGTGTGAGAAAACCGCTTTCCTGAGCTCGTACAGAGCTAAGAACGCAGCAAACGCTTTATCTCACCGTCATTTTCAAAACATTTATGTATTTTCGCATACATGTTGAAAACCAACTTTTTTGTTATTCTTTTTTCACATTTTGTTCCAGAAAAATTAATTGAACTCATTTTGTATGTTTTACATAACAATACATTAGTTGTGTGAGAAAACCGCTTTCCTGAGCTCGTACAGAGCTAAGAACGCAGCAAACGCTTTATCTCCGTCATTTTCAAAACATTTATGTATTTTGGCCTACATGTTGAAAACCAACTTTTTTGTCATTCTTTTTTCACATTTTGTTACAGAAAAAATTAATTGAACTCATTTTGTATGTTTTACATAACAATACATTAGTTGTGTGAGCAAACCGCTTTCCTGAGCTCGTACAGAGCTAAAAACGCAGCAAACGCTTTATCTCACCGTCATTTTCAAAACATTTATGTATTTTGGCATACATGTTGAAAACCAACTCTCTTGTTATTCTTTTTTCACATTTTGTTCCAGAAAAATTACTTAAACTCATTTTGTATGCTGTCCATAACAATACATTAGTTGTGTGAGAAAACCGCTTTCCTGAGGTGGTACAGAGCTAAGAACGCAGCAAGTGCTTTATCTCACTGTCTGGTGCATGAAAGTGAAAGAGATGATCATTTTCAAAGCATTTATGTATTTTGGCATACATGTTGAAAACCAACTTTTTTGTCATTCTTTTTTCACATTTTGTTACAGAAAAAATTAATTGAACTCATTTTGTATGTTTTACATAACAATACATTAGTTGTGTGAGAAAGCCGCTTTCCTGAGCTCGTACAGAGCTAAGAACGCAGCAAACGCTTTATCTCACAGTCTGGTGCATGAGAGTTGATCATTTTCAAAACATTTATGTATTTTGGCATACATGTTGAAAACCAACTTTTTTGTCATTCTTTTTTCACATTTTGTTACAGAAAAAATTAATTGAACTCATTTTGTATGTTTTACATAACAATACATTAGTTGTGTGAGAAAACCGCTTTCCTGAGCTCGTACAGAGCTAAGAACGCAGCAAACGCTTTATCTCACCGTCATTTTCAAAACATTTATGTATTTTCGCATACATGTTGAAAACCAACTTTTTTGTTATTCTTTTTTCACATTTTGTTCCAGAAAAATTAATTGAACTCATTTTGTATGTTTTACATAACAATACATTAGTTGTGTGAGAAAACCGCTTTCCTGAGCTCGTACAGAGCTAAGAACGCAGCAAACGCTTTATCTCCGTCATTTTCAAAACATTTATGTATTTTGGCCTACATGTTGAAAACCAACTTTTTTGTCATTCTTTTTTCACATTTTGTTACAGAAAAAATTAATTGAACTCATTTTGTATGTTTTACATAACAATACATTAGTTGTGTGAGCAAACCGCTTTCCTGAGCTCGTACAGAGCTAAAAACGCAGCAAACGCTTTATCTCACCGTCATTTTCAAAACATTTATGTATTTTGGCATACATGTTGAAAACCAACTCTCTTGTTATTCTTTTTTCACATTTTGTTCCAGAAAAATTACTTAAACTCATTTTGTATGCTGTCCATAACAATACATTAGTTGTGTGAGAAAACCGCTTTCCTGAGGTGGTACAGAGCTAAGAACGCAGCAAGTGCTTTATCTCACTGTCTGGTGCATGAAAGTGAAAGAGATGATCATTTTCAAAGCATTTATGTATTTTGGCATACATGTTGAAAACCAACTTTTTTGTCATTCTTTTTTCACATTTTGTTACAGAAAAAATTAATTGAACTCATTTTGTATGTTTTACATAACAATACATTAGTTGTGTGAGAAAGCCGCTTTCCTGAGCTCGTACAGAGCTAAGAACGCAGCAAACGCTTTATCTCACAGTCTGGTGCATGAGAGTTGATCATTTTCAAAACATTTATGTATTTTGGCATACATGTTGAAAACCAACTTTTTTGTCATTCTTTTTTCACATTTTGTTACAGAAAAAATTAATTGAACTCATTTTGTATGTTTTACATAACAATACATTAGTTGTGTGAGAAAACCGCTTTCCTGAGCTCGTACAGAGCTAAGAACGCAGCAAACGCTTTATCTCCGTCATTTTCAAAACATTTATGTATTTTGGCATACATGTTGAAAACCAACTTTTATGTTATTCTTTTTTTCACATTTTGTTCCAGAAAAATTAATTGAACTCATTTTGTATGTTTTACATAACAATACATTAGTTGTGTGAGAAAGCCGCTTTCCTGAGCTCGTACAGAGCTAAGAACGCAGCAAACGCTTTATCTCACAGTCTGGTGCATGAGAGTTGATCATTTTCAAAACATTTATGTATTTTGGCATACATGTTGAAAACCAACTTTTTTGTCATTCTTTTTTCACATTTTGTTACAGAAAAAATTAATTGAACTCATTTTGTATGTTTTACATAACAATACATTAGTTGTGTGAGAAAACCGCTTTCCTGAGCTCGTACAGAGCTAAGAACGCAGCAAACGCTTTATCTCACCGTCATTTTCAAAACATTTATGTATTTTCGCATACATGTTGAAAACCAACTCTCTTGTCATTCTTTTTTCACATTATGTTCCAGAAAAATTACTTAAACTCATTTTGTATGCTGTCCATAACAATACATTAGTTCTGTGAGAAAACCGCTTTCCTGAGGTGGTACAGAGCTAAGAACGCAGCAAGTGCTTTATCTCACTGTCTGGTGCATGAAAGTGAAAGAGATGATCATTTTCAAAACATTTATGTATTTTGGCATACATGTTGAAAACCAACTTTTTTGTCATTCTTTTTTCACATTTTGTTCCAGAAAAATTAATTGAACTCATTTTGTATGTTTTACATAACAATACATTAGTTGTGTGAGAAAACCGCTTTCCTGAGCTCGTACAGAGCTAAGAACGCAGCAAACGCTTTAATTCACCGTCTGGTGCATGAAAGTGAAAGAGTTGATCATTTTCAAAACATTTATGTATTTTGGCATACATGTTGAAAACCAACTTTTTTGTCATTCTTTTTTCACATTTTGTTACAGAAAAAATTAATTGAACTCATTTTGTATGTTTTACATAACAATACATTAGTTGTGTGAGCAAACCGCTTTCCTGAGCTCGTACAGAGCTAAAAACGCAGCAAACGCTTTATCTCACCGTCATTTTCAAAACATTTATGTATTTTCGCATACATGTTGAAAACCAACTTTTTTGTTATTCTTTTTTCACATTTTGTTCCAGAAAAATTAATTGAACTCATTTTGTATGTTTTACATAACAATACATTAGTTGTGTGAGAAAACCGCTTTCCTGAGCTCGTACAGAGCTAAGAACGCAGCAAACGCTTTATCTCCGTCATTTTCAAAACATTTATGTATTTTGGCCTACATGTTGAAAACCAACTCTCTTGTTATTCTTTTTTCACATTTTGTTCCAGAAAAATTACTTAAACTCATTTTGTATGCTGTCCATAACAATACATTAGTTGTGTGAGAAAACCGCTTTCCTGAGGTGGTACAGAGCTAAGAACGCAGCAAGTGCTTTATCTCACTGTCTGGTGCATGAAAGTGAAAGAGATGATCATTTTCAAAACATTTATGTATTTTGGCATACATGTTGAAAACCAACTTTTTTGTCATTCTTTTTTCACATTTTGTTACAGAAAAAATTAATTGAACTCATTTTGTATGTTTTACATAACAATACATTAGTTGTGTGAGAAAGCCGCTTTCCTGAGCTCGTACAGAGCTAAGAACGCAGCAAACGCTTTATCTCACCGTCTGGTGCATGAAAGTGAAAGAGTTGATCATTTTCAAAACATTTATGTATTTTGGCATAAATGTTGAAAACCAACTTTTATGTTATTCTTTTTTTCACATTTTGTTCCAGAAAAATTAATTGAACTCATTTTCTATGTTTTACATAACAATACATTAGTTGTGTGAGAAAGCCGCTTTCCTGAGCTCGTACAGAGCTAAGAACGCAGCAAACGCTTTATCTCACAGTCTGGTGCATGAGAGTTGATCATTTTCAAAACATTTATGTATTTTGGCATACATGTTGAAAACCAACTTTTTTGTCATTCTTTTTTCACATTTTGTTACAGAAAAAATTAATTGAACTCATTTTGTATGTTTTACATAACAATACATTAGTTGTGTGAGAAAGCCGCTTTCCTGAGCTCGTACAGAGCTAAGAACGCAGCAAACGCTTTATCTCACAGTCTGGTGCATGAGAGTTGATCATTTTCAAAACATTTATGTATTTTGGCATACATGTTGAAAACCAACTTTTTTGTCATTCTTTTTTCACATTTTGTTACAGAAAAAATTAATTGAACTCATTTTGTATGTTTTACATAACAATACATTAGTTGTGTGAGAAAGCCGCTTTCCTGAGCTCGTACAGAGCTAAGAACGCAGCAAACGCTTTATCTCACACTCTGGTGCATGAGAGTTGATCATTTTCAAAACATTTATGTATTTTGGCATACATGTTGAAAACCAACTTTTTTGTCATTCTTTTTTCACATTTTGTTACAGAAAAAATTAATTGAACTCATTTTGTATGTTTTACATAACAATACATTAGTTGTGTGAGAAAACCGCTTTCCTGAGCTCGTACAGACCTAAGAACGCAGCAAACGCTTTATCTCACCGTCATTTTCAAAACATTTATGTATTTTCGCATACATGTTGAAAACCAACTCTCTTGTTATTCTTTTTTCACATTTTGTTCCAGAAAAATTACTTAAACTCATTTTGTATGCTGTCCATAACAATACATTAGTTGTGTGAGAAAACCGCTTTCCTGAGGTGGTACAGAGCTAAGAACGCAGCAAGTGCTTTATCTCACTGTCTGGTGCATGAAAGTGAAAGAGATGATCATTTTCAAAACATTTATGTATTTTGGCATACATGTTGAAAACCAACTTTTTTGTCATTCTTTTTTCACATTTTGTTACAGAAAAAATTAATTGAACTCATTTTGTATGTTTTACATAACAATACATTAGTTGTGTGAGAAAACCGCTTTCCTGAGCTCGTACAGAGCTAAGAACGCAGCAAACGCTTTATCTCACCGTCATTTTCAAAACATTTATGTATTTTCTCATACATGTTGAAAACCAACTTTTTTGTTATTCTTTTTTCACATTTTGTTCCAGAAAAATTAATTGAACTCATTTTGTATGTTTTACATAACAATACATTAGTTGTGTGAGAAAACCGCTTTCCTGAGCTCGTACAGAGCTAAGAACGCAGCAAACGCTTTATCTCCGTCATTTTCAAAACATTTATGTATTTTGGCATACATGTTGAAAACCAACTTTTTTGTCATTCTTTTTTCACATTTTGTTCCAGAAAAATTAATTGAACTCATTTTGTATGTTTTACATAACAATACATTAGTTGTGTGAGCAAACCGCTTTCCTGAGCTCGTACAGAGCTAAAAACGCAGCAAACGCTTTATCTCACCGTCATTTTCAAAACATTTATGTATTTTGGCATACATGTTGAAAACCAACTTTTTTGTTATTCTTTTTTCACATTTTGTTCCAGAAAAATTAATTGAACTCATTTTGTATGTTTTACATAACAATACATCAGTTGTGTGATAAAGCCGCTTTACTGAGCTCGTACAGAGCTAAGAACGCAGCAAACGCTTTATCTCACCGTCTGGTGCATGAAAGTGAAAGAGTTGATCATTTTCAAAACATTTATGTATTTTGGCATACATGTTGAAAACCAACTTTTTTGTCATTCTTTTTTCACATTTTGTTACAGAAAAAATTAATTGAACTCATTTTGTATGTTTTACATAACAATACATTAGTTGTGTGAGAAAACCGCTTTCCTGAGCTCGTACAGAGCTAAGAACGCAGCAAACGCTTTATCTCACCGCCATTTTCAAAACATTTATGTATTTTCGCATACATGTTGAAAACCAACTCTCTTGTTATTCTTTTTTCACATTTTGTTCCAGAAAAATTACTTAAACTCATTTTGTATGCTGTCCATAACAATACATTAGTTGTGTGAGAAAACCGCTTTCCTGAGGTGGTACAGAGCTAAGAACGCAGCAAGTGCTTTATCTCACTGTCTGGTGCATGAAAGTGAAAGAGATGATCATTTTCAAAACATTTATGTATTTTGGCATACATGTTGAAAACCAACTTTTTTTTCATTCTTTTTTCACATTTTGTTACAGAAAAAATTAATTGAACTCATTTTGTATGTTTTACATAACAATACATTAGTTGTGTGAGAAAACCGCTTTCCTGAGCTCGTACAGAGCTAAGAACGCAGCAAACGCTTTATCTCACCGTCATTTTCAAAACATTTATGTATTTTCTCATACATGTTGAAAACCAACTTTTTTGTTATTCTTTTTTCACATTTTGTTCCAGAAAAATTAATTGAACTCATTTTGTATGTTTTACATAACAATACATTAGTTGTGTGAGAAAACCGCTTTCCTGAGCTCGTACAGAGCTAAGAACGCAGCAAACGCTTTATCTCACCGTCATTTTCAAAACATTTATGTATTTTGGCATACATGTTGAAAACCAACTTTTTTGTTATTCTTTTTTCACATTTTGTTCCAGAAAAATTAATTGAACTCATTTTGTATGTTTTACATAACAATACATTAGTTGTGTGAGAAAACCGCTTTCCTGAGCTCGTACAGAGCTAAGAACGCAGCAAACGCTTTATCTCCGTCATTTTCAAAACATTTATGTATTTTGGCCTACATGTTGAAAACCAACTTTTTTGTCATTCTTTTTTCACATTTTGTTACAGAAAAAATTAATTGAACTCATTTTGTATGTTTTACATAACAATACATTAGTTGTGTGAGCAAACCGCTTTCCTGAGCTCGTACAGAGCTAAAAACGCAGCAAACGCTTTATCTCACCGTCATTTTCAAAACATTTATGTATTTTGGCATACATGTTGAAAACCAACTCTCTTGTTATTCTTTTTTCACATTTTGTTCCAGAAAAATTACTTAAACTCATTTTGTATGCTGTCCATAACAATACATTAGTTGTGTGAGAAAACCGCTTTCCTGAGGTGGTACAGAGCTAAGAACGCAGCAAGTGCTTTATCTCAATGTCTGGTGCATGAAAGTGAAAGAGTTGATCATTTTCAAAACATTTATGTATTTTGGCATAAATGTTGAAAACCAACTTTTATGTTATTCTTTTTTTCACATTTTGTTCCAGAAAAATTAATTGAACTCATTTTGTATGTTTTACATAACAATACATTAGTTGTGTGAGAAAGCCGCTTTCCTGAGCTCGTACAGAGCTAAGAACGCAGCAAACGCTTTATCTCACAGTCTGGTGCATGAGAGTTGATCATTTTCAAAACATTTATGTATTTTGGCATACATGTTGAAAACCAACTTTTTTGTTATTCTTTTTTCACATTTTGTTCCAGAAAAATTAATTGAACTCATTTTGTATGTTTTACATAACAATACATTAGTTGTGTGAGAAAACCGCTTTCCTGAGCTCGTACAGAGCTAAGAACGCAGCAAACGCTTTATCTCCGTCATTTTCAAAACATTTATGTATTTTGGCCTACATGTTGAAAACCAACTTTTTTGTCATTCTTTTTTCACATTTTGTTACAGAAAAAATTAATTGAACTCATTTTGTATGTTTTACATAACAATACATTAGTTGTGTGAGCAAACCGCTTTCCTGAGCTCGTACAGAGCTAAAAACGCAGCAAACGCTTTATCTCACCGTCATTTTCAAAACATTTATGTATTTTGGCATACATGTTGAAAACCAACTCTCTTGTTATTCTTTTTTCACATTTTGTTCCAGAAAAATTACTTAAACTCATTTTGTATGCTGTCCATAACAATACATTAGTTGTGTGAGAAAACCGCTTTCCTGAGGTGGTACAGAGCTAAGAACGCAGCAAGTGCTTTATCTCAATGTCTGGTGCATGAAAGTGAAAGAGTTGATCATTTTCAAAACATTTATGTATTTTGGCATAAATGTTGAAAACCAACTTTTATGTTATTCTTTTTTTCACATTTTGTTCCAGAAAAATTAATTGAACTCATTTTGTATGTTTTACATAACAATACATTAGTTGTGTGAGAAAGCCGCTTTCCTGAGCTCGTACAGAGCTAAGAACGCAGCAAACGCTTTATCTCACAGTCTGGTGCATGAGAGTTGATCATTTTCAAAACATTTATGTATTTTGGCATACATGTTGAAAACCAACTTTTTTGTTATTCTTTTTTCACATTTTGTTCCAGAAAAATTAATTGAACTCATTTTGTATGTTTTACATAACAATACATTAGTTGTGTGAGAAAACCGCTTTCCTGAGCTCGTACAGAGCTAAGAACGCAGCAAACGCTTTATCTCCGTCATTTTCAAAACATTTATGTATTTTGGCCTACATGTTGAAAACCAACTTTTTTGTCATTCTTTTTTCACATTTTGTTACAGAAAAAATTAATTGAACTCATTTTGTATGTTTTACATAACAATACATTAGTTGTGTGAGCAAACCGCTTTCCTGAGCTCGTACAGAGCTAAAAACGCAGCAAACGCTTTATCTCACCGTCATTTTCAAAACATTTATGTATTTTGGCATACATGTTGAAAACCAACTCTCTTGTTATTCTTTTTTCACATTTTGTTCCAGAAAAATTACTTAAACTCATTTTGTATGCTGTCCATAACAATACATTAGTTGTGTGAGAAAACCGCTTTCCTGAGGTGGTACAGAGCTAAGAACGCAGCAAGTGCTTTATCTCACTGTCTGGTGCATGAAAGTGAAAGAGATGATCATTTTCAAAACATTTATGTATTTTGGCATACATGTTGAAAACCAACTTCTTTGTCATTCTTTTTTCACATTTTGTTACAGAAAAAATTAATTGAACTCATTTTGTATGTTTTACATAACAATACATTAGTTGTGTGAGAAAACCGCTTTCCTGAGCTCGTACAGAGCTAAGAACGCAGCAAACGCTTTATCTCACCGTCATTTTCAAAACATTTATGTATTTTCTCATACATGTTGAAAACCAACTTTTTTGTTATTCTTTTTTCACATTTTGTTCCAGAAAAATTAATTGAACTCATTTTGTATGTTTTACATAACAATACATTAGTTGTGTGAGAAAACCGCTTTCCTGAGCTCGTACAGAGCGAAGAACGCAGCAAACGCTTTATCTCACCGTCATTTTCAAAACATTTATGTATTTTCGCATACATGTTGAAAACCAACTTTTTTGTCATTCTTTTTTCACATTTTGTTACAGAAAAAGTTAATTGAACTCATTTTGTATGTTTTACATAACAATACATTAGTTGTGTGAGAAAACCGCTTTCCTGAGGTGGTACAGAGCTAAGAACGCAGCAAGTGCTTTATCTCACTGTCTGGTGCATGAAAGTGAAAGAGATGATCATTTTCAAAACATTTATGTATTTTGGCATACATGTTGAAAACCAACTTTTTTGTCATTCTTTTTTCACATTTTGTTACAGAAAAAATTAATTGAACTCATTTTGTATGTTTTACATAACAATACATTAGTTGTGTGAGAAAACCGCTTTCCTGAGCTCGTACAGAGCTAAGAACGCAGCAAACGCTTTATCTCACCGTCATTTTCAAAACATTTATGTATTTTGGCATACATGTTGAAAACCAACTTTTTTGTCATTCTTTTTTCACATTTTGTTACAGAAAAAATTAATTGAACTCATTTTGTATGTTTTACATAACAATACATTAGTTGTGTGAGAAAACCGCTTTCCTGAGCTCGTACAGAGCTAAGAACGCAGCAAACGCTTTATCTCACCGTCTGGAGCATGAAAGTGAAAGAGATGATCATTTTCAAAACATTGATGAATTTTGGCATAAATGTTGAAAACCAACTTTTATGTTATTCTTTTTTTCACATTTTGTTCCAGAAAAATTAATTGAACTCATTTTCTATATTTTACATAACAATACATTAGTTTTGTGAGAAAACCGCTTTCCTGAGCTCGTACAGAGCTAAGAACGCAGCAAACGCTTTATCTCACCGTGATTTTCAAAACATTTATGTATTTTGGCCTACATGTTGAAAACCAACTTTTTTGTCATTCTTTTTTCACATTTTGTTACAGAAAAAATTAATTGAACTCATTTTGTATGTTTTACATAACAATACATTAGTTGTGTGAGCAAACCGCTTTCCTGAGCTCGTACAGAGCTAAAAACGCAGCAAACGCTTTATCTCACCGTCATTTTCAAAACATTTATGTATTTTGGCATACATGTTGAAAACCAACTCTCTTGTTATTCTTTTTTCACATTTTGTTCCAGAAAAATTAATTGAACTCATTTTGTATGTTTTACATAACAATACATTAGTTGTGTGAGAAAACCGCTTTCCTGAGCTCGTACAGAGCTAAGAACGCAGCAAACGCTTTATCTCACCGTCTGGAGCATGAAAGTGAAAGAGATGATCATTTTCAAAACATTGATGAATTTTGGCATAAATGTTGAAAACCAACTTTTATGTTATTCTTTTTTTCACATTTTGTTCCAGAAAATTTAATTGAACTCATTTTCTATATTTTACATAACAATACATTAGTTTTGTGAGAAAGCCGCTTTCCTGAGCTCGTACAGAGCTAAGAACGCAGCAAACGCTTTATCTCACCGTCATTTTCAAAACATTTATATGTATTTTGGCATACATGTTGAAAACCAACTTTTTTGTCATTCTTTTTTCACATTTTGTTCCAGAAAAATTAATTGAACTCATTTTGTATGTTTTACATAACAATACATTAGTTGTGTGAGAAAACCGCTTTCCTGAGCTCGTACAGAGCTAAGAACGCAGCAAACGCTTTAATTCACCGCCTGGTGCATGAAAGTGAAAGAGTTGATCATTTTCAAAACATTTATGTATTTTGGCATACATGTTGAAAACCAACTTTTTTGTCATTCTTTTTTCACATTTTGTTACAGAAAAATTAATTGAACTCATTTTGTATGTTTTACATAACAATACATTAGTTGTGTGAGAAAACCGCTTTCCTGAGCTCGTACAGAGCTAAGAACGCAGCAAACGCTTTATCTCCGTCATTTTCAAAACATTTATGTATTTTGGCCTACATGTTGAAAACCAACTTTTTTGTCATTCTTTTTTCACATTTTGTTACAGAAAAAATTAATTGAACTCATTTTGTATGTTTTACATAACAATACATTAGTTGTGTGAGAAAACCGCTTTCCTGAGCTCGTACAGAGCTAAGAACGCAGCAAACGCTTTATCTCACCGTCATTTTCAAAACATTTATGTATTTTCGCATACATGTTGAAAACCAACTTTTTTGTTATTCTTTTTTCACATTTTGTTCCAGAAAAATTAATTGAACTCATTTTGTATGTTTTACATAACAATACATTAGTTGTGTGAGAAAACCGCTTTCCTGAGCTCGTACAGAGCTAAGAACGCAGCAAACGCTTTATCTCCGTCATTTTCAAAACATTTATGTATTTTGGCCTACATGTTGAAAACCAACTTTTTTGTCATTCTTTTTTCACATTTTGTTACAGAAAAAATTAATTGAACTCATTTTGTATGTTTTACATAACAATACATTAGTTGTGTGAGCAAACCGCTTTCCTGAGCTCGTACAGAGCTAAAAACGCAGCAAACGCTTTATCTCACCGTCATTTTCAAAACATTTATGTATTTTGGCATACATGTTGAAAACCAACTCTCTTGTTATTCTTTTTTCACATTTTGTTCCAGAAAAATTACTTAAACTCATTTTGTATGCTGTCCATAACAATACATTAGTTGTGTGAGAAAACCGCTTTCCTGAGGTGGTACAGAGCTAAGAACGCAGCAAGTGCTTTATCTCACTGTCTGGTGCATGAAAGTGAAAGAGATGATCATTTTCAAAGCATTTATGTATTTTGGCATACATGTTGAAAACCAACTTTTTTGTCATTCTTTTTTCACATTTTGTTACAGAAAAAATTAATTGAACTCATTTTGTATGTTTTACATAACAATACATTAGTTGTGTGAGAAAGCCGCTTTCCTGAGCTCGTACAGAGCTAAGAACGCAGCAAACGCTTTATCTCACAGTCTGGTGCATGAGAGTTGATCATTTTCAAAACATTTATGTATTTTGGCATACATGTTGAAAACCAACTTTTTTGTCATTCTTTTTTCACATTTTGTTACAGAAAAAATTAATTGAACTCATTTTGTATGTTTTACATAACAATACATTAGTTGTGTGAGAAAACCGCTTTCCTGAGCTCGTACAGAGCTAAGAACGCAGCAAACGCTTTATCTCACCGTCATTTTCAAAACATTTATGTATTTTCGCATACATGTTGAAAACCAACTTTTTTGTTATTCTTTTTTCACATTTTGTTCCAGAAAAATTAATTGAACTCATTTTGTATGTTTTACATAACAATACATTAGTTGTGTGAGAAAACCGCTTTCCTGAGCTCGTACAGAGCTAAGAACGCAGCAAACGCTTTATCTCCGTCATTTTCAAAACATTTATGTATTTTGGCCTACATGTTGAAAACCAACTTTTTTGTCATTCTTTTTTCACATTTTGTTACAGAAAAAATTAATTGAACTCATTTTGTATGTTTTACATAACAATACATTAGTTGTGTGAGCAAACCGCTTTCCTGAGCTCGTACAGAGCTAAAAACGCAGCAAACGCTTTATCTCACCGTCATTTTCAAAACATTTATGTATTTTGGCATACATGTTGAAAACCAACTCTCTTGTTATTCTTTTTTCACATTTTGTTCCAGAAAAATTACTTAAACTCATTTTGTATGCTGTCCATAACAATACATTAGTTGTGTGAGAAAACCGCTTTCCTGAGGTGGTACAGAGCTAAGAACGCAGCAAGTGCTTTATCTCACTGTCTGGTGCATGAAAGTGAAAGAGATGATCATTTTCAAAGCATTTATGTATTTTGGCATACATGTTGAAAACCAACTTTTTTGTCATTCTTTTTTCACATTTTGTTACAGAAAAAATTAATTGAACTCATTTTGTATGTTTTACATAACAATACATTAGTTGTGTGAGAAAGCCGCTTTCCTGAGCTCGTACAGAGCTAAGAACGCAGCAAACGCTTTATCTCACAGTCTGGTGCATGAGAGTTGATCATTTTCAAAACATTTATGTATTTTGGCATACATGTTGAAAACCAACTTTTTTGTCATTCTTTTTTCACATTTTGTTACAGAAAAATTAATTGAACTCATTTTGTATGTTTTACATAACAATACATTAGTTGTGTGAGAAAACCGCTTTCCTGAGCTCGTACAGAGCTAAGAACGCAGCAAACGCTTTAATTCACCGCCTGGTGCATGAAAGTGAAAGAGTTGATCATTTTCAAAACATTTATGTATTTTGGCATACATGTTGAAAACCAACTTTTTTGTCATTCTTTTTTCACATTTTGTTACAGAAAAAATTAATTGAACTCATTTTGTATGTTTTACATAACAATACATTAGTTGTGTGAGAAAACCGCTTTCCTGAGCTCGTACAGAGCTAAGAACGCAGCAAACGCTTTATCTCCGTCATTTTCAAAACATTTATGTATTTTGGCCTACATGTTGAAAACCAACTTTTTTGTCATTCTTTTTTCACATTTTGTTACAGAAAAAATTAATTGAACTCATTTTGTATGTTTTACATAACAATACATTAGTTGTGTGAGCAAACCGCTTTCCTGAGCTCGTACAGAGCTAAAAACGCAGCAAACGCTTTATCTCACCGTCATTTTCAAAACATTTATGTATTTTGGCATACATGTTGAAAACCAACTCTCTTGTTATTCTTTTTTCACATTTTGTTCCAGAAAAATTACTTAAACTCATTTTGTATGCTGTCCATAACAATACATTAGTTGTGTGAGAAAACCGCTTTCCTGAGGTGGTACAGAGCTAAGAACGCAGCAAGTGCTTTATCTCACTGTCTGGTGCATGAAAGTGAAAGAGATGATCATTTTCAAAGCATTTATGTATTTTGGCATACATGTTGAAAACCAACTTTTTTGTCATTCTTTTTTCACATTTTGTTACAGAAAAAATTAATTGAACTCATTTTGTATGTTTTACATAACAATACATTAGTTGTGTGAGAAAGCCGCTTTCCTGAGCTCGTACAGAGCTAAGAACGCAGCAAACGCTTTATCTCACAGTCTGGTGCATGAGAGTTGATCATTTTCAAAACATTTATGTATTTTGGCATACATGTTGAAAACCAACTTTTTTGTCATTCTTTTTTCACATTTTGTTACAGAAAAAATTAATTGAACTCATTTTGTATGTTTTACATAACAATACATTAGTTGTGTGAGAAAACCGCTTTCCTGAGCTCGTACAGAGCTAAGAACGCAGCAAACGCTTTATCTCACCGTCATTTTCAAAACATTTATGTATTTTCGCATACATGTTGAAAACCAACTTTTTTGTTATTCTTTTTTCACATTTTGTTCCAGAAAAATTAATTGAACTCATTTTGTATGTTTTACATAACAATACATTAGTTGTGTGAGAAAACCGCTTTCCTGAGCTCGTACAGAGCTAAGAACGCAGCAAACGCTTTATCTCCGTCATTTTCAAAACATTTATGTATTTTGGCCTACATGTTGAAAACCAACTTTTTTGTCATTCTTTTTTCACATTTTGTTACAGAAAAAATTAATTGAACTCATTTTGTATGTTTTACATAACAATACATTAGTTGTGTGAGCAAACCGCTTTCCTGAGCTCGTACAGAGCTAAAAACGCAGCAAACGCTTTATCTCACCGTCATTTTCAAAACATTTATGTATTTTGGCATACATGTTGAAAACCAACTCTCTTGTTATTCTTTTTTCACATTTTGTTCCAGAAAAATTACTTAAACTCATTTTGTATGCTGTCCATAACAATACATTAGTTGTGTGAGAAAACCGCTTTCCTGAGGTGGTACAGAGCTAAGAACGCAGCAAGTGCTTTATCTCACTGTCTGGTGCATGAAAGTGAAAGAGATGATCATTTTCAAAGCATTTATGTATTTTGGCATACATGTTGAAAACCAACTTTTTTGTCATTCTTTTTTCACATTTTGTTACAGAAAAAATTAATTGAACTCATTTTGTATGTTTTACATAACAATACATTAGTTGTGTGAGAAAACCGCTTTCCTGAGCTCGTACAGAGCTAAGAACGCAGCAAACGCTTTATCTCACCGTCATTTTCAAAACATTTATGTATTTTCTCATACATGTTGAAAACCAACTTTTTTGTTATTCTTTTTTCACATTTTGTTCCAGAAAAATTAATTGAACTCATTTTGTATGTTTTACATAACAATACATTAGTTGTGTGAGAAAACCGCTTTCCTGAGCTCGTACAGAGCTAAGAACGCAGCAAACGCTTTATCTCCGTCATTTTCAAAACATTTATGTATTTTGGCATACATGTTGAAAACCAACTTTTTTGTCATTCTTTTTTCACATTTTGTTCCAGAAAAATTAATTGAACTCATTTTGTATGTTTTACATAACAATACATTAGTTGTGTGAGCAAACCGCTTTCCTGAGCTCGTACAGAGCTAAAAACGCAGCAAACGCTTTATCTCACCGTCATTTTCAAAACATTTATGTATTTTGGCATACATGTTGAAAACCAACTTTTTTGTTATTCTTTTTTCACATTTTGTTCCAGAAAAATTAATTGAACTCATTTTGTATGTTTTACATAACAATACATCAGTTGTGTGATAAAGCCGCTTTACTGAGCTCGTACAGAGCTAAGAACGCAGCAAACGCTTTATCTCACCGTCTGGTGCATGAAAGTGAAAGAGTTGATCATTTTCAAAACATTTATGTATTTTGGCATACATGTTGAAAACCAACTTTTTTGTCATTCTTTTTTCACATTTTGTTACAGAAAAAATTAATTGAACTCATTTTGTATGTTTTACATAACAATACATTAGTTGTGTGAGAAAACCGCTTTCCTGAGCTCGTACAGAGCTAAGAACGCAGCAAACGCTTTATCTCACCGCCATTTTCAAAACATTTATGTATTTTCGCATACATGTTGAAAACCAACTCTCTTGTTATTCTTTTTTCACATTTTGTTCCAGAAAAATTACTTAAACTCATTTTGTATGCTGTCCATAACAATACATTAGTTGTGTGAGAAAACCGCTTTCCTGAGGTGGTACAGAGCTAAGAACGCAGCAAGTGCTTTATCTCACTGTCTGGTGCATGAAAGTGAAAGAGATGATCATTTTCAAAACATTTATGTATTTTGGCATACATGTTGAAAACCAACTTTTTTTTCATTCTTTTTTCACATTTTGTTACAGAAAAAATTAATTGAACTCATTTTGTATGTTTTACATAACAATACATTAGTTGTGTGAGAAAACCGCTTTCCTGAGCTCGTACAGAGCTAAGAACGCAGCAAACGCTTTATCTCACCGTCATTTTCAAAACATTTATGTATTTTCTCATACATGTTGAAAACCAACTTTTTTGTTATTCTTTTTTCACATTTTGTTCCAGAAAAATTAATTGAACTCATTTTGTATGTTTTACATAACAATACATTAGTTGTGTGAGAAAACCGCTTTCCTGAGCTCGTACAGAGCTAAGAACGCAGCAAACGCTTTATCTCACCGTCATTTTCAAAACATTTATGTATTTTGGCATACATGTTGAAAACCAACTTTTTTGTTATTCTTTTTTCACATTTTGTTCCAGAAAAATTAATTGAACTCATTTTGTATGTTTTACATAACAATACATTAGTTGTGTGAGAAAACCGCTTTCCTGAGCTCGTACAGAGCTAAGAACGCAGCAAACGCTTTATCTCCGTCATTTTCAAAACATTTATGTATTTTGGCCTACATGTTGAAAACCAACTTTTTTGTCATTCTTTTTTCACATTTTGTTACAGAAAAAATTAATTGAACTCATTTTGTATGTTTTACATAACAATACATTAGTTGTGTGAGCAAACCGCTTTCCTGAGCTCGTACAGAGCTAAAAACGCAGCAAACGCTTTATCTCACCGTCATTTTCAAAACATTTATGTATTTTGGCATACATGTTGAAAACCAACTCTCTTGTTATTCTTTTTTCACATTTTGTTCCAGAAAAATTACTTAAACTCATTTTGTATGCTGTCCATAACAATACATTAGTTGTGTGAGAAAACCGCTTTCCTGAGGTGGTACAGAGCTAAGAACGCAGCAAGTGCTTTATCTCAATGTCTGGTGCATGAAAGTGAAAGAGTTGATCATTTTCAAAACATTTATGTATTTTGGCATAAATGTTGAAAACCAACTTTTATGTTATTCTTTTTTTCACATTTTGTTCCAGAAAAATTAATTGAACTCATTTTGTATGTTTTACATAACAATACATTAGTTGTGTGAGAAAGCCGCTTTCCTGAGCTCGTACAGAGCTAAGAACGCAGCAAACGCTTTATCTCACAGTCTGGTGCATGAGAGTTGATCATTTTCAAAACATTTATGTATTTTGGCATACATGTTGAAAACCAACTTTTTTGTCATTCTTTTTTCACATTTTGTTACAGAAAAAATTAATTGAACTCATTTTGTATGTTTTACATAACAATACATTAGTTGTGTGAGAAAACCGCTTTCCTGAGCTCGTACAGAGCTAAGAACGCAGCAAACGCTTTATCTCACCGTCATTTTCAAAACATTTATGTATTTTCGCATACATGTTGAAAACCAACTTTTTTGTTATTCTTTTTTCACATTTTGTTCCAGAAAAATTAATTGAACTCATTTTGTATGTTTTACATAACAATACATTAGTTGTGTGAGAAAACCGCTTTCCTGAGCTCGTACAGAGCTAAGAACGCAGCAAACGCTTTATCTCCGTCATTTTCAAAACATTTATGTATTTTGGCCTACATGTTGAAAACCAACTTTTTTGTCATTCTTTTTTCACATTTTGTTACAGAAAAAATTAATTGAACTCATTTTGTATGTTTTACATAACAATACATTAGTTGTGTGAGCAAACCGCTTTCCTGAGCTCGTACAGAGCTAAAAACGCAGCAAACGCTTTATCTCACCGTCATTTTCAAAACATTTATGTATTTTGGCATACATGTTGAAAACCAACTCTCTTGTTATTCTTTTTTCACATTTTGTTCCAGAAAAATTACTTAAACTCATTTTGTATGCTGTCCATAACAATACATTAGTTGTGTGAGAAAACCGCTTTCCTGAGGTGGTACAGAGCTAAGAACGCAGCAAGTGCTTTATCTCACTGTCTGGTGCATGAAAGTGAAAGAGATGATCATTTTCAAAGCATTTATGTATTTTGGCATACATGTTGAAAACCAACTTTTTTGTCATTCTTTTTTCACATTTTGTTACAGAAAAAATTAATTGAACTCATTTTGTATGTTTTACATAACAATACATTAGTTGTGTGAGAAAACCGCTTTCCTGAGCTCGTACAGAGCTAAGAACGCAGCAAACGCTTTATCTCACCGTCATTTTCAAAACATTTATGTATTTTCTCATACATGTTGAAAACCAACTTTTTTGTTATTCTTTTTTCACATTTTGTTCCAGAAAAATTAATTGAACTCATTTTGTATGTTTTACATAACAATACATTAGTTGTGTGAGAAAACCGCTTTCCTGAGCTCGTACAGAGCTAAGAACGCAGCAAACGCTTTATCTCCGTCATTTTCAAAACATTTATGTATTTTGGCATACATGTTGAAAACCAACTTTTTTGTCATTCTTTTTTCACATTTTGTTCCAGAAAAATTAATTGAACTCATTTTGTATGTTTTACATAACAATACATTAGTTGTGTGAGCAAACCGCTTTCCTGAGCTCGTACAGAGCTAAAAACGCAGCAAACGCTTTATCTCACCGTCATTTTCAAAACATTTATGTATTTTGGCATACATGTTGAAAACCAACTTTTTTGTTATTCTTTTTTCACATTTTGTTCCAGAAAAATTAATTGAACTCATTTTGTATGTTTTACATAACAATACATCAGTTGTGTGATAAAGCCGCTTTACTGAGCTCGTACAGAGCTAAGAACGCAGCAAACGCTTTATCTCACCGTCTGGTGCATGAAAGTGAAAGAGTTGATCATTTTCAAAACATTTATGTATTTTGGCATACATGTTGAAAACCAACTTTTTTGTCATTCTTTTTTCACATTTTGTTACAGAAAAAATTAATTGAACTCATTTTGTATGTTTTACATAACAATACATTAGTTGTGTGAGAAAACCGCTTTCCTGAGCTCGTACAGAGCTAAGAACGCAGCAAACGCTTTATCTCACCGCCATTTTCAAAACATTTATGTATTTTCGCATACATGTTGAAAACCAACTCTCTTGTTATTCTTTTTTCACATTTTGTTCCAGAAAAATTACTTAAACTCATTTTGTATGCTGTCCATAACAATACATTAGTTGTGTGAGAAAACCGCTTTCCTGAGGTGGTACAGAGCTAAGAACGCAGCAAGTGCTTTATCTCACTGTCTGGTGCATGAAAGTGAAAGAGATGATCATTTTCAAAACATTTATGTATTTTGGCATACATGTTGAAAACCAACTTTTTTTTCATTCTTTTTTCACATTTTGTTACAGAAAAAATTAATTGAACTCATTTTGTATGTTTTACATAACAATACATTAGTTGTGTGAGAAAACCGCTTTCCTGAGCTCGTACAGAGCTAAGAACGCAGCAAACGCTTTATCTCACCGTCATTTTCAAAACATTTATGTATTTTCTCATACATGTTGAAAACCAACTTTTTTGTTATTCTTTTTTCACATTTTGTTCCAGAAAAATTAATTGAACTCATTTTGTATGTTTTACATAACAATACATTAGTTGTGTGAGAAAACCGCTTTCCTGAGCTCGTACAGAGCTAAGAACGCAGCAAACGCTTTATCTCACCGTCATTTTCAAAACATTTATGTATTTTGGCATACATGTTGAAAACCAACTTTTTTGTTATTCTTTTTTCACATTTTGTTCCAGAAAAATTAATTGAACTCATTTTGTATGTTTTACATAACAATACATTAGTTGTGTGAGAAAACCGCTTTCCTGAGCTCGTACAGAGCTAAGAACGCAGCAAACGCTTTATCTCCGTCATTTTCA
Organism: Channallabes apus; assembly: GCA_030522415.1. Lineage (NCBI taxonomy): Eukaryota > Metazoa > Chordata > Actinopteri > Siluriformes > Clariidae > Channallabes > Channallabes apus. The sequence continues at coordinate 8,617,643 of CM060116.1, forward strand.
AAACATTTATGTATTTTGGCCTACATGTTGAAAACCAACTTTTTTGTCATTCTTTTTTCACATTTTGTTACAGAAAAAATTAATTGAACTCATTTTGTATGTTTTACATAACAATACATTAGTTGTGTGAGCAAACCGCTTTCCTGAGCTCGTACAGAGCTAAAAACGCAGCAAACGCTTTATCTCACCGTCATTTTCAAAACATTTATGTATTTTGGCATACATGTTGAAAACCAACTCTCTTGTTATTCTTTTTTCACATTTTGTTCCAGAAAAATTACTTAAACTCATTTTGTATGCTGTCCATAACAATACATTAGTTGTGTGAGAAAACCGCTTTCCTGAGGTGGTACAGAGCTAAGAACGCAGCAAGTGCTTTATCTCAATGTCTGGTGCATGAAAGTGAAAGAGTTGATCATTTTCAAAACATTTATGTATTTTGGCATAAATGTTGAAAACCAACTTTTATGTTATTCTTTTTTTCACATTTTGTTCCAGAAAAATTAATTGAACTCATTTTGTATGTTTTACATAACAATACATTAGTTGTGTGAGAAAGCCGCTTTCCTGAGCTCGTACAGAGCTAAGAACGCAGCAAACGCTTTATCTCACAGTCTGGTGCATGAGAGTTGATCATTTTCAAAACATTTATGTATTTTGGCATACATGTTGAAAACCAACTTTTTTGTCATTCTTTTTTCACATTTTGTTACAGAAAAAATTAATTGAACTCATTTTGTATGTTTTACATAACAATACATTAGTTGTGTGAGAAAACCGCTTTCCTGAGCTCGTACAGAGCTAAGAACGCAGCAAACGCTTTATCTCACCGTCATTTTCAAAACATTTATGTATTTTCGCATACATGTTGAAAACCAACTTTTTTGTTATTCTTTTTTCACATTTTGTTCCAGAAAAATTAATTGAACTCATTTTGTATGTTTTACATAACAATACATTAGTTGTGTGAGAAAACCGCTTTCCTGAGCTCGTACAGAGCTAAGAACGCAGCAAACGCTTTATCTCCGTCATTTTCAAAACATTTATGTATTTTGGCCTACATGTTGAAAACCAACTTTTTTGTCATTCTTTTTTCACATTTTGTTACAGAAAAAATTAATTGAACTCATTTTGTATGTTTTACATAACAATACATTAGTTGTGTGAGCAAACCGCTTTCCTGAGCTCGTACAGAGCTAAAAACGCAGCAAACGCTTTATCTCACCGTCATTTTCAAAACATTTATGTATTTTGGCATACATGTTGAAAACCAACTCTCTTGTTATTCTTTTTTCACATTTTGTTCCAGAAAAATTACTTAAACTCATTTTGTATGCTGTCCATAACAATACATTAGTTGTGTGAGAAAACCGCTTTCCTGAGGTGGTACAGAGCTAAGAACGCAGCAAGTGCTTTATCTCACTGTCTGGTGCATGAAAGTGAAAGAGATGATCATTTTCAAAGCATTTATGTATTTTGGCATACATGTTGAAAACCAACTTTTTTGTCATTCTTTTTTCACATTTTGTTACAGAAAAAATTAATTGAACTCATTTTGTATGTTTTACATAACAATACATTAGTTGTGTGAGAAAACCGCTTTCCTGAGCTCGTACAGAGCTAAGAACGCAGCAAACGCTTTATCTCACCGTCATTTTCAAAACATTTATGTATTTTCTCATACATGTTGAAAACCAACTTTTTTGTTATTCTTTTTTCACATTTTGTTCCAGAAAAATTAATTGAACTCATTTTGTATGTTTTACATAACAATACATTAGTTGTGTGAGAAAACCGCTTTCCTGAGCTCGTACAGAGCTAAGAACGCAGCAAACGCTTTATCTCCGTCATTTTCAAAACATTTATGTATTTTGGCATACATGTTGAAAACCAACTTTTTTGTCATTCTTTTTTCACATTTTGTTCCAGAAAAATTAATTGAACTCATTTTGTATGTTTTACATAACAATACATTAGTTGTGTGAGCAAACCGCTTTCCTGAGCTCGTACAGAGCTAAAAACGCAGCAAACGCTTTATCTCACCGTCATTTTCAAAACATTTATGTATTTTGGCATACATGTTGAAAACCAACTTTTTTGTTATTCTTTTTTCACATTTTGTTCCAGAAAAATTAATTGAACTCATTTTGTATGTTTTACATAACAATACATCAGTTGTGTGATAAAGCCGCTTTACTGAGCTCGTACAGAGCTAAGAACGCAGCAAACGCTTTATCTCACCGTCTGGTGCATGAAAGTGAAAGAGTTGATCATTTTCAAAACATTTATGTATTTTGGCATACATGTTGAAAACCAACTTTTTTGTCATTCTTTTTTCACATTTTGTTACAGAAAAAATTAATTGAACTCATTTTGTATGTTTTACATAACAATACATTAGTTGTGTGAGAAAACCGCTTTCCTGAGCTCGTACAGAGCTAAGAACGCAGCAAACGCTTTATCTCACCGCCATTTTCAAAACATTTATGTATTTTCGCATACATGTTGAAAACCAACTCTCTTGTTATTCTTTTTTCACATTTTGTTCCAGAAAAATTACTTAAACTCATTTTGTATGCTGTCCATAACAATACATTAGTTGTGTGAGAAAACCGCTTTCCTGAGGTGGTACAGAGCTAAGAACGCAGCAAGTGCTTTATCTCACTGTCTGGTGCATGAAAGTGAAAGAGATGATCATTTTCAAAACATTTATGTATTTTGGCATACATGTTGAAAACCAACTTTTTTTTCATTCTTTTTTCACATTTTGTTACAGAAAAAATTAATTGAACTCATTTTGTATGTTTTACATAACAATACATTAGTTGTGTGAGAAAACCGCTTTCCTGAGCTCGTACAGAGCTAAGAACGCAGCAAACGCTTTATCTCACCGTCATTTTCAAAACATTTATGTATTTTCTCATACATGTTGAAAACCAACTTTTTTGTTATTCTTTTTTCACATTTTGTTCCAGAAAAATTAATTGAACTCATTTTGTATGTTTTACATAACAATACATTAGTTGTGTGAGAAAACCGCTTTCCTGAGCTCGTACAGAGCTAAGAACGCAGCAAACGCTTTATCTCACCGTCATTTTCAAAACATTTATGTATTTTGGCATACATGTTGAAAACCAACTTTTTTGTTATTCTTTTTTCACATTTTGTTCCAGAAAAATTAATTGAACTCATTTTGTATGTTTTACATAACAATACATTAGTTGTGTGAGAAAACCGCTTTCCTGAGCTCGTACAGAGCTAAGAACGCAGCAAACGCTTTATCTCCGTCATTTTCAAAACATTTATGTATTTTGGCCTACATGTTGAAAACCAACTTTTTTGTCATTCTTTTTTCACATTTTGTTACAGAAAAAATTAATTGAACTCATTTTGTATGTTTTACATAACAATACATTAGTTGTGTGAGCAAACCGCTTTCCTGAGCTCGTACAGAGCTAAAAACGCAGCAAACGCTTTATCTCACCGTCATTTTCAAAACATTTATGTATTTTGGCATACATGTTGAAAACCAACTCTCTTGTTATTCTTTTTTCACATTTTGTTCCAGAAAAATTACTTAAACTCATTTTGTATGCTGTCCATAACAATACATTAGTTGTGTGAGAAAACCGCTTTCCTGAGGTGGTACAGAGCTAAGAACGCAGCAAGTGCTTTATCTCAATGTCTGGTGCATGAAAGTGAAAGAGTTGATCATTTTCAAAACATTTATGTATTTTGGCATAAATGTTGAAAACCAACTTTTATGTTATTCTTTTTTTCACATTTTGTTCCAGAAAAATTAATTGAACTCATTTTGTATGTTTTACATAACAATACATTAGTTGTGTGAGAAAGCCGCTTTCCTGAGCTCGTACAGAGCTAAGAACGCAGCAAACGCTTTATCTCACAGTCTGGTGCATGAGAGTTGATCATTTTCAAAACATTTATGTATTTTGGCATACATGTTGAAAACCAACTTTTTTGTTATTCTTTTTTCACATTTTGTTCCAGAAAAATTAATTGAACTCATTTTGTATGTTTTACATAACAATACATTAGTTGTGTGAGAAAACCGCTTTCCTGAGCTCGTACAGAGCTAAGAACGCAGCAAACGCTTTATCTCCGTCATTTTCAAAACATTTATGTATTTTGGCCTACATGTTGAAAACCAACTTTTTTGTCATTCTTTTTTCACATTTTGTTACAGAAAAAATTAATTGAACTCATTTTGTATGTTTTACATAACAATACATTAGTTGTGTGAGCAAACCGCTTTCCTGAGCTCGTACAGAGCTAAAAACGCAGCAAACGCTTTATCTCACCGTCATTTTCAAAACATTTATGTATTTTGGCATACATGTTGAAAACCAACTCTCTTGTTATTCTTTTTTCACATTTTGTTCCAGAAAAATTACTTAAACTCATTTTGTATGCTGTCCATAACAATACATTAGTTGTGTGAGAAAACCGCTTTCCTGAGGTGGTACAGAGCTAAGAACGCAGCAAGTGCTTTATCTCAATGTCTGGTGCATGAAAGTGAAAGAGTTGATCATTTTCAAAACATTTATGTATTTTGGCATAAATGTTGAAAACCAACTTTTATGTTATTCTTTTTTTCACATTTTGTTCCAGAAAAATTAATTGAACTCATTTTGTATGTTTTACATAACAATACATTAGTTGTGTGAGAAAGCCGCTTTCCTGAGCTCGTACAGAGCTAAGAACGCAGCAAACGCTTTATCTCACAGTCTGGTGCATGAGAGTTGATCATTTTCAAAACATTTATGTATTTTGGCATACATGTTGAAAACCAACTTTTTTGTCATTCTTTTTTCACATTTTGTTACAGAAAAAATTAATTGAACTCATTTTGTATGTTTTACATAACAATACATTAGTTGTGTGAGAAAACCGCTTTCCTGAGCTCGTACAGAGCTAAGAACGCAGCAAACGCTTTATCTCACCGTCATTTTCAAAACATTTATGTATTTTCGCATACATGTTGAAAACCAACTCTCTTGTTATTCTTTTTTCACATTTTGTTCCAGAAAAATTACTTAAACTCATTTTGTATGCTGTCCATAACAATACATTAGTTGTGTGAGAAAACCGCTTTCCTGAGGTGGTACAGAGCTAAGAACGCAGCAAGTGCTTTATCTCACTGTCTGGTGCATGAAAGTGAAAGAGATGATCATTTTCAAAACATTTATGTATTTTGGCATACATGTTGAAAACCAACTTCTTTGTCATTCTTTTTTCACATTTTGTTACAGAAAAAATTAATTGAACTCATTTTGTATGTTTTACATAACAATACATTAGTTGTGTGAGAAAACCGCTTTCCTGAGCTCGTACAGAGCTAAGAACGCAGCAAACGCTTTATCTCACCGTCATTTTCAAAACATTTATGTATTTTCTCATACATGTTGAAAACCAACTTTTTTGTTATTCTTTTTTCACATTTTGTTCCAGAAAAATTAATTGAACTCATTTTGTATGTTTTACATAACAATACATTAGTTGTGTGAGAAAACCGCTTTCCTGAGCTCGTACAGAGCGAAGAACGCAGCAAACGCTTTATCTCACCGTCATTTTCAAAACATTTATGTATTTTCGCATACATGTTGAAAACCAACTTTTTTGTCATTCTTTTTTCACATTTTGTTACAGAAAAAATTAATTGAACTCATTTTGTATGTTTTACATAACAATACATTAGTTGTGTGAGAAAACCGCTTTCCTGAGGTGGTACAGAGCTAAGAACGCAGCAAGTGCTTTATCTCACTGTCTGGTGCATGAAAGTGAAAGAGATGATCATTTTCAAAACATTTATGTATTTTGGCATACATGTTGAAAACCAACTTTTTTGTCATTCTTTTTTCACATTTTGTTACAGAAAAAATTAATTGAACTCATTTTGTATGTTTTACATAACAATACATTAGTTGTGTGAGAAAACCGCTTTCCTGAGCTCGTACAGAGCTAAGAACGCAGCAAACGCTTTATCTCACCGTCATTTTCAAAACATTTATGTATTTTGGCATACATGTTGAAAACCAACTTTTTTGTCATTCTTTTTTCACATTTTGTTACAGAAAAAATTAATTGAACTCATTTTGTATGTTTTACATAACAATACATTAGTTGTGTGAGAAAACCGCTTTCCTGAGCTCGTACAGAGCTAAGAACGCAGCAAACGCTTTATCTCACCGTCTGGAGCATGAAAGTGAAAGAGATGATCATTTTCAAAACATTGATGAATTTTGGCATAAATGTTGAAAACCAACTTTTATGTTATTCTTTTTTTCACATTTTGTTCCAGAAAAATTAATTGAACTCATTTTGTATGTTTTACATAACAATACATTAGTTGTGTGAGAAAGCCGCTTTCCTGAGCTCGTACAGAGCTAAGAACGCAGCAAACGCTTTATCTCACAGTCTGGTGCATGAGAGTTGATCATTTTCAAAACATTTATGTATTTTGGCATACATGTTGAAAACCAACTTTTTTGTTATTCTTTTTTCACATTTTGTTCCAGAAAAATTAATTGAACTCATTTTGTATGTTTTACATAACAATACATTAGTTGTGTGAGAAAACCGCTTTCCTGAGCTCGTACAGAGCTAAGAACGCAGCAAACGCTTTATCTCCGTCATTTTCAAAACATTTATGTATTTTGGCCTACATGTTGAAAACCAACTTTTTTGTCATTCTTTTTTCACATTTTGTTACAGAAAAAATTAATTGAACTCATTTTGTATGTTTTACATAACAATACATTAGTTGTGTGAGCAAACCGCTTTCCTGAGCTCGTACAGAGCTAAAAACGCAGCAAACGCTTTATCTCACCGTCATTTTCAAAACATTTATGTATTTTGGCATACATGTTGAAAACCAACTCTCTTGTTATTCTTTTTTCACATTTTGTTCCAGAAAAATTACTTAAACTCATTTTGTATGCTGTCCATAACAATACATTAGTTGTGTGAGAAAACCGCTTTCCTGAGGTGGTACAGAGCTAAGAACGCAGCAAGTGCTTTATCTCAATGTCTGGTGCATGAAAGTGAAAGAGTTGATCATTTTCAAAACATTTATGTATTTTGGCATAAATGTTGAAAACCAACTTTTATGTTATTCTTTTTTTCACATTTTGTTCCAGAAAAATTAATTGAACTCATTTTGTATGTTTTACATAACAATACATTAGTTGTGTGAGAAAGCCGCTTTCCTGAGCTCGTACAGAGCTAAGAACGCAGCAAACGCTTTATCTCACAGTCTGGTGCATGAGAGTTGATCATTTTCAAAACATTTATGTATTTTGGCATACATGTTGAAAACCAACTTTTTTGTCATTCTTTTTTCACATTTTGTTACAGAAAAAATTAATTGAACTCATTTTGTATGTTTTACATAACAATACATTAGTTGTGTGAGAAAACCGCTTTCCTGAGCTCGTACAGAGCTAAGAACGCAGCAAACGCTTTATCTCACCGTCATTTTCAAAACATTTATGTATTTTCGCATACATGTTGAAAACCAACTCTCTTGTTATTCTTTTTTCACATTTTGTTCCAGAAAAATTACTTAAACTCATTTTGTATGCTGTCCATAACAATACATTAGTTGTGTGAGAAAACCGCTTTCCTGAGGTGGTACAGAGCTAAGAACGCAGCAAGTGCTTTATCTCACTGTCTGGTGCATGAAAGTGAAAGAGATGATCATTTTCAAAACATTTATGTATTTTGGCATACATGTTGAAAACCAACTTCTTTGTCATTCTTTTTTCACATTTTGTTACAGAAAAAATTAATTGAACTCATTTTGTATGTTTTACATAACAATACATTAGTTGTGTGAGAAAACCGCTTTCCTGAGCTCGTACAGAGCTAAGAACGCAGCAAACGCTTTATCTCACCGTCATTTTCAAAACATTTATGTATTTTCTCATACATGTTGAAAACCAACTTTTTTGTTATTCTTTTTTCACATTTTGTTCCAGAAAAATTAATTGAACTCATTTTGTATGTTTTACATAACAATACATTAGTTGTGTGAGAAAACCGCTTTCCTGAGCTCGTACAGAGCGAAGAACGCAGCAAACGCTTTATCTCACCGTCATTTTCAAAACATTTATGTATTTTCGCATACATGTTGAAAACCAACTTTTTTGTCATTCTTTTTTCACATTTTGTTACAGAAAAAATTAATTGAACTCATTTTGTATGTTTTACATAACAATACATTAGTTGTGTGAGAAAACCGCTTTCCTGAGGTGGTACAGAGCTAAGAACGCAGCAAGTGCTTTATCTCACTGTCTGGTGCATGAAAGTGAAAGAGATGATCATTTTCAAAACATTTATGTATTTTGGCATACATGTTGAAAACCAACTTTTTTGTCATTCTTTTTTCACATTTTGTTACAGAAAAAATTAATTGAACTCATTTTGTATGTTTTACATAACAATACATTAGTTGTGTGAGAAAACCGCTTTCCTGAGCTCGTACAGAGCTAAGAACGCAGCAAACGCTTTATCTCACCGTCATTTTCAAAACATTTATGTATTTTGGCATACATGTTGAAAACCAACTTTTTTGTCATTCTTTTTTCACATTTTGTTACAGAAAAAATTAATTGAACTCATTTTGTATGTTTTACATAACAATACATTAGTTGTGTGAGAAAACCGCTTTCCTGAGCTCGTACAGAGCTAAGAACGCAGCAAACGCTTTATCTCACCGTCTGGAGCATGAAAGTGAAAGAGATGATCATTTTCAAAACATTGATGAATTTTGGCATAAATGTTGAAAACCAACTTTTATGTTATTCTTTTTTTCACATTTTGTTCCAGAAAAATTAATTGAACTCATTTTCTATATTTTACATAACAATACATTAGTTTTGTGAGAAAACCGCTTTCCTGAGCTCGTACAGAGCTAAGAACGCAGCAAACGCTTTATCTCACCGTGATTTTCAAAACATTTATGTATTTTGGCCTACATGTTGAAAACCAACTTTTTTGTCATTCTTTTTTCACATTTTGTTACAGAAAAAATTAATTGAACTCATTTTGTATGTTTTACATAACAATACATTAGTTGTGTGAGCAAACCGCTTTCCTGAGCTCGTACAGAGCTAAAAACGCAGCAAACGCTTTATCTCACCGTCATTTTCAAAACATTTATGTATTTTGGCATACATGTTGAAAACCAACTCTCTTGTTATTCTTTTTTCACATTTTGTTCCAGAAAAATTAATTGAACTCATTTTGTATGTTTTACATAACAATACATTAGTTGTGTGAGAAAACCGCTTTCCTGAGCTCGTACAGAGCTAAGAACGCAGCAAACGCTTTATCTCACCGTCTGGAGCATGAAAGTGAAAGAGATGATCATTTTCAAAACATTGATGAATTTTGGCATAAATGTTGAAAACCAACTTTTATGTTATTCTTTTTTTCACATTTTGTTCCAGAAAATTTAATTGAACTCATTTTCTATATTTTACATAACAATACATTAGTTTTGTGAGAAAGCCGCTTTCCTGAGCTCGTACAGAGCTAAGAACGCAGCAAACGCTTTATCTCACAGTCTGGTGCATGAGAGTTGATCATTTTCAAAACATTTATGTATTTTGGCATACATGTTGAAAACCAACTTTTTTGTCATTCTTTTTTCACATTTTGTTCCAGAAAAATTAATTGAACTCATTTTGTATGTTTTACATAACAATACATTAGTTGTTTGAGAAAACCGCTTTCCTGAGCTCGTACAGAGCTAAGAACGCAGCAAACGCTTTAATTCACCGTCTGGTGCATGAAAGTGAAAGAGTTGATCATTTTCAAAACATTTATGTATTTTGGCCTACATGTTGAAAACCAACTTTTTTGTCATTCTTTTTTCACATTTTGTTACAGAAAAAATTAATTGAACTCATTTTGTATGTTTTACATAACAATACATTAGTTGTGTGAGCAAACCGCTTTCCTGAGCTCGTACAGAGCTAAAAACGCAGCAAACGCTTTATCTCACCGTCATTTTCAAAACATTTATGTATTTTGGCATACATGTTGAAAACCAACTCTCTTGTTATTCTTTTTTCACATTTTGTTCCAGAAAAATTAATTGAACTCATTTTGTATGTTTTACATAACAATACATTAGTTGTGTGAGAAAACCGCTTTCCTGAGCTCGTACAGAGCTAAGAACGCAGCAAACGCTTTATCTCACCGTCTGGAGCATGAAAGTGAAAGAGATGATCATTTTCAAAACATTGATGAATTTTGGCATAAATGTTGAAAACCAACTTTTATGTTATTCTTTTTTTCACATTTTGTTCCAGAAAAATTAATTGAACTCATTTTCTATATTTTACATAACAATACATTAGTTTTGTGAGAAAGCCGCTTTCCTGAGCTCGTACAGAGCTAAGAACGCAGCAAACGCTTTATCTCACAGTCTGGTGCATGAGAGTTGATCATTTTCAAAACATTTATGTATTTTGGCATACATGTTGAAAACCAACTTTTTTGTCATTCTTTTTTCACATTTTGTTCCAGAAAAATTAATTGAACTCATTTTGTATGTTTTACATAACAATACATTAGTTGTTTGAGAAAACCGCTTTCCTGAGCTCGTACAGAGCTAAGAACGCAGCAAACGCTTTAATTCACCGTCTGGTGCATGAAAGTGAAAGAGTTGATCATTTTCAAAACATTTATGTATTTTGGCATACATGTTGAAAACCAACTTTTTTGTTATTCTTTTTTCACATTTTGTTCCAGAAAAATTAATTGAACTCATTTTGTATGTTTTACATAACAATACATTAGTTGTGTGAGAAAACCGCTTTCCTGAGCTCGTACAGAGCTAAGAACGCAGCAAACGCTTTATCTCCGTCATTTTCAAAACATTTATGTATTTTGGCATACATGTTGAAAACCAACTTTTTTGTCATTCTTTTTTCACATTTTGTTACAGAAAAATTAATTGAACTCATTTTGTATGTTTTACATAACAATACATCAGTTGTGTGAGAAAGCCGCTTTACTGAGCTCGTACAGAGCTAAGAACGCAGCAAACGCTTTATCTCACCGTCTGGTGCATGAAAGTGAAAGAGTTGATCATTTTCAAAACATTTATGTATTTTGGCATAAATGTTGAAAACCAACTTTTATGTTATTCTTTTTTTCACATTTTGTTCCAGAAAAATTAATTGAACTCATTTTCTATGTTTTACATAACAATACATTAGTTGTGTGAGAAAGCCGCTTTCCTGAGCTCGTACAGAGCTAAGAACGCAGCAAACGCTTTATCTCACAGTCTGGTGCATGAGAGTTGATCATTTTCAAAACATTTATGTATTTTGGCATACATGTTGAAAACCAACTTTTTTGTCATTCTTTTTTCACATTTTGTTACAGAAAAAATTAATTGAACTCATTTTGTATGTTTTACATAACAATACATTAGTTGTGTGAGAAAACCGCTTTCCTGAGCTCGTACAGAGCTAAGAACGCAGCAAACGCTTTATCTCACCGTCATTTTCAAAACATTTATGTATTTTCGCATACATGTTGAAAACCAACTCTCTTGTTATTCTTTTTTCACATTTTGTTCCAGAAAAATTACTTAAACTCATTTTGTATGTTTTACATAACAATACATTAGTTGTGTGAGAAAACCGCTTTCCTGAGCTCGTACAGAGCTAAGAACGCAGCAAACGCTTTATCTCACAGTCTGGTGCATGAGAGTTGATCATTTTCAAAACATTTATGTATTTTGGCATACATGTTGAAAACCAACTTTTTTGTCATTCTTTTTTCACATTTTGTTACAGAAAAAATTAATTGAACTCATTTTGTATGTTTTACATAACAATACATTAGTTGTGTGAGCAAACCGCTTTCCTGAGCTCGTACAGAGCTAAAAACGCAGCAAACGCTTTATCTCACCGTCATTTTCAAAACATTTATGTATTTTGGCATACATGTTGAAAACCAACTCTCTTGTTATTCTTTTTTCACATTTTGTTCCAGAAAAATTACTTAAACTCATTTTGTATGCTGTCCATAACAATACATTAGTTGTGTGAGAAAACCGCTTTCCTGAGGTGGTACAGAGCTAAGAACGCAGCAAGTGCTTTATCTCACTGTCTGGTGCATGAAAGTGAAAGAGATGATCATTTTCAAAACATTTATGTATTTTGGCATACATGTTGAAAACCAACTTTTTTGTCATTCTTTTTTCACATTTTGTTACAGAAAAAATTAATTGAACTCATTTTGTATGTTTTACATAACAATACATTAGTTGTGTGAGAAAACCGCTTTCCTGAGCTCGTACAGAGCTAAGAACGCAGCAAACGCTTTATCTCACCGTCATTTTCAAAACATTTATGTATTTTCGCATACATGTTGAAAACCAACTCTCTTGTTATTCTTTTTTCACATTTTGTTCCAGAAAAATTACTTAAACTCATTTTGTATGCTGTCCATAACAATACATTAGTTGTGTGAGAAAACCGCTTTCCTGAGGTGGTACAGAGCTAAGTACGCAGCAAGTGCTTTATCTCACTGTCTGGTGCATGAACGTGAAAGAGATGATCATTTTCAAAACATTTATGTATTTTGGCATACATGTTGAAAACCAACTTTTTTGTCATTCTTTTTTCACATTTTGTTACAGAAAAAATTAATTGAACTCATTTTGTATGTTTTACATAACAATACATTAGTTGTGTGAGAAAACCGCTTTCCTGAGCTCGTACAGAGCTAAGAACGCAGCAAACGCTTTATCTCACCGTCATTTTCAAAACATTTATGTATTTTCGCATACATGTTGAAAACCAACTCTCTTGTTATTCTTTTTTCACATTTTGTTCCAGAAAAATTACTTAAACTCATTTTGTATGTTTTACATAACAATACATTAGTTGTGTGAGAAAACCGCTTTCCTGAGCTCGTACAGAGCTAAGAACGCAGCAAACGCTTTATCTCACAGTCTGGTGCATGAGAGTTGATCATTTTCAAAACATTTATGTATTTTGGCATACATGTTGAAAACCAACTTTTTTGTCATTCTTTTTTCACATTTTGTTACAGAAAAAATTAATTGAACTCATTTTGTATGTTTTACATAACAATACATTAGTTGTGTGAGCAAACCGCTTTCCTGAGCTCGTACAGAGCTAAAAACGCAGCAAACGCTTTATCTCACCGTCATTTTCAAAACATTTATGTATTTTGGCATACATGTTGAAAACCAACTCTCTTGTTATTCTTTTTTCACATTTTGTTCCAGAAAAATTACTTAAACTCATTTTGTATGCTGTCCATAACAATACATTAGTTGTGTGAGAAAACCGCTTTCCTGAGGTGGTACAGAGCTAAGAACGCAGCAAGTGCTTTATCTCACTGTCTGGTGCATGAAAGTGAAAGAGATGATCATTTTCAAAACATTTATGTATTTTGGCATACATGTTGAAAACCAACTTTTTTGTCATTCTTTTTTCACATTTTGTTACAGAAAAAATTAATTGAACTCATTTTGTATGTTTTACATAACAATACATTAGTTGTGTGAGAAAACCGCTTTCCTGAGCTCGTACAGAGCTAAGAACGCAGCAAACGCTTTATCTCACCGTCATTTTCAAAACATTTATGTATTTTCGCATACATGTTGAAAACCAACTCTCTTGTTATTCTTTTTTCACATTTTGTTCCAGAAAAATTACTTAAACTCATTTTGTATGCTGTCCATAACAATACATTAGTTGTGTGAGAAAACCGCTTTCCTGAGGTGGTACAGAGCTAAGTACGCAGCAAGTGCTTTATCTCACTGTCTGGTGCATGAACGTGAAAGAGATGATCATTTTCAAAACATTTATGTATTTTGGCATACATGTTGAAAACCAACTTTTTTGTCATTCTTTTTTCACATTTTGTTACAGAAAAAATTAATTGAACTCATTTTGTATGTTTTACATAACAATACATTAGTTGTGTGAGAAAACCGCTTTCCTGAGCTCGTACAGAGCTAAGAACGCAGCAAACGCTTTATCTCACAGTCTGGTGCATGAGAGTTGATCATTTTCAAAACATTTATGTATTTTGGCATACATGTTGAAAACCAACTTTTTTGTCATTCTTTTTTCACATTTTGTTCCAGAAAAATTAATTGAACTCATTTTGTATGTTTTACATAACAATACATTAGTTGTTTGAGAAAACCGCTTTCCTGAGCTCGTACAGAGCTAAGAACGCAGCAAACGCTTTAATTCACCGTCTGGTGCATGAAAGTGAAAGAGTTGATCATTTTCAAAACATTTATGTATTTTGGCCTACATGTTGAAAACCAACTTTTTTGTCATTCTTTTTTCACATTTTGTTACAGAAAAAATTAATTGAACTCATTTTGTATGTTTTACATAACAATACATTAGTTGTGTGAGCAAACCGCTTTCCTGAGCTCGTACAGAGCTAAAAACGCAGCAAACGCTTTATCTCACCGTCATTTTCAAAACATTTATGTATTTTGGCATACATGTTGAAAACCAACTCTCTTGTTATTCTTTTTTCACATTTTGTTCCAGAAAAATTAATTGAACTCATTTTGTATGTTTTACATAACAATACATTAGTTGTGTGAGAAAACCGCTTTCCTGAGCTCGTACAGAGCTAAGAACGCAGCAAACGCTTTATCTCACCGTCTGGAGCATGAAAGTGAAAGAGATGATCATTTTCAAAACATTGATGAATTTTGGCATAAATGTTGAAAACCAACTTTTATGTTATTCTTTTTTTCACATTTTGTTCCAGAAAAATTAATTGAACTCATTTTCTATATTTTACATAACAATACATTAGTTTTGTGAGAAAGCCGCTTTCCTGAGCTCGTACAGAGCTAAGAACGCAGCAAACGCTTTATCTCACAGTCTGGTGCATGAGAGTTGATCATTTTCAAAACATTTATGTATTTTGGCATACATGTTGAAAACCAACTTTTTTGTCATTCTTTTTTCACATTTTGTTCCAGAAAAATTAATTGAACTCATTTTGTATGTTTTACATAACAATACATTAGTTGTTTGAGAAAACCGCTTTCCTGAGCTCGTACAGAGCTAAGAACGCAGCAAACGCTTTAATTCACCGTCTGGTGCATGAAAGTGAAAGAGTTGATCATTTTCAAAACATTTATGTATTTTGGCATACATGTTGAAAACCAACTTTTTTGTTATTCTTTTTTCACATTTTGTTCCAGAAAAATTAATTGAACTCATTTTGTATGTTTTACATAACAATACATTAGTTGTGTGAGAAAACCGCTTTCCTGAGCTCGTACAGAGCTAAGAACGCAGCAAACGCTTTATCTCCGTCATTTTCAAAACATTTATGTATTTTGGCATACATGTTGAAAACCAACTTTTTTGTCATTCTTTTTTCACATTTTGTTACAGAAAAATTAATTGAACTCATTTTGTATGTTTTACATAACAATACATCAGTTGTGTGAGAAAGCCGCTTTACTGAGCTCGTACAGAGCTAAGAACGCAGCAAACGCTTTATCTCACCGTCTGGTGCATGAAAGTGAAAGAGTTGATCATTTTCAAAACATTTATGTATTTTGGCATAAATGTTGAAAACCAACTTTTATGTTATTCTTTTTTTCACATTTTGTTCCAGAAAAATTAATTGAACTCATTTTCTATGTTTTACATAACAATACATTAGTTGTGTGAGAAAGCCGCTTTCCTGAGCTCGTACAGAGCTAAGAACGCAGCAAACGCTTTATCTCACAGTCTGGTGCATGAGAGTTGATCATTTTCAAAACATTTATGTATTTTGGCATACATGTTGAAAACCAACTTTTTTGTCATTCTTTTTTCACATTTTGTTACAGAAAAAATTAATTGAACTCATTTTGTATGTTTTACATAACAATACATTAGTTGTGTGAGAAAACCGCTTTCCTGAGCTCGTACAGAGCTAAGAACGCAGCAAACGCTTTATCTCACCGTCATTTTCAAAACATTTATGTATTTTCGCATACATGTTGAAAACCAACTCTCTTGTTATTCTTTTTTCACATTTTGTTCCAGAAAAATTACTTAAACTCATTTTGTATGTTTTACATAACAATACATTAGTTGTGTGAGAAAACCGCTTTCCTGAGCTCGTACAGAGCTAAGAACGCAGCAAACGCTTTATCTCACAGTCTGGTGCATGAGAGTTGATCATTTTCAAAACATTTATGTATTTTGGCATACATGTTGAAAACCAACTTTTTTGTCATTCTTTTTTCACATTTTGTTACAGAAAAAATTAATTGAACTCATTTTGTATGTTTTACATAACAATACATTAGTTGTGTGAGCAAACCGCTTTCCTGAGCTCGTACAGAGCTAAAAACGCAGCAAACGCTTTATCTCACCGTCATTTTCAAAACATTTATGTATTTTGGCATACATGTTGAAAACCAACTCTCTTGTTATTCTTTTTTCACATTTTGTTCCAGAAAAATTACTTAAACTCATTTTGTATGCTGTCCATAACAATACATTAGTTGTGTGAGAAAACCGCTTTCCTGAGGTGGTACAGAGCTAAGAACGCAGCAAGTGCTTTATCTCACTGTCTGGTGCATGAAAGTGAAAGAGATGATCATTTTCAAAACATTTATGTATTTTGGCATACATGTTGAAAACCAACTTTTTTGTCATTCTTTTTTCACATTTTGTTACAGAAAAAATTAATTGAACTCATTTTGTATGTTTTACATAACAATACATTAGTTGTGTGAGAAAACCGCTTTCCTGAGCTCGTACAGAGCTAAGAACGCAGCAAACGCTTTATCTCACCGTCATTTTCAAAACATTTATGTATTTTCGCATACATGTTGAAAACCAACTCTCTTGTTATTCTTTTTTCACATTTTGTTCCAGAAAAATTACTTAAACTCATTTTGTATGCTGTCCATAACAATACATTAGTTGTGTGAGAAAACCGCTTTCCTGAGGTGGTACAGAGCTAAGTACGCAGCAAGTGCTTTATCTCACTGTCTGGTGCATGAACGTGAAAGAGATGATCATTTTCAAAACATTTATGTATTTTGGCATACATGTTGAAAACCAACTTTTTTGTCATTCTTTTTTCACATTTTGTTACAGAAAAAATTAATTGAACTCATTTTGTATGTTTTACATAACAATACATTAGTTGTGTGAGAAAACCGCTTTCCTGAGCTCGTACAGAGCTAAGAACGCAGCAAACGCTTTATCTCACGGTCATTTTCAAAACATTTATGTATTTTCGCATACATGTTGAAAACCAACTCTCTTGTTATTCTTTTTTCACATTTTGTTCCAGAAAAATTACTTAAACTCATTTTGTATGTTTTACATAACAATACATTAGTTGTGTGAGAAAACCGCTTTCCTGAGCTCGTACAGAGCTAAGAACGCAGCAAACGCTTTATCTCACAGTCTGGTGCATGAGAGTTGATCATTTTCAAAACATTTATGTATTTTGGCATACATGTTGAAAACCAACTTTTTTGTCATTCTTTTTTCACATTTTGTTACAGAAAAAATTAATTGAACTCATTTTGTATGTTTTACATAACAATACATTAGTTGTGTGAGCAAACCGCTTTCCTGAGCTCGTACAGAGCTAAAAACGCAGCAAACGCTTTATCTCACCGTCATTTTCAAAACATTTATGTATTTTGGCATACATGTTGAAAACCAACTCTCTTGTTATTCTTTTTTCACATTTTGTTCCAGAAAAATTACTTAAACTCATTTTGTATGCTGTCCATAACAATACATTAGTTGTGTGAGAAAACCGCTTTCCTGAGGTGGTACAGAGCTAAGAACGCAGCAAGTGCTTTATCTCACTGTCTGGTGCATGAAAGTGAAAGAGATGATCATTTTCAAAACATTTATGTATTTTGGCATACATGTTGAAAACCAACTTTTTTGTCATTCTTTTTTCACATTTTGTTACAGAAAAAATTAATTGAACTCATTTTGTATGTTTTACATAACAATACATTAGTTGTGTGAGAAAACCGCTTTCCTGAGCTCGTACAGAGCTAAGAACGCAGCAAACGCTTTATCTCCGTCATTTTCAAAACATTTATGTATTTTGGCATACATGTTGAAAACCAACTTTTTTGTCATTCTTTTTTCACATTTTGTTACAGAAAAATTAATTGAACTCATTTTGTATGTTTTACATAACAATACATCAGTTGTGTGAGAAAGCCGCTTTACTGAGCTCGTACAGAGCTAAGAACGCAGCAAACGCTTTATCTCACCGTCTGGTGCATGAAAGTGAAAGAGTTGATCATTTTCAAAACATTTATGTATTTTGGCATAAATGTTGAAAACCAACTTTTATGTTATTCTTTTTTTCACATTTTGTTCCAGAAAAATTAATTGAACTCATTTTCTATGTTTTACATAACAATACATTAGTTGTGTGAGAAAGCCGCTTTCCTGAGCTCGTACAGAGCTAAGAACGCAGCAAACGCTTTATCTCACAGTCTGGTGCATGAGAGTTGATCATTTTCAAAACATTTATGTATTTTGGCATACATGTTGAAAACCAACTTTTTTGTCATTCTTTTTTCACATTTTGTTACAGAAAAAATTAATTGAACTCATTTTGTATGTTTTACATAACAATACATTAGTTGTGTGAGAAAACCGCTTTCCTGAGCTCGTACAGAGCTAAGAACGCAGCAAACGCTTTATCTCACCGTCATTTTCAAAACATTTATGTATTTTCGCATACATGTTGAAAACCAACTCTCTTGTTATTCTTTTTTCACATTTTGTTCCAGAAAAATTACTTAAACTCATTTTGTATGTTTTACATAACAATACATTAGTTGTGTGAGAAAACCGCTTTCCTGAGCTCGTACAGAGCTAAGAACGCAGCAAACGCTTTATCTCACAGTCTGGTGCATGAGAGTTGATCATTTTCAAAACATTTATGTATTTTGGCATACATGTTGAAAACCAACTTTTTTGTCATTCTTTTTTCACATTTTGTTACAGAAAAAATTAATTGAACTCATTTTGTATGTTTTACATAACAATACATTAGTTGTGTGAGCAAACCGCTTTCCTGAGCTCGTACAGAGCTAAAAACGCAGCAAACGCTTTATCTCACCGTCATTTTCAAAACATTTATGTATTTTGGCATACATGTTGAAAACCAACTCTCTTGTTATTCTTTTTTCACATTTTGTTCCAGAAAAATTACTTAAACTCATTTTGTATGCTGTCCATAACAATACATTAGTTGTGTGAGAAAACCGCTTTCCTGAGGTGGTACAGAGCTAAGAACGCAGCAAGTGCTTTATCTCACTGTCTGGTGCATGAAAGTGAAAGAGATGATCATTTTCAAAACATTTATGTATTTTGGCATACATGTTGAAAACCAACTTTTTTGTCATTCTTTTTTCACATTTTGTTACAGAAAAAATTAATTGAACTCATTTTGTATGTTTTACATAACAATACATTAGTTGTGTGAGAAAACCGCTTTCCTGAGCTCGTACAGAGCTAAGAACGCAGCAAACGCTTTATCTCACCGTCATTTTCAAAACATTTATGTATTTTCGCATACATGTTGAAAACCAACTCTCTTGTTATTCTTTTTTCACATTTTGTTCCAGAAAAATTACTTAAACTCATTTTGTATGCTGTCCATAACAATACATTAGTTGTGTGAGAAAACCGCTTTCCTGAGGTGGTACAGAGCTAAGTACGCAGCAAGTGCTTTATCTCACTGTCTGGTGCATGAACGTGAAAGAGATGATCATTTTCAAAACATTTATGTATTTTGGCATACATGTTGAAAACCAACTTTTTTGTCATTCTTTTTTCACATTTTGTTACAGAAAAAATTAATTGAACTCATTTTGTATGTTTTACATAACAATACATTAGTTGTGTGAGAAAACCGCTTTCCTGAGCTCGTACAGAGCTAAGAACGCAGCAAACGCTTTATCTCACGGTCATTTTCAAAACATTTATGTATTTTCGCATACATGTTGAAAACCAACTCTCTTGTTATTCTTTTTTCACATTTTGTTCCAGAAAAATTACTTAAACTCATTTTGTATGTTTTACATAACAATACATTAGTTGTGTGAGAAAACCGCTTTCCTGAGCTCGTACAGAGCTAAGAACGCAGCAAACGCTTTATCTCACAGTCTGGTGCATGAGAGTTGATCATTTTCAAAACATTTATGTATTTTGGCATACATGTTGAAAACCAACTTTTTTGTCATTCTTTTTTCACATTTTGTTACAGAAAAAATTAATTGAACTCATTTTGTATGTTTTACATAACAATACATTAGTTGTGTGAGCAAACCGCTTTCCTGAGCTCGTACAGAGCTAAAAACGCAGCAAACGCTTTATCTCACCGTCATTTTCAAAACATTTATGTATTTTGGCATACATGTTGAAAACCAACTCTCTTGTTATTCTTTTTTCACATTTTGTTCCAGAAAAATTACTTAAACTCATTTTGTATGCTGTCCATAACAATACATTAGTTGTGTGAGAAAACCGCTTTCCTGAGGTGGTACAGAGCTAAGAACGCAGCAAGTGCTTTATCTCACTGTCTGGTGCATGAAAGTGAAAGAGATGATCATTTTCAAAACATTTATGTATTTTGGCATACATGTTGAAAACCAACTTTTTTGTCATTCTTTTTTCACATTTTGTTACAGAAAAAATTAATTGAACTCATTTTGTATGTTTTACATAACAATACATTAGTTGTGTGAGAAAACCGCTTTCCTGAGCTCGTACAGAGCTAAGAACGCAGCAAACGCTTTATCTCACCGTCATTTTCAAAACATTTATGTATTTTCGCATACATGTTGAAAACCAACTCTCTTGTTATTCTTTTTTCACATTTTGTTCCAGAAAAATTACTTAAACTCATTTTGTATGTTTTACATAACAATACATTAGTTGTGTGAGAAAACCGCTTTCCTGAGCTCGTACAGAGCTAAGAACGCAGCAAACGCTTTATCTCACAGTCTGGTGCATGAGAGTTGATCATTTTCAAAACATTTATGTATTTTGGCATACATGTTGAAAACCAACTTTTTTGTCATTCTTTTTTCACATTTTGTTACAGAAAAAATTAATTGAACTCATTTTGTATGTTTTACATAACAATACATTAGTTGTGTGAGCAAACCGCTTTCCTGAGCTCGTACAGAGCTAAAAACGCAGCAAACGCTTTATCTCACCGTCATTTTCAAAACATTTATGTATTTTGGCATACATGTTGAAAACCAACTCTCTTGTTATTCTTTTTTCACATTTTGTTCCAGAAAAATTACTTAAACTCATTTTGTATGCTGTCCATAACAATACATTAGTTGTGTGAGAAAACCGCTTTCCTGAGGTGGTACAGAGCTAAGAACGCAGCAAGTGCTTTATCTCACTGTCTGGTGCATGAAAGTGAAAGAGATGATCATTTTCAAAACATTTATGTATTTTGGCATACATGTTGAAAACCAACTTTTTTGTCATTCTTTTTTCACATTTTGTTACAGAAAAAATTAATTGAACTCATTTTGTATGTTTTACATAACAATACATTAGTTGTGTGAGAAAACCGCTTTCCTGAGCTCGTACAGAGCTAAGAACGCAGCAAACGCTTTATCTCACCGTCATTTTCAAAACATTTATGTATTTTCGCATACATGTTGAAAACCAACTCTCTTGTTATTCTTTTTTCACATTTTGTTCCAGAAAAATTACTTAAACTCATTTTGTATGCTGTCCATAACAATACATTAGTTGTGTGAGAAAACCGCTTTCCTGAGGTGGTACAGAGCTAAGTACGCAGCAAGTGCTTTATCTCACTGTCTGGTGCATGAACGTGAAAGAGATGATCATTTTCAAAACATTTATGTATTTTGGCATACATGTTGAAAACCAACTTTTTTGTCATTCTTTTTTCACATTTTGTTACAGAAAAAATTAATTGAACTCATTTTGTATGTTTTACATAACAATACATTAGTTGTGTGAGAAAACCGCTTTCCTGAGCTCGTACAGAGCTAAGAACGCAGCAAACGCTTTATCTCACCGTCATTTTCAAAACATTTATGTATTTTCGCATACATGTTGAAAACCAACTCTCTTGTTATTCTTTTTTCACATTTTGTTCCAGAAAAATTACTTAAACTCATTTTGTATGTTTTACATAACAATACATTAGTTGTGTGAGAAAACCGCTTTCCTGAGCTCGTACAGAGCTAAGAACGCAGCAAACGCTTTATCTCACAGTCTGGTGCATGAGAGTTGATCATTTTCAAAACATTTATGTATTTTGGCATACATGTTGAAAACCAACTTTTTTGTCATTCTTTTTTCACATTTTGTTACAGAAAAAATTAATTGAACTCATTTTGTATGTTTTACATAACAATACATTAGTTGTGTGAGCAAACCGCTTTCCTGAGCTCGTACAGAGCTAAAAACGCAGCAAACGCTTTATCTCACCGTCATTTTCAAAACATTTATGTATTTTGGCATACATGTTGAAAACCAACTCTCTTGTTATTCTTTTTTCACATTTTGTTCCAGAAAAATTACTTAAACTCATTTTGTATGCTGTCCATAACAATACATTAGTTGTGTGAGAAAACCGCTTTCCTGAGGTGGTACAGAGCTAAGAACGCAGCAAGTGCTTTATCTCACTGTCTGGTGCATGAAAGTGAAAGAGATGATCATTTTCAAAACATTTATGTATTTTGGCATACATGTTGAAAACCAACTTTTTTGTCATTCTTTTTTCACATTTTGTTACAGAAAAAATTAATTGAACTCATTTTGTATGTTTTACATAACAATACATTAGTTGTGTGAGCAAACCGCTTTCCTGAGCTCGTACAGAGCTAAAAACGCAGCAAACGCTTTATCTCACCGTCATTTTCAAAACATTTATGTATTTTGGCATACATGTTGAAAACCAACTCTCTTGTTATTCTTTTTTCACATTTTGTTCCAGAAAAATTACTTAAACTCATTTTGTATGCTGTCCATAACAATACATTAGTTGTGTGAGAAAACCGCTTTCCTGAGGTGGTACAGAGCTAAGAACGCAGCAAGTGCTTTATCTCACTGTCTGGTGCATGAAAGTGAAAGAGATGATCATTTTCAAAACATTTATGTATTTTGGCATACATGTTGAAAACCAACTTTTTTGTCATTCTTTTTTCACATTTTGTTACAGAAAAAATTAATTGAACTCATTTTGTATGTTTTACATAACAATACATTAGTTGTGTGAGAAAACCGCTTTCCTGAGCTCGTACAGAGCTAAGAACGCAGCAAACGCTTTATCTCACCGTCATTTTCAAAACATTTATGTATTTTCGCATACATGTTGAAAACCAACTCTCTTGTTATTCTTTTTTCACATTTTGTTCCAGAAAAATTACTTAAACTCATTTTGTATGCTGTCCATAACAATACATTAGTTGTGTGAGAAAACCGCTTTCCTGAGGTGGTACAGAGCTAAGAACGCAGCAAGTGCTTTATCTCACTGTCTGGTGCATGAAAGTGAAAGAGATGATCATTTTCAAAACATTTATGTATTTTGGCATACATGTTGAAAACCAACTTTTTTGTCATTCTTTTTTCACATTTTGTTACAGAAAAAATTAATTGAACTCATTTTGTATGTTTTACATAACAATACATTAGTTGTGTGAGAAAACCGCTTTCCTGAGCTCGTACAGAGCTAAGAACGCAGCAAACGCTTTATCTCACCGTCATTTTCAAAACATTTATGTATTTTCGCATACATGTTGAAAACCAACTCTCTTGTTATTCTTTTTTCACATTTTGTTCCAGAAAAATTACTTAAACTCATTTTGTATGTTTTACATAACAATACATTAGTTGTGTGAGAAAACCGCTTTCCTGAGCTCGTACAGAGCTAAGAACGCAGCAAACGCTTTATCTCACAGTCTGGTGCATGAGAGTTGATCATTTTCAAAACATTTATGTATTTTGGCATACATGTTGAAAACCAACTTTTTTGTCATTCTTTTTTCACATTTTGTTACAGAAAAAATTAATTGAACTCATTTTGTATGTTTTACATAACAATACATTAGTTGTGTGAGCAAACCGCTTTCCTGAGCTCGTACAGAGCTAAAAACGCAGCAAACGCTTTATCTCACCGTCATTTTCAAAACATTTATGTATTTTGGCATACATGTTGAAAACCAACTCTCTTGTTATTCTTTTTTCACATTTTGTTCCAGAAAAATTACTTAAACTCATTTTGTATGCTGTCCATAACAATACATTAGTTGTGTGAGAAAACCGCTTTCCTGAGGTGGTACAGAGCTAAGAACGCAGCAAGTGCTTTATCTCACTGTCTGGTGCATGAAAGTGAAAGAGATGATCATTTTCAAAACATTTATGTATTTTGGCATACATGTTGAAAACCAACTTTTTTGTCATTCTTTTTTCACATTTTGTTACAGAAAAAATTAATTGAACTCATTTTGTATGTTTTACATAACAATACATTAGTTGTGTGAGCAAACCGCTTTCCTGAGCTCGTACAGAGCTAAAAACGCAGCAAACGCTTTATCTCACCGTCATTTTCAAAACATTTATGTATTTTGGCATACATGTTGAAAACCAACTCTCTTGTTATTCTTTTTTCACATTTTGTTCCAGAAAAATTACTTAAACTCATTTTGTATGCTGTCCATAACAATACATTAGTTGTGTGAGAAAACCGCTTTCCTGAGGTGGTACAGAGCTAAGAACGCAGCAAGTGCTTTATCTCACTGTCTGGTGCATGAAAGTGAAAGAGATGATCATTTTCAAAACATTTATGTATTTTGGCATACATGTTGAAAACCAACTTTTTTGTCATTCTTTTTTCACATTTTGTTACAGAAAAAATTAATTGAACTCATTTTGTATGTTTTACATAACAATACATTAGTTGTGTGAGAAAACCGCTTTCCTGAGCTCGTACAGAGCTAAGAACGCAGCAAACGCTTTATCTCACCGTCATTTTCAAAACATTTATGTATTTTCGCATACATGTTGAAAACCAACTCTCTTGTTATTCTTTTTTCACATTTTGTTCCAGAAAAATTACTTAAACTCATTTTGTATGCTGTCCATAACAATACATTAGTTGTGTGAGAAAACCGCTTTCCTGAGGTGGTACAGAGCTAAGTACGCAGCAAGTGCTTTATCTCACTGTCTGGTGCATGAACGTGAAAGAGATGATCATTTTCAAAACATTTATGTATTTTGGCATACATGTTGAAAACCAACTTTTTTGTCATTCTTTTTTCACATTTTGTTACAGAAAAAATTAATTGAACTCATTTTGTATGTTTTACATAACAATACATTAGTTGTGTGAGAAAACCGCTTTCCTGAGCTCGTACAGAGCTAAGAACGCAGCAAACGCTTTATCTCACAGTCTGGTGCATGAGAGTTGATCATTTTCAAAACATTTATGTATTTTGGCATACATGTTGAAAACCAACTTTTTTGTCATTCTTTTTTCACATTTTGTTCCAGAAAAATTAATTGAACTCATTTTGTATGTTTTACATAACAATACATTAGTTGTTTGAGAAAACCGCTTTCCTGAGCTCGTACAGAGCTAAGAACGCAGCAAACGCTTTAATTCACCGTCTGGTGCATGAAAGTGAAAGAGTTGATCATTTTCAAAACATTTATGTATTTTGGCCTACATGTTGAAAACCAACTTTTTTGTCATTCTTTTTTCACATTTTGTTACAGAAAAAATTAATTGAACTCATTTTGTATGTTTTACATAACAATACATTAGTTGTGTGAGCAAACCGCTTTCCTGAGCTCGTACAGAGCTAAAAACGCAGCAAACGCTTTATCTCACCGTCATTTTCAAAACATTTATGTATTTTGGCATACATGTTGAAAACCAACTCTCTTGTTATTCTTTTTTCACATTTTGTTCCAGAAAAATTAATTGAACTCATTTTGTATGTTTTACATAACAATACATTAGTTGTGTGAGAAAACCGCTTTCCTGAGCTCGTACAGAGCTAAGAACGCAGCAAACGCTTTATCTCACCGTCTGGAGCATGAAAGTGAAAGAGATGATCATTTTCAAAACATTGATGAATTTTGGCATAAATGTTGAAAACCAACTTTTATGTTATTCTTTTTTTCACATTTTGTTCCAGAAAAATTAATTGAACTCATTTTCTATATTTTACATAACAATACATTAGTTTTGTGAGAAAGCCGCTTTCCTGAGCTCGTACAGAGCTAAGAACGCAGCAAACGCTTTATCTCACAGTCTGGTGCATGAGAGTTGATCATTTTCAAAACATTTATGTATTTTGGCATACATGTTGAAAACCAACTTTTTTGTCATTCTTTTTTCACATTTTGTTCCAGAAAAATTAATTGAACTCATTTTGTATGTTTTACATAACAATACATTAGTTGTTTGAGAAAACCGCTTTCCTGAGCTCGTACAGAGCTAAGAACGCAGCAAACGCTTTAATTCACCGTCTGGTGCATGAAAGTGAAAGAGTTGATCATTTTCAAAACATTTATGTATTTTGGCATACATGTTGAAAACCAACTTTTTTGTCATTCTTTTTTCACATTTTGTTACAGAAAAAATTAATTGAACTCATTTTGTATGTTTTACATAACAATACATTAGTTGTGTGAGCAAACCGCTTTCCTGAGCTCGTACAGAGCTAAAAACGCAGCAAACGCTTTATCTCACCGTCATTTTCAAAACATTTATGTATTTTGGCATACATGTTGAAAACCAACTCTCTTGTTATTCTTTTTTCACATTTTGTTCCAGAAAAATTAATTGAACTCATTTTGTATGTTTTACATAACAATACATTAGTTGTGTGAGAAAACCGCTTTCCTGAGCTCGTACAGAGCTAAGAACGCAGCAAACGCTTTATCTCACCGTCTGGAGCATGAAAGTGAAAGAGATGATCATTTTCAAAACATTGATGAATTTTGGCATAAATGTTGAAAACCAACTTTTATGTTATTCTTTTTTTCACATTTTGTTCCAGAAAAATTAATTGAACTCATTTTCTATATTTTACATAACAATACATTAGTTTTGTGAGAAAGCCGCTTTCCTGAGCTCGTACAGAGCTAAGAACGCAGCAAACGCTTTATCTCACAGTCTGGTGCATGAGAGTTGATCATTTTCAAAACATTTATGTATTTTGGCATACATGTTGAAAACCAACTTTTTTGTCATTCTTTTTTCACATTTTGTTCCAGAAAAATTAATTGAACTCATTTTGTATGTTTTACATAACAATACATTAGTTGTTTGAGAAAACCGCTTTCCTGAGCTCGTACAGAGCTAAGAACGCAGCAAACGCTTTAATTCACCGTCTGGTGCATGAAAGTGAAAGAGTTGATCATTTTCAAAACATTTATGTATTTTGGCATACATGTTGAAAACCAACTTTTTTGTTATTCTTTTTTCACATTTTGTTCCAGAAAAATTAATTGAACTCATTTTGTATGTTTTACATAACAATACATTAGTTGTGTGAGAAAACCGCTTTCCTGAGCTCGTACAGAGCTAAGAACGCAGCAAACGCTTTATCTCACCGTCTGGAGCATGAAAGTGAAAGAGATGATCATTTTCAAAACATTGATGAATTTTGGCATAAATGTTGAAAACCAACTTTTATGTTATTCTTTTTTTCACATTTTGTTCCAGAAAAATTAATTGAACTCATTTTCTATATTTTACATAACAATACATTAGTTTTGTGAGAAAGCCGCTTTCCTGAGCTCGTACAGAGCTAAGAACGCAGCAAACGCTTTATCTCACAGTCTGGTGCATGAGAGTTGATCATTTTCAAAACATTTATGTATTTTGGCATACATGTTGAAAACCAACTTTTTTGTCATTCTTTTTTCACATTTTGTTCCAGAAAAATTAATTGAACTCATTTTGTATGTTTTACATAACAATACATTAGTTGTTTGAGAAAACCGCTTTCCTGAGCTCGTACAGAGCTAAGAACGCAGCAAACGCTTTAATTCACCGTCTGGTGCATGAAAGTGAAAGAGTTGATCATTTTCAAAACATTTATGTATTTTGGCATACATGTTGAAAACCAACTTTTTTGTCATTCTTTTTTCACATTTTGTTACAGAAAAAATTAATTGAACTCATTTTGTATGTTTTACATAACAATACATTAGTTGTGTGAGCAAACCGCTTTCCTGAGCTCGTACAGAGCTAAAAACGCAGCAAACGCTTTATCTCACCGTCATTTTCAAAACATTTATGTATTTTGGCATACATGTTGAAAACCAACTCTCTTGTTATTCTTTTTTCACATTTTGTTCCAGAAAAATTAATTGAACTCATTTTGTATGTTTTACATAACAATACATTAGTTGTGTGAGAAAACCGCTTTCCTGAGCTCGTACAGAGCTAAGAACGCAGCAAACGCTTTATCTCACCGTCTGGAGCATGAAAGTGAAAGAGATGATCATTTTCAAAACATTGATGAATTTTGGCATAAATGTTGAAAACCAACTTTTATGTTATTCTTTTTTTCACATTTTGTTCCAGAAAAATTAATTGAACTCATTTTCTATATTTTACATAACAATACATTAGTTTTGTGAGAAAGCCGCTTTCCTGAGCTCGTACAGAGCTAAGAACGCAGCAAACGCTTTATCTCACAGTCTGGTGCATGAGAGTTGATCATTTTCAAAACATTTATGTATTTTGGCATACATGTTGAAAACCAACTTTTTTGTCATTCTTTTTTCACATTTTGTTCCAGAAAAATTAATTGAACTCATTTTGTATGTTTTACATAACAATACATTAGTTGTTTGAGAAAACCGCTTTCCTGAGCTCGTACAGAGCTAAGAACGCAGCAAACGCTTTAATTCACCGTCTGGTGCATGAAAGTGAAAGAGTTGATCATTTTCAAAACATTTATGTATTTTGGCATACATGTTGAAAACCAACTTTTTTGTTATTCTTTTTTCACATTTTGTTCCAGAAAAATTAATTGAACTCATTTTGTATGTTTTACATAACAATACATTAGTTGTGTGAGAAAACCGCTTTCCTGAGCTCGTACAGAGCTAAGAACGCAGCAAACGCTTTATCTCCGTCATTTTCAAAACATTTATGTATTTTGGCATACATGTTGAAAACCAACTTTTTTGTCATTCTTTTTTCACATTTTGTTACAGAAAAAATTAATTGAACTCATTTTGTATGTTTTACATAACAATACATTAGTTGTGTGAGCAAACCGCTTTCCTGAGCTCGTACAGAGCTAAAAACGCAGCAAACGCTTTATCTCACCGTCATTTTCAAAACATTTATGTATTTTGGCATACATGTTGAAAACCAACTCTCTTGTTATTCTTTTTTCACATTTTGTTCCAGAAAAATTACTTAAACTCATTTTGTATGCTGTCCATAACAATACATTAGTTGTGTGAGAAAACCGCTTTCCTGAGGTGGTACAGAGCTAAGAACGCAGCAAGTGCTTTATCTCACTGTCTGGTGCATGAAAGTGAAAGAGATGATCATTTTCAAAACATTTATGTATTTTGGCATACATGTTGAAAACCAACTTTTTTGTCATTCTTTTTTCACATTTTGTTACAGAAAAAATTAATTGAACTCATTTTGTATGTTTTACATAACAATACATTAGTTGTGTGAGAAAACCGCTTTCCTGAGCTCGTACAGAGCTAAGAACGCAGCAAACGCTTTATCTCACCGTCATTTTCAAAACATTTATGTATTTTCGCATACATGTTGAAAACCAACTCTCTTGTTATTCTTTTTTCACATTTTGTTCCAGAAAAATTACTTAAACTCATTTTGTATGCTGTCCATAACAATACATTAGTTGTGTGAGAAAACCGCTTTCCTGAGGTGGTACAGAGCTAAGTACGCAGCAAGTGCTTTATCTCACTGTCTGGTGCATGAACGTGAAAGAGATGATCATTTTCAAAACATTTATGTATTTTGGCATACATGTTGAAAACCAACTTTTTTGTCATTCTTTTTTCACATTTTGTTACAGAAAAAATTAATTGAACTCATTTTGTATGTTTTACATAACAATACATTAGTTGTGTGAGAAAACCGCTTTCCTGAGCTCGTACAGAGCTAAGAACGCAGCAAACGCTTTATCTCACAGTCTGGTGCATGAGAGTTGATCATTTTCAAAACATTTATGTATTTTGGCATACATGTTGAAAACCAACTTTTTTGTCATTCTTTTTTCACATTTTGTTCCAGAAAAATTAATTGAACTCATTTTGTATGTTTTACATAACAATACATTAGTTGTTTGAGAAAACCGCTTTCCTGAGCTCGTACAGAGCTAAGAACGCAGCAAACGCTTTAATTCACCGTCTGGTGCATGAAAGTGAAAGAGTTGATCATTTTCAAAACATTTATGTATTTTGGCCTACATGTTGAAAACCAACTTTTTTGTCATTCTTTTTTCACATTTTGTTACAGAAAAAATTAATTGAACTCATTTTGTATGTTTTACATAACAATACATTAGTTGTGTGAGCAAACCGCTTTCCTGAGCTCGTACAGAGCTAAAAACGCAGCAAACGCTTTATCTCACCGTCATTTTCAAAACATTTATGTATTTTGGCATACATGTTGAAAACCAACTCTCTTGTTATTCTTTTTTCACATTTTGTTCCAGAAAAATTAATTGAACTCATTTTGTATGTTTTACATAACAATACATTAGTTGTGTGAGAAAACCGCTTTCCTGAGCTCGTACAGAGCTAAGAACGCAGCAAACGCTTTATCTCACCGTCTGGAGCATGAAAGTGAAAGAGATGATCATTTTCAAAACATTGATGAATTTTGGCATAAATGTTGAAAACCAACTTTTATGTTATTCTTTTTTTCACATTTTGTTCCAGAAAAATTAATTGAACTCATTTTCTATATTTTACATAACAATACATTAGTTTTGTGAGAAAGCCGCTTTCCTGAGCTCGTACAGAGCTAAGAACGCAGCAAACGCTTTATCTCACAGTCTGGTGCATGAGAGTTGATCATTTTCAAAACATTTATGTATTTTGGCATACATGTTGAAAACCAACTTTTTTGTCATTCTTTTTTCACATTTTGTTCCAGAAAAATTAATTGAACTCATTTTGTATGTTTTACATAACAATACATTAGTTGTTTGAGAAAACCGCTTTCCTGAGCTCGTACAGAGCTAAGAACGCAGCAAACGCTTTAATTCACCGTCTGGTGCATGAAAGTGAAAGAGTTGATCATTTTCAAAACATTTATGTATTTTGGCATACATGTTGAAAACCAACTTTTTTGTTATTCTTTTTTCACATTTTGTTCCAGAAAAATTAATTGAACTCATTTTGTATGTTTTACATAACAATACATTAGTTGTGTGAGAAAACCGCTTTCCTGAGCTCGTACAGAGCTAAGAACGCAGCAAACGCTTTATCTCCGTCATTTTCAAAACATTTATGTATTTTGGCATACATGTTGAAAACCAACTTTTTTGTCATTCTTTTTTCACATTTTGTTACAGAAAAATTAATTGAACTCATTTTGTATGTTTTACATAACAATACATCAGTTGTGTGAGAAAGCCGCTTTACTGAGCTCGTACAGAGCTAAGAACGCAGCAAACGCTTTATCTCACCGTCTGGTGCATGAAAGTGAAAGAGTTGATCATTTTCAAAACATTTATGTATTTTGGCATAAATGTTGAAAACCAACTTTTATGTTATTCTTTTTTTCACATTTTGTTCCAGAAAAATTAATTGAACTCATTTTCTATGTTTTACATAACAATACATTAGTTGTGTGAGAAAGCCGCTTTCCTGAGCTCGTACAGAGCTAAGAACGCAGCAAACGCTTTATCTCACAGTCTGGTGCATGAGAGTTGATCATTTTCAAAACATTTATGTATTTTGGCATACATGTTGAAAACCAACTTTTTTGTCATTCTTTTTTCACATTTTGTTACAGAAAAAATTAATTGAACTCATTTTGTATGTTTTACATAACAATACATTAGTTGTGTGAGAAAACCGCTTTCCTGAGCTCGTACAGAGCTAAGAACGCAGCAAACGCTTTATCTCACCGTCATTTTCAAAACATTTATGTATTTTCGCATACATGTTGAAAACCAACTCTCTTGTTATTCTTTTTTCACATTTTGTTCCAGAAAAATTACTTAAACTCATTTTGTATGTTTTACATAACAATACATTAGTTGTGTGAGAAAACCGCTTTCCTGAGCTCGTACAGAGCTAAGAACGCAGCAAACGCTTTATCTCACAGTCTGGTGCATGAGAGTTGATCATTTTCAAAACATTTATGTATTTTGGCATACATGTTGAAAACCAACTTTTTTGTCATTCTTTTTTCACATTTTGTTACAGAAAAAATTAATTGAACTCATTTTGTATGTTTTACATAACAATACATTAGTTGTGTGAGCAAACCGCTTTCCTGAGCTCGTACAGAGCTAAAAACGCAGCAAACGCTTTATCTCACCGTCATTTTCAAAACATTTATGTATTTTGGCATACATGTTGAAAACCAACTCTCTTGTTATTCTTTTTTCACATTTTGTTCCAGAAAAATTACTTAAACTCATTTTGTATGCTGTCCATAACAATACATTAGTTGTGTGAGAAAACCGCTTTCCTGAGGTGGTACAGAGCTAAGAACGCAGCAAGTGCTTTATCTCACTGTCTGGTGCATGAAAGTGAAAGAGATGATCATTTTCAAAACATTTATGTATTTTGGCATACATGTTGAAAACCAACTTTTTTGTCATTCTTTTTTCACATTTTGTTACAGAAAAAATTAATTGAACTCATTTTGTATGTTTTACATAACAATACATTAGTTGTGTGAGAAAACCGCTTTCCTGAGCTCGTACAGAGCTAAGAACGCAGCAAACGCTTTATCTCACCGTCATTTTCAAAACATTTATGTATTTTCGCATACATGTTGAAAACCAACTCTCTTGTTATTCTTTTTTCACATTTTGTTCCAGAAAAATTACTTAAACTCATTTTGTATGCTGTCCATAACAATACATTAGTTGTGTGAGAAAACCGCTTTCCTGAGGTGGTACAGAGCTAAGTACGCAGCAAGTGCTTTATCTCACTGTCTGGTGCATGAACGTGAAAGAGATGATCATTTTCAAAACATTTATGTATTTTGGCATACATGTTGAAAACCAACTTTTTTGTCATTCTTTTTTCACATTTTGTTACAGAAAAAATTAATTGAACTCATTTTGTATGTTTTACATAACAATACATTAGTTGTGTGAGAAAACCGCTTTCCTGAGCTCGTACAGAGCTAAGAACGCAGCAAACGCTTTATCTCACCGTCATTTTCAAAACATTTATGTATTTTCGCATACATGTTGAAAACCAACTCTCTTGTTATTCTTTTTTCACATTTTGTTCCAGAAAAATTACTTAAACTCATTTTGTATGTTTTACATAACAATACATTAGTTGTGTGAGAAAACCGCTTTCCTGAGCTCGTACAGAGCTAAGAACGCAGCAAACGCTTTATCTCACAGTCTGGTGCATGAAAGTTGATCATTTTCAAAACATTTATGTATTTTGGCATACATGTTGAAAACCAACTTTTTTGTCATTCTTTTTTCACATTTTGTTACAGAAAAAATTAATTGAACTCATTTTGTATGTTTTACATAACAATACATTAGTTGTGTGAGCAAACCGCTTTCCTGAGCTCGTACAGAGCTAAAAACGCAGCAAACGCTTTATCTCACCGTCATTTTCAAAACATTTATGTATTTTGGCATACATGTTGAAAACCAACTCTCTTGTTATTCTTTTTTCACATTTTGTTCCAGAAAAATTACTTAAACTCATTTTGTATGCTGTCCATAACAATACATTAGTTGTGTGAGAAAACCGCTTTCCTGAGGTGGTACAGAGCTAAGAACGCAGCAAGTGCTTTATCTCACTGTCTGGTGCATGAAAGTGAAAGAGATGATCATTTTCAAAACATTTATGTATTTTGGCATACATGTTGAAAACCAACTTTTTTGTCATTCTTTTTTCACATTTTGTTACAGAAAAAATTAATTGAACTCATTTTGTATGTTTTACATAACAATACATTAGTTGTGTGAGAAAACCGCTTTCCTGAGCTCGTACAGAGCTAAGAACGCAGCAAACGCTTTATCTCACCGTCATTTTCAAAACATTTATGTATTTTCGCATACATGTTGAAAACCAACTCTCTTGTTATTCTTTTTTCACATTTTGTTCCAGAAAAATTACTTAAACTCATTTTGTATGCTGTCCATAACAATACATTAGTTGTGTGAGAAAACCGCTTTCCTGAGGTGGTACAGAGCTAAGTACGCAGCAAGTGCTTTATCTCACTGTCTGGTGCATGAACGTGAAAGAGATGATCATTTTCAAAACATTTATGTATTTTGGCATACATGTTGAAAACCAACTTTTTTGTCATTCTTTTTTCACATTTTGTTACAGAAAAAATTAATTGAACTCATTTTGTATGTTTTACATAACAATACATTAGTTGTGTGAGAAAACCGCTTTCCTGAGCTCGTACAGAGCTAAGAACGCAGCAAACGCTTTATCTCACAGTCTGGTGCATGAGAGTTGATCATTTTCAAAACATTTATGTATTTTGGCATACATGTTGAAAACCAACTTTTTTGTCATTCTTTTTTCACATTTTGTTCCAGAAAAATTAATTGAACTCATTTTGTATGTTTTACATAACAATACATTAGTTGTTTGAGAAA
Source organism: Channallabes apus (assembly GCA_030522415.1). Lineage (NCBI taxonomy): Eukaryota > Metazoa > Chordata > Actinopteri > Siluriformes > Clariidae > Channallabes > Channallabes apus. The sequence goes on from CM060116.1 coordinate 8,652,540, forward strand.
ACCGCTTTCCTGAGCTCGTACAGAGCTAAGAACGCAGCAAACGCTTTAATTCACCGTCTGGTGCATGAAAGTGAAAGAGTTGATCATTTTCAAAACATTTATGTATTTTGGCCTACATGTTGAAAACCAACTTTTTTGTCATTCTTTTTTCACATTTTGTTACAGAAAAAATTAATTGAACTCATTTTGTATGTTTTACATAACAATACATTAGTTGTGTGAGCAAACCGCTTTCCTGAGCTCGTACAGAGCTAAAAACGCAGCAAACGCTTTATCTCACCGTCATTTTCAAAACATTTATGTATTTTGGCATACATGTTGAAAACCAACTCTCTTGTTATTCTTTTTTCACATTTTGTTCCAGAAAAATTAATTGAACTCATTTTGTATGTTTTACATAACAATACATTAGTTGTGTGAGAAAACCGCTTTCCTGAGCTCGTACAGAGCTAAGAACGCAGCAAACGCTTTATCTCACCGTCTGGAGCATGAAAGTGAAAGAGATGATCATTTTCAAAACATTGATGAATTTTGGCATAAATGTTGAAAACCAACTTTTATGTTATTCTTTTTTTCACATTTTGTTCCAGAAAAATTAATTGAACTCATTTTCTATATTTTACATAACAATACATTAGTTTTGTGAGAAAGCCGCTTTCCTGAGCTCGTACAGAGCTAAGAACGCAGCAAACGCTTTATCTCACAGTCTGGTGCATGAGAGTTGATCATTTTCAAAACATTTATGTATTTTGGCATACATGTTGAAAACCAACTTTTTTGTCATTCTTTTTTCACATTTTGTTCCAGAAAAATTAATTGAACTCATTTTGTATGTTTTACATAACAATACATTAGTTGTTTGAGAAAACCGCTTTCCTGAGCTCGTACAGAGCTAAGAACGCAGCAAACGCTTTAATTCACCGTCTGGTGCATGAAAGTGAAAGAGTTGATCATTTTCAAAACATTTATGTATTTTGGCATACATGTTGAAAACCAACTTTTTTGTTATTCTTTTTTCACATTTTGTTCCAGAAAAATTAATTGAACTCATTTTGTATGTTTTACATAACAATACATTAGTTGTGTGAGAAAACCGCTTTCCTGAGCTCGTACAGAGCTAAGAACGCAGCAAACGCTTTATCTCCGTCATTTTCAAAACATTTATGTATTTTGGCATACATGTTGAAAACCAACTTTTTTGTCATTCTTTTTTCACATTTTGTTACAGAAAAATTAATTGAACTCATTTTGTATGTTTTACATAACAATACATCAGTTGTTTGAGAAAACCGCTTTCCTGAGCTCGTACAGAGCTAAGAACGCAGCAAACGCTTTAATTCACCGTCTGGTGCATGAAAGTGAAAGAGTTGATCATTTTCAAAACATTTATGTATTTTGGCCTACATGTTGAAAACCAACTTTTTTGTCATTCTTTTTTCACATTTTGTTACAGAAAAAATTAATTGAACTCATTTTGTATGTTTTACATAACAATACATTAGTTGTGTGAGCAAACCGCTTTCCTGAGCTCGTACAGAGCTAAAAACGCAGCAAACGCTTTATCTCACCGTCATTTTCAAAACATTTATGTATTTTGGCATACATGTTGAAAACCAACTCTCTTGTTATTCTTTTTTCACATTTTGTTCCAGAAAAATTAATTGAACTCATTTTGTATGTTTTACATAACAATACATTAGTTGTGTGAGAAAACCGCTTTCCTGAGCTCGTACAGAGCTAAGAACGCAGCAAACGCTTTATCTCACCGTCTGGAGCATGAAAGTGAAAGAGATGATCATTTTCAAAACATTGATGAATTTTGGCATAAATGTTGAAAACCAACTTTTATGTTATTCTTTTTTTCACATTTTGTTCCAGAAAAATTAATTGAACTCATTTTCTATATTTTACATAACAATACATTAGTTTTGTGAGAAAGCCGCTTTCCTGAGCTCGTACAGAGCTAAGAACGCAGCAAACGCTTTATCTCACAGTCTGGTGCATGAGAGTTGATCATTTTCAAAACATTTATGTATTTTGGCATACATGTTGAAAACCAACTTTTTTGTCATTCTTTTTTCACATTTTGTTCCAGAAAAATTAATTGAACTCATTTTGTATGTTTTACATAACAATACATTAGTTGTTTGAGAAAACCGCTTTCCTGAGCTCGTACAGAGCTAAGAACGCAGCAAACGCTTTAATTCACCGTCTGGTGCATGAAAGTGAAAGAGTTGATCATTTTCAAAACATTTATGTATTTTGGCATACATGTTGAAAACCAACTTTTTTGTTATTCTTTTTTCACATTTTGTTCCAGAAAAATTAATTGAACTCATTTTGTATGTTTTACATAACAATACATTAGTTGTGTGAGAAAACCGCTTTCCTGAGCTCGTACAGAGCTAAGAACGCAGCAAACGCTTTATCTCCGTCATTTTCAAAACATTTATGTATTTTGGCATACATGTTGAAAACCAACTTTTTTGTCATTCTTTTTTCACATTTTGTTACAGAAAAATTAATTGAACTCATTTTGTATGTTTTACATAACAATACATCAGTTGTGTGAGAAAGCCGCTTTACTGAGCTCGTACAGAGCTAAGAACGCAGCAAACGCTTTATCTCACCGTCTGGTGCATGAAAGTGAAAGAGTTGATCATTTTCAAAACATTTATGTATTTTGGCATAAATGTTGAAAACCAACTTTTATGTTATTCTTTTTTTCACATTTTGTTCCAGAAAAATTAATTGAACTCATTTTCTATGTTTTACATAACAATACATTAGTTGTGTGAGAAAGCCGCTTTCCTGAGCTCGTACAGAGCTAAGAACGCAGCAAACGCTTTATCTCACAGTCTGGTGCATGAGAGTTGATCATTTTCAAAACATTTATGTATTTTGGCATACATGTTGAAAACCAACTTTTTTGTCATTCTTTTTTCACATTTTGTTACAGAAAAAATTAATTGAACTCATTTTGTATGTTTTACATAACAATACATTAGTTGTGTGAGAAAACCGCTTTCCTGAGCTCGTACAGAGCTAAGAACGCAGCAAACGCTTTATCTCACCGTCATTTTCAAAACATTTATGTATTTTCGCATACATGTTGAAAACCAACTCTCTTGTTATTCTTTTTTCACATTTTGTTCCAGAAAAATTACTTAAACTCATTTTGTATGTTTTACATAACAATACATTAGTTGTGTGAGAAAACCGCTTTCCTGAGCTCGTACAGAGCTAAGAACGCAGCAAACGCTTTATCTCACAGTCTGGTGCATGAGAGTTGATCATTTTCAAAACATTTATGTATTTTGGCATACATGTTGAAAACCAACTTTTTTGTCATTCTTTTTTCACATTTTGTTACAGAAAAAATTAATTGAACTCATTTTGTATGTTTTACATAACAATACATTAGTTGTGTGAGCAAACCGCTTTCCTGAGCTCGTACAGAGCTAAAAACGCAGCAAACGCTTTATCTCACCGTCATTTTCAAAACATTTATGTATTTTGGCATACATGTTGAAAACCAACTCTCTTGTTATTCTTTTTTCACATTTTGTTCCAGAAAAATTACTTAAACTCATTTTGTATGCTGTCCATAACAATACATTAGTTGTGTGAGAAAACCGCTTTCCTGAGGTGGTACAGAGCTAAGAACGCAGCAAGTGCTTTATCTCACTGTCTGGTGCATGAAAGTGAAAGAGATGATCATTTTCAAAACATTTATGTATTTTGGCATACATGTTGAAAACCAACTTTTTTGTCATTCTTTTTTCACATTTTGTTACAGAAAAAATTAATTGAACTCATTTTGTATGTTTTACATAACAATACATTAGTTGTGTGAGAAAACCGCTTTCCTGAGCTCGTACAGAGCTAAGAACGCAGCAAACGCTTTATCTCACCGTCATTTTCAAAACATTTATGTATTTTCGCATACATGTTGAAAACCAACTCTCTTGTTATTCTTTTTTCACATTTTGTTCCAGAAAAATTACTTAAACTCATTTTGTATGCTGTCCATAACAATACATTAGTTGTGTGAGAAAACCGCTTTCCTGAGGTGGTACAGAGCTAAGTACGCAGCAAGTGCTTTATCTCACTGTCTGGTGCATGAACGTGAAAGAGATGATCATTTTCAAAACATTTATGTATTTTGGCATACATGTTGAAAACCAACTTTTTTGTCATTCTTTTTTCACATTTTGTTACAGAAAAAATTAATTGAACTCATTTTGTATGTTTTACATAACAATACATTAGTTGTGTGAGAAAACCGCTTTCCTGAGCTCGTACAGAGCTAAGAACGCAGCAAACGCTTTATCTCACCGTCTGGAGCATGAAAGTGAAAGAGATGATCATTTTCAAAACATTGATGAATTTTGGCATAAATGTTGAAAACCAACTTTTATGTTATTCTTTTTTTCACATTTTGTTCCAGAAAAATTAATTGAACTCATTTTCTATATTTTACATAACAATACATTAGTTTTGTGAGAAAGCCGCTTTCCTGAGCTCGTACAGAGCTAAGAACGCAGCAAACGCTTTATCTCACAGTCTGGTGCATGAGAGTTGATCATTTTCAAAACATTTATGTATTTTGGCATACATGTTGAAAACCAACTTTTTTGTCATTCTTTTTTCACATTTTGTTCCAGAAAAATTAATTGAACTCATTTTGTATGTTTTACATAACAATACATTAGTTGTTTGAGAAAACCGCTTTCCTGAGCTCGTACAGAGCTAAGAACGCAGCAAACGCTTTAATTCACCGTCTGGTGCATGAAAGTGAAAGAGTTGATCATTTTCAAAACATTTATGTATTTTGGCATACATGTTGAAAACCAACTTTTTTGTTATTCTTTTTTCACATTTTGTTCCAGAAAAATTAATTGAACTCATTTTGTATGTTTTACATAACAATACATTAGTTGTGTGAGAAAACCGCTTTCCTGAGCTCGTACAGAGCTAAGAACGCAGCAAACGCTTTATCTCCGTCATTTTCAAAACATTTATGTATTTTGGCATACATGTTGAAAACCAACTTTTTTGTTATTCTTTTTTCACATTTTGTTCCAGAAAAATTAATTGAACTCATTTTGTATGTTTTACATAACAATACATTAGTTGTGTGAGAAAACCGCTTTCCTGAGCTCGTACAGAGCTAAGAACGCAGCAAACGCTTTATCTCCGTCATTTTCAAAACATTTATGTATTTTGGCATACATGTTGAAAACCAACTTTTTTGTTATTCTTTTTTCACATTTTGTTCCAGAAAAATTAATTGAACTCATTTTGTATGTTTTACATAACAATACATTAGTTGTGTGAGAAAACCGCTTTCCTGAGCTCGTACAGAGCTAAGAACGCAGCAAACGCTTTATCTCACAGTCTGGTGCATGAGAGTTGATCATTTTCAAAACATTTATGTATTTTGGCATACATGTTGAAAACCAACTTTTATGTTATTCTTTTTTTCACATTTTGTTCCAGAAAAATTAATTGAACTCATTTTGTATGTTTTACATAACAATACATTAGTTGTGTGAGAAAACCGCTTTCCTGAGCTCGTACAGAGCTAAGAACGCAGCAAACGCTTTATCTCACCGTCATTTTCAAAACATTTATGTATTTTCGCATACATGTTGAAAACCAACTCTCTTGTTATTCTTTTTTCACATTTTGTTCCAGAAAAATTACTTAAACTCATTTTGTATGCTGTCCATAACAATACATTAGTTGTGTGAGAAAACCGCTTTCCTGAGGTGGTACAGAGCTAAGAACGCAGCAAGTGCTTTATCTCACTGTCTGGTGCATGAAAGTGAAAGAGATGATCATTTTCAAAACATTTATGTATTTTGGCATACATGTTGAAAACCAACTTTTTTGTCATTCTTTTTTCACATTTTGTTACAGAAAAAATTAATTGAACTCATTTTGTATGTTTTACATAACAATACATTAGTTGTGTGAGAAAACCGCTTTCCTGAGCTCGTACAGAGCTAAGAACGCAGCAAACGCTTTATCTCACCGTCATTTTCAAAACATTTATGTATTTTCGCATACATGTTGAAAACCAACTCTCTTGTTATTCTTTTTTCACATTTTGTTCCAGAAAAATTACTTAAACTCATTTTGTATGCTGTCCATAACAATACATTAGTTGTGTGAGAAAACCGCTTTCCTGAGGTGGTACAGAGCTAAGTACGCAGCAAGTGCTTTATCTCACTGTCTGGTGCATGAACGTGAAAGAGATGATCATTTTCAAAACATTTATGTATTTTGGCATACATGTTGAAAACCAACTTTTTTGTCATTCTTTTTTCACATTTTGTTACAGAAAAAATTAATTGAACTCATTTTGTATGTTTTACATAACAATACATTAGTTGTGTGAGAAAACCGCTTTCCTGAGCTCGTACAGAGCTAAGAACGCAGCAAACGCTTTATCTCACCGTCATTTTCAAAACATTTATGTATTTTCGCATACATGTTGAAAACCAACTCTCTTGTTATTCTTTTTTCACATTTTGTTCCAGAAAAATTACTTAAACTCATTTTGTATGCTGTCCATAACAATACATTAGTTGTGTGAGAAAACCGCTTTCCTGAGGTGGTACAGAGCTAAGTACGCAGCAAGTGCTTTATCTCACTGTCTGGTGCATGAACGTGAAAGAGATGATCATTTTCAAAACATTTATGTATTTTGGCATACATGTTGAAAACCAACTTTTTTGTCATTCTTTTTTCACATTTTGTTACAGAAAAAATTAATTGAACTCATTTTGTATGTTTTACATAACAATACATTAGTTGTGTGAGAAAACCGCTTTCCTGAGCTCGTACAGAGCTAAGAACGCAGCAAACGCTTTATCTCACCGTCTGGAGCATGAAAGTGAAAGAGATGATCATTTTCAAAACATTGATGAATTTTGGCATAAATGTTGAAAACCAACTTTTATGTTATTCTTTTTTTCACATTTTGTTCCAGAAAAATTAATTGAACTCATTTTCTATATTTTACATAACAATACATTAGTTTTGTGAGAAAGCCGCTTTCCTGAGCTCGTACAGAGCTAAGAACGCAGCAAACGCTTTATCTCACAGTCTGGTGCATGAGAGTTGATCATTTTCAAAACATTTATGTATTTTGGCATACATGTTGAAAACCAACTTTTTTGTCATTCTTTTTTCACATTTTGTTCCAGAAAAATTAATTGAACTCATTTTGTATGTTTTACATAACAATACATTAGTTGTTTGAGAAAACCGCTTTCCTGAGCTCGTACAGAGCTAAGAACGCAGCAAACGCTTTAATTCACCGTCTGGTGCATGAAAGTGAAAGAGTTGATCATTTTCAAAACATTTATGTATTTTGGCATACATGTTGAAAACCAACTTTTTTGTTATTCTTTTTTCACATTTTGTTCCAGAAAAATTAATTGAACTCATTTTGTATGTTTTACATAACAATACATTAGTTGTGTGAGAAAACCGCTTTCCTGAGCTCGTACAGAGCTAAGAACGCAGCAAACGCTTTATCTCCGTCATTTTCAAAACATTTATGTATTTTGGCATACATGTTGAAAACCAACTTTTTTGTTATTCTTTTTTCACATTTTGTTCCAGAAAAATTAATTGAACTCATTTTGTATGTTTTACATAACAATACATCAGTTGTGTGAGAAAGCCGCTTTACTGAGCTCGTACAGAGCTAAGAACGCAGCAAACGCTTTATCTCACCGTCTGGTGCATGAAAGTGAAAGAGTTGATCATTTTCAAAACATTTATGTATTTTGGCATAAATGTTGAAAACCAACTTTTATGTTATTCTTTTTTTCACATTTTGTTCCAGAAAAATTAATTGAACTCATTTTGTATGTTTTACATAACAATACATTAGTTGTGTGAGAAAACCGCTTTCCTGAGCTCGTACAGAGCTAAGAACGCAGCAAACGCTTTATCTCACCGTCATTTTCAAAACATTTATGTATTTTCGCATACATGTTGAAAACCAACTCTCTTGTTATTCTTTTTTCACATTTTGTTCCAGAAAAATTACTTAAACTCATTTTGTATGTTTTACATAACAATACATTAGTTGTGTGAGAAAACCGCTTTCCTGAGCTCGTACAGAGCTAAGAACGCAGCAAACGCTTTATCTCACAGTCTGGTGCATGAGAGTTGATCATTTTCAAAACATTTATGTATTTTGGCATACATGTTGAAAACCAACTTTTTTGTCATTCTTTTTTCACATTTTGTTACAGAAAAAATTAATTGAACTCATTTTGTATGTTTTACATAACAATACATTAGTTGTGTGAGCAAACCGCTTTCCTGAGCTCGTACAGAGCTAAAAACGCAGCAAACGCTTTATCTCACCGTCATTTTCAAAACATTTATGTATTTTGGCATACATGTTGAAAACCAACTCTCTTGTTATTCTTTTTTCACATTTTGTTCCAGAAAAATTACTTAAACTCATTTTGTATGCTGTCCATAACAATACATTAGTTGTGTGAGAAAACCGCTTTCCTGAGGTGGTACAGAGCTAAGAACGCAGCAAGTGCTTTATCTCACTGTCTGGTGCATGAAAGTGAAAGAGATGATCATTTTCAAAACATTTATGTATTTTGGCATACATGTTGAAAACCAACTTTTTTGTCATTCTTTTTTCACATTTTGTTACAGAAAAAATTAATTGAACTCATTTTGTATGTTTTACATAACAATACATTAGTTGTGTGAGAAAACCGCTTTCCTGAGCTCGTACAGAGCTAAGAACGCAGCAAACGCTTTATCTCACCGTCATTTTCAAAACATTTATGTATTTTCGCATACATGTTGAAAACCAACTCTCTTGTTATTCTTTTTTCACATTTTGTTCCAGAAAAATTACTTAAACTCATTTTGTATGCTGTCCATAACAATACATTAGTTGTGTGAGAAAACCGCTTTCCTGAGGTGGTACAGAGCTAAGTACGCAGCAAGTGCTTTATCTCACTGTCTGGTGCATGAACGTGAAAGAGATGATCATTTTCAAAACATTTATGTATTTTGGCATACATGTTGAAAACCAACTTTTTTGTCATTCTTTTTTCACATTTTGTTACAGAAAAAATTAATTGAACTCATTTTGTATGTTTTACATAACAATACATTAGTTGTGTGAGAAAACCGCTTTCCTGAGCTCGTACAGAGCTAAGAACGCAGCAAACGCTTTATCTCACCGTCATTTTCAAAACATTTATGTATTTTCGCATACATGTTGAAAACCAACTCTCTTGTTATTCTTTTTTCACATTTTGTTCCAGAAAAATTACTTAAACTCATTTTGTATGCTGTCCATAACAATACATTAGTTGTGTGAGAAAACCGCTTTCCTGAGGTGGTACAGAGCTAAGTACGCAGCAAGTGCTTTATCTCACTGTCTGGTGCATGAACGTGAAAGAGATGATCATTTTCAAAACATTTATGTATTTTGGCATACATGTTGAAAACCAACTTTTTTGTCATTCTTTTTTCACATTTTGTTACAGAAAAAATTAATTGAACTCATTTTGTATGTTTTACATAACAATACATTAGTTGTGTGAGAAAACCGCTTTCCTGAGCTCGTACAGAGCTAAGAACGCAGCAAACGCTTTATCTCACCGTCATTTTCAAAACATTTATGTATTTTCGCATACATGTTGAAAACCAACTCTCTTGTTATTCTTTTTTCACATTTTGTTCCAGAAAAATTACTTAAACTCATTTTGTATGCTGTCCATAACAATACATTAGTTGTGTGAGAAAACCGCTTTCCTGAGGTGGTACAGAGCTAAGTACGCAGCAAGTGCTTTATCTCACTGTCTGGTGCATGAACGTGAAAGAGATGATCATTTTCAAAACATTTATGTATTTTGGCATACATGTTGAAAACCAACTTTTTTGTCATTCTTTTTTCACATTTTGTTACAGAAAAAATTAATTGAACTCATTTTGTATGTTTTACATAACAATACATTAGTTGTGTGAGAAAACCGCTTTCCTGAGCTCGTACAGAGCTAAGAACGCAGCAAACGCTTTATCTCACCGTCATTTTCAAAACATTTATGTATTTTCGCATACATGTTGAAAACCAACTCTCTTGTTATTCTTTTTTCACATTTTGTTCCAGAAAAATTACTTAAACTCATTTTGTATGCTGTCCATAACAATACATTAGTTGTGTGAGAAAACCGCTTTCCTGAGGTGGTACAGAGCTAAGTACGCAGCAAGTGCTTTATCTCACTGTCTGGTGCATGAACGTGAAAGAGATGATCATTTTCAAAACATTTATGTATTTTGGCATACATGTTGAAAACCAACTTTTTTGTCATTCTTTTTTCACATTTTGTTACAGAAAAAATTAATTGAACTCATTTTGTATGTTTTACATAACAATACATTAGTTGTGTGAGAAAACCGCTTTCCTGAGCTCGTACAGAGCTAAGAACGCAGCAAACGCTTTATCTCACCGTCTGGAGCATGAAAGTGAAAGAGATGATCATTTTCAAAACATTGATGAATTTTGGCATAAATGTTGAAAACCAACTTTTATGTTATTCTTTTTTTCACATTTTGTTCCAGAAAAATTAATTGAACTCATTTTCTATATTTTACATAACAATACATTAGTTTTGTGAGAAAGCCGCTTTCCTGAGCTCGTACAGAGCTAAGAACGCAGCAAACGCTTTATCTCACAGTCTGGTGCATGAGAGTTGATCATTTTCAAAACATTTATGTATTTTGGCATACATGTTGAAAACCAACTTTTTTGTCATTCTTTTTTCACATTTTGTTCCAGAAAAATTAATTGAACTCATTTTGTATGTTTTACATAACAATACATTAGTTGTTTGAGAAAACCGCTTTCCTGAGCTCGTACAGAGCTAAGAACGCAGCAAACGCTTTAATTCACCGTCTGGTGCATGAAAGTGAAAGAGTTGATCATTTTCAAAACATTTATGTATTTTGGCATACATGTTGAAAACCAACTTTTTTGTTATTCTTTTTTCACATTTTGTTCCAGAAAAATTAATTGAACTCATTTTGTATGTTTTACATAACAATACATTAGTTGTGTGAGAAAACCGCTTTCCTGAGCTCGTACAGAGCTAAGAACGCAGCAAACGCTTTATCTCCGTCATTTTCAAAACATTTATGTATTTTGGCATACATGTTGAAAACCAACTTTTTTGTTATTCTTTTTTCACATTTTGTTCCAGAAAAATTAATTGAACTCATTTTGTATGTTTTACATAACAATACATCAGTTGTGTGAGAAAGCCGCTTTACTGAGCTCGTACAGAGCTAAGAACGCAGCAAACGCTTTATCTCACCGTCTGGTGCATGAAAGTGAAAGAGTTGATCATTTTCAAAACATTTATGTATTTTGGCATAAATGTTGAAAACCAACTTTTATGTTATTCTTTTTTTCACATTTTGTTCCAGAAAAATTAATTGAACTCATTTTGTATGTTTTACATAACAATACATTAGTTGTGTGAGAAAACCGCTTTCCTGAGCTCGTACAGAGCTAAGAACGCAGCAAACGCTTTATCTCACCGTCATTTTCAAAACATTTATGTATTTTCGCATACATGTTGAAAACCAACTCTCTTGTTATTCTTTTTTCACATTTTGTTCCAGAAAAATTACTTAAACTCATTTTGTATGCTGTCCATAACAATACATTAGTTGTGTGAGAAAACCGCTTTCCGGAGGTGCTACAGAGCTAAGAACGCAGCAAGTGCTTTATCTCACTGTCTGGTGCATGAAAGTGAAAGAGATGATCATTTTCAAAACATTTATGTATTTTGGCATACATGTTGAAAACCAACTTTTTTGTCATTCTTTTTTCACATTTTGTTACAGAAAAAATTAATTGAACTCATTTTGTATGTTTTACATAACAATACATTAGTTGTGTGAGAAAACCGCTTTCCTGAGCTCGTACAGAGCTAAGAACGCAGCAAACGCTTTATCTCACCGTCATTTTCAAAACATTTATGTATTTTGGCATACATGTTGAAAACCAACTTTTTTGTCATTCTTTTTTCACATTTTGTTACAGAAAAAATTAATTGAACTCATTTTGTATGTTTTACATAACAATACATTAGTTGTGTGAGAAAACCGCTTTCCTGAGCTCGTACAGAGCTAAGAACGCAGCAAACGCTTTATCTCACCGTCATTTTCAAAACATTTATGTATTTTCGCATACATGTTGAAAACCAACTCTCTTGTTATTCTTTTTTCACATTTTGTTCCAGAAAAATTGCTTAAACTCATTTTGTATGCTGTCCATAACAATACATTAGTTGTGTGAGAAAACCGCTTTCTTGAGGTGGTACAGAGCTAAGTACGCAGCAAGTGCTTTATCTCACTGTCTGGTGCATGAACGTGAAAGAGATGATCATTTTCAAAACATTTATGTATTTTGGCATACATGTTGAAAACCAACTTTTTTGTCATTCTTTTTTCACATTTTGTTACAGAAAAAATTAATTGAACTCATTTTGTATGTTTTACATAACAATACATTAGTTGTGTGAGAAAACCGCTTTCCTGAGCTCGTACAGAGCTAAGAACGCAGCAAACGCTTTATCTCACCGTCATTTTCAAAACATTTATGTATTTTCGCATACATGTTGAAAACCAACTCTCTTGTTATTCTTTTTTCACATTTTGTTCCAGAAAAATTACTTAAACTCATTTTGTATGCTGTCCATAACAATACATTAGTTGTGTGAGAAAACCGCTTTCCTGAGGTGGTACAGAGCTAAGTACGCAGCAAGTGCTTTATCTCACTGTCTGGTGCATGAACGTGAAAGAGATGATCATTTTCAAAACATTTATTTATTTTGGCATACATGTTGAAAACCAACTTTTTTGTCATTCTTTTTTCACATTTTGTTACAGAAAAAATTAATTGAACTCATTTTGTATGTTTTACATAACAATACATTAGTTGTGTGAGAAAACCGCTTTCCTGAGCTCGTACAGAGCTAAGAACGCAGCAAACGCTTTATCTCACCGTCTGGAGCATGAAAGTGAAAGAGATGATCATTTTCAAAACATTGATGAATTTTGGCATAAATGTTGAAAACCAACTTTTATGTTATTCTTTTTTTCACATTTTGTTCCAGAAAAATTAATTGAACTCATTTTCTATATTTTACATAACAATACATTAGTTTTGTGAGAAAGCCGCTTTCCTGAGCTCGTACAGAGCTAAGAACGCAGCAAACGCTTTATCTCACAGTCTGGTGCATGAGAGTTGATCATTTTCAAAACATTTATGTATTTTGGCATACATGTTGAAAACCAACTTTTTTGTCATTCTTTTTTCACATTTTGTTCCAGAAAAATTAATTGAACTCATTTTGTATGTTTTACATAACAATACATTAGTTGTTTGAGAAAACCGCTTTCCTGAGCTCGTACAGAGCTAAGAACGCAGCAAACGCTTTAATTCACCGTCTGGTGCATGAAAGTGAAAGAGTTGATCATTTTCAAAACATTTATGTATTTTGGCATACATGTTGAAAACCAACTTTTTTGTTATTCTTTTTTCACATTTTGTTCCAGAAAAATTAATTGAACTCATTTTGTATGTTTTACATAACAATACATTAGTTGTGTGAGAAAACCGCTTTCCTGAGCTCGTACAGAGCTAAGAACGCAGCAAACGCTTTATCTCCGTCATTTTCAAAACATTTATGTATTTTGGCATACATGTTGAAAACCAACTTTTTTGTTATTCTTTTTTCACATTTTGTTCCAGAAAAATTAATTGAACTCATTTTGTATGTTTTACATAACAATACATCAGTTGTGTGAGAAAGCCGCTTTACTGAGCTCGTACAGAGCTAAGAACGCAGCAAACGCTTTATCTCACCGTCTGGTGCATGAAAGTGAAAGAGTTGATCATTTTCAAAACATTTATGTATTTTGGCATAAATGTTGAAAACCAACTTTTATGTTATTCTTTTTTTCACATTTTGTTCCAGAAAAATTAATTGAACTCATTTTGTATGTTTTACATAACAATACATTAGTTGTGTGAGAAAACCGCTTTCCTGAGCTCGTACAGAGCTAAGAACGCAGCAAACGCTTTATCTCACCGTCATTTTCAAAACATTTATGTATTTTCGCATACATGTTGAAAACCAACTCTCTTGTTATTCTTTTTTCACATTTTGTTCCAGAAAAATTACTTAAACTCATTTTGTATGCTGTCCATAACAATACATTAGTTGTGTGAGAAAACCGCTTTCCTGAGGTGCTACAGAGCTAAGAACGCAGCAAGTGCTTTATCTCACTGTCTGGTGCATGAAAGTGAAAGAGATGATCATTTTCAAAACATTTATGTATTTTGGCATACATGTTGAAAACCAACTTTTTTGTCATTCTTTTTTCACATTTTGTTACAGAAAAAATTAATTGAACTCATTTTGTATGTTTTACATAACAATACATTAGTTGTGTGAGAAAACCGCTTTCCTGAGCTCGTACAGAGCTAAGAACGCAGCAAACGCTTTATCTCACCGTCATTTTCAAAACATTTATGTATTTTGGCATACATGTTGAAAACCAACTTTTTTGTCATTCTTTTTTCACATTTTGTTACAGAAAAAATTAATTGAACTCATTTTGTATGTTTTACATAACAATACATTAGTTGTGTGAGCAAACCGCTTTCCTGAGCTCGTACAGAGCTAAGAACGCAGCAAACGCTTTATCTCACCGTCATTTTCAAAACATTTATGTATTTTGGCATACATGTTGAAAACCAACTTTTTTGTCATTCTTTTTTCACATTTTGTTACAGAAAAAATTAATTGAACTCATTTTGTATGTTTTACATAACAATACATTAGTTGTGTGAGCAAACCGCTTTCCTGAGCTCGTACAGAGCTAAAAACGCAGCAAACGCTTTATCTCACCGTCATTTTCAAAACATTTATGTATTTTGGCATACATGTTGAAAACCAACTTTTTTGTTATTCTTTTTTCACATTTTGTTCCAGAAAAATTAATTGAACTCATTTTGTATGTTTTACATAACAATACATCAGTTGTGTGAGAAAGCCGCTTTACTGAGCTCGTACAGAGCTAAGAACGCAGCAAACGCTTTATCTCACCGTCTGGTGCATGAAAGTGAAAGAGTTGATCATTTTCAAAACATTTATGTATTTTGGCATAAATGTTGAAAACCAACTTTTATGTTATTCTTTTTTTCACATTTTGTTCCAGAAAAATTAATTGAACTCATTTTCTATATTTTACATAACAATACATTAGTTGTGTGAGAAAGCCGCTTTCCTGAGCTCGTACAGAGCTAAGAACGCAGCAAACGCTTTATCTCAAAGTCTGGTGCATGAGAGTTGATCATTTTCAAAACATTTATGTATTTTGGCATACATGTTGAAAACCAACTTTTTTGTCATTCTTTTTTCACATTTTGTTCCAGAAAAATTAATTGAACTCATTTTCTATGTTTTACATAACAATACATTAGTTGTGTGAGAAAGCCGCTTTCCTGAGCTCGTACAGAGCTAAGAACGCAGCAAACGCTTTATCTCACCGTCATTTTCAAAACATTTATATGTATTTTGGCATACATGTTGAAAACCAACTTTTTTGTCATTCTTTTTTCACATTTTGTTCCAGAAAAATTACTTAAACTCATTTTGTATGCTGTCCATAACAATACATTAGTTGTGTGAGAAAACCGCTTTCCTGAGGTGGTACAGAGCTAAGAACGCAGCAAGTGCTTTATCTCACTGTCTGGTGCATGAAAGTGAAAGAGATGATCATTTTCAAAACATTTATGTATTTTGGCATACATGTTGAAAACCAACTTTTTTGTCATTCTTTTTTCACATTTTGTTACAGAAAAAATTAATTGAACTCATTTTGTATGTTTTACATAACAATACATTAGTTGTGTGAGAAAACCGCTTTCCTGAGCTCGTACAGAGCTAAAAACGCAGCAAACGCTTTATCTCACAGTCTGGTGCATGAGAGTTGATCATTTTCAAAACATTTATGTATTTTGGCATACATGTTGAAAACCAACTTTTTTGTCATTCTTTTTTCACATTCTGTTCCAGAAAAATTAATTGAACTCATTTTCTATGTTTTACATAACAATACATTAGTTGTGTGAGAAAGCCGCTTTCCTGAGCTCGTACAGAGCTAAGAACGCAGCAAACGCTTTATCTCACCGTCATTTTCAAAACATTTATGTATTTTCGCATACATGTTGAAAACCAACTTTTTTGTTATTCTTTTTTCACATTTTGTTCCAGAAAAATTAATTGAACTCATTTTGTATGTTTTACATAACAATACATTAGTTGTGTGAGAAAACCGCTTTCCTGAGCTCGTACAGAGCTAAGAACGCAGCAAACGCTTTATCTCACCGTCATTTTCAAAACATTTATGTATTTTGGCATACATGTTGAAAACCAACTTTTTTGTCATTCTTTTTTCACATTTTGTTACAGAAAAAATTAATTGAACTCATTTTGTATGTTTTACATAACAATACATCAGTTGTGTGAGAAAGCCGCTTTACTGAGCTCGTACAGAGCTAAGAACGCAGCAAACGCTTTATCTCACCGTCTGGTGCATGAAAGTGAAAGAGTTGATCATTTTCAAAACATTTATGTATTTTGGCATAAATGTTGAAAACCAACTTTTATGTTATTCTTTTTTTCACATTTTGTTCCAGAAAAATTAATTGAACTCATTTTGTATGTTTTACATAACAATACATTAGTTGTGTGAGAAAACCGCTTTCCTGAGCTCGTACAGAGCTAAGAACGCAGCAAACGCTTTATCTCACCGTCATTTTCAAAACATTTATGTATTTTCGCATACATGTTGAAAACCAACTCTCTTGTTATTCTTTTTTCACATTTTGTTCCAGAAAAATTACTTAAACTCATTTTGTATGCTGTCCATAACAATACATTAGTTGTGTGAGAAAACCGCTTTCCTGAGGTGGTACAGAGCTAAGAACGCAGCAAGTGCTTTATCTCACTGTCTGGTGCATGAAAGTGAAAGAGATGATCATTTTCAAAACATTTATGTATTTTGGCATACATGTTGAAAACCAACTTTTTTGTCATTCTTTTTTCACATTTTGTTACAGAAAAAATTAATTGAACTCATTTTGTATGTTTTACATAACAATACATTAGTTGTGTGAGAAAACCGCTTTCCTGAGCTCGTACAGAGCTAAGAACGCAGCAAACGCTTTATCTCACCGTCATTTTCAAAACATTTATGTATTTTGGCATACATGTTGAAAACCAACTTTTTTGTCATTCTTTTTTCACATTTTGTTACAGAAAAAATTAATTGAACTCATTTTGTATGTTTTACATAACAATACATTAGTTGTGTGAGCAAACCGCTTTCCTGAGCTCGTACAGAGCTAAGAACGCAGCAAACGCTTTATCTCACCGTCATTTTCAAAACATTTATGTATTTTGGCATACATGTTGAAAACCAACTTTTTTGTCATTCTTTTTTCACATTTTGTTACAGAAAAAATTAATTGAACTCATTTTGTATGTTTTACATAACAATACATCAGTTGTGTGAGAAAGCCGCTTTACTGAGCTCGTACAGAGCTAAGAACGCAGCAAACGCTTTATCTCACCGTCTGGTGCATGAAAGTGAAAGAGTTGATCATTTTCAAAACATTTATGTATTTTGGCATAAATGTTGAAAACCAACTTTTATGTTATTCTTTTTTTCACATTTTGTTACAGAAAAAATTAATTGAACTCATTTTGTATGTTTTACATAACAATACATTAGTTGTGTGAGCAAACCGCTTTCCTGAGCTCGTACAGAGCTAAGAACGCAGCAAACGCTTTATCTCACCGTCATTTTCAAAACATTTATGTATTTTGGCATACATGTTGAAAACCAACTTTTTTGTCATTCTTTTTTCACATTTTGTTACAGAAAAAATTAATTGAACTCATTTTGTATGTTTTACATAACAATACATCAGTTGTGTGAGAAAGCCGCTTTACTGAGCTCGTACAGAGCTAAGAACGCAGCAAACGCTTTATCTCACCGTCTGGTGCATGAAAGTGAAAGAGTTGATCATTTTCAAAACATTTATGTATTTTGGCATAAATGTTGAAAACCAACTTTTATGTTATTCTTTTTTTCACATTTTGTTCCAGAAAAATTAATTGAACTCATTTTGTATGTTTTACATAACAATACATTAGTTGTGTGAGAAAACCGCTTTCCTGAGCTCGTACAGAGCTAAGAACGCAGCAAACGCTTTATCTCACCGTCATTTTCAAAACATTTATGTATTTTCGCATACATGTTGAAAACCAACTCTCTTGTTATTCTTTTTTCACATTTTGTTCCAGAAAAATTACTTAAACTCATTTTGTATGCTGTCCATAACAATACATTAGTTGTGTGAGAAAACCGCTTTCCTGAGGTGGTACAGAGCTAAGAACGCAGCAAGTGCTTTATCTCACTGTCTGGTGCATGAAAGTGAAAGAGATGATCATTTTCAAAACATTTATGTATTTTGGCATACATGTTGAAAACCAACTTTTTTGTCATTCTTTTTTCACATTTTGTTACAGAAAAAATTAATTGAACTCATTTTGTATGTTTTACATAACAATACATTAGTTGTGTGAGAAAACCGCTTTCCTGAGCTCGTACAGAGCTAAGAACGCAGCAAACGCTTTATCTCACCGTCATTTTCAAAACATTTATGTATTTTGGCATACATGTTGAAAACCAACTTTTTTGTCATTCTTTTTTCACATTTTGTTACAGAAAAAATTAATTGAACTCATTTTGTATGTTTTACATAACAATACATTAGTTGTGTGAGCAAACCGCTTTCCTGAGCTCGTACAGAGCTAAGAACGCAGCAAACGCTTTATCTCACCGTCATTTTCAAAACATTTATGTATTCTCGCATACATGTTGAAAACCAACTCTCTTGTTATTCTTTTTTCACATTTTGTTCCAGAAAAATTACTTAAACTCATTTTGTATGCTGTCCATAACAATACATTAGTTGTGTGAGAAAACCGCTTTCCTGAGGTGGTACAGAGCTAAGAACGCAGCAAGTGCTTTATCTCACTGTCTGGTGCATGAAAGTGAAAGAGATGATCATTTTCAAAACATTTATGTATTTTGGCATACATGTTGAAAACCAACTTTTTTGTCATTCTTTTTTCACATTTTGTTACAGAAAAAATTAATTGAACTCATTTTGTATGTTTTACATAACAATACATTAGTTGTGTGAGCAAACCGCTTTCCTGAGCTCGTACAGAGCTAAGAACGCAGCAAACGCTTTATCTCACCGTCATTTTCAAAACATTTATGTATTTTGGCATACATGTTGAAAACCAACTTTTTTGTCATTCTTTTTTCACATTTTGTTACAGAAAAAATTAATTGAACTCATTTTGTATGTTTTACATAACAATACATCAGTTGTGTGAGAAAGCCGCTTTACTGAGCTCGTACAGAGCTAAGAACGCAGCAAACGCTTTATCTCACCGTCTGGTGCATGAAAGTGAAAGAGTTGATCATTTTCAAAACATTTATGTATTTTGGCATAAATGTTGAAAACCAACTTTTATGTTATTCTTTTTTTCACATTTTGTTACAGAAAAAATTAATTGAACTCATTTTGTATGTTTTACATAACAATACATTAGTTGTGTGAGCAAACCGCTTTCCTGAGCTCGTACAGAGCTAAGAACGCAGCAAACGCTTTATCTCACCGTCATTTTCAAAACATTTATGTATTTTGGCATACATGTTGAAAACCAACTTTTTTGTCATTCTTTTTTCACATTTTGTTACAGAAAAAATTAATTGAACTCATTTTGTATGTTTTACATAACAATACATCAGTTGTGTGAGAAAGCCGCTTTACTGAGCTCGTACAGAGCTAAGAACGCAGCAAACGCTTTATCTCACCGTCTGGTGCATGAAAGTGAAAGAGTTGATCATTTTCAAAACATTTATGTATTTTGGCATAAATGTTGAAAACCAACTTTTATGTTATTCTTTTTTTCACATTTTGTTCCAGAAAAATTAATTGAACTCATTTTGTATGTTTTACATAACAATACATTAGTTGTGTGAGAAAACCGCTTTCCTGAGCTCGTACAGAGCTAAGAACGCAGCAAACGCTTTATCTCACCGTCATTTTCAAAACATTTATGTATTTTCGCATACATGTTGAAAACCAACTCTCTTGTTATTCTTTTTTCACATTTTGTTCCAGAAAAATTACTTAAACTCATTTTGTATGCTGTCCATAACAATACATTAGTTGTGTGAGAAAACCGCTTTCCTGAGGTGGTACAGAGCTAAGAACGCAGCAAGTGCTTTATCTCACTGTCTGGTGCATGAAAGTGAAAGAGATGATCATTTTCAAAACATTTATGTATTTTGGCATACATGTTGAAAACCAACTTTTTTGTCATTCTTTTTTCACATTTTGTTACAGAAAAAATTAATTGAACTCATTTTGTATGTTTTACATAACAATACATTAGTTGTGTGAGAAAACCGCTTTCCTGAGCTCGTACAGAGCTAAGAACGCAGCAAACGCTTTATCTCACCGTCATTTTCAAAACATTTATGTATTTTGGCATACATGTTGAAAACCAACTTTTTTGTCATTCTTTTTTCACATTTTGTTACAGAAAAAATTAATTGAACTCATTTTGTATGTTTTACATAACAATACATTAGTTGTGTGAGCAAACCGCTTTCCTGAGCTCGTACAGAGCTAAGAACGCAGCAAACGCTTTATCTCACCGTCATTTTCAAAACATTTATGTATTCTCGCATACATGTTGAAAACCAACTCTCTTGTTATTCTTTTTTCACATTTTGTTCCAGAAAAATTACTTAAACTCATTTTGTATGCTGTCCATAACAATACATTAGTTGTGTGAGAAAACCGCTTTCCTGAGGTGGTACAGAGCTAAGAACGCAGCAAGTGCTTTATCTCACTGTCTGGTGCATGAAAGTGAAAGAGATGATCATTTTCAAAACATTTATGTATTTTGGCATACATGTTGAAAACCAACTTTTTTGTCATTCTTTTTTCACATTTTGTTACAGAAAAAATTAATTGAACTCATTTTGTATGTTTTACATAACAATACATTAGTTGTGTGAGCAAACCGCTTTCCTGAGCTCGTACAGAGCTAAGAACGCAGCAAACGCTTTATCTCACCGTCATTTTCAAAACATTTATGTATTTTGGCATACATGTTGAAAACCAACTTTTTTGTCATTCTTTTTTCACATTTTGTTACAGAAAAAATTAATTGAACTCATTTTGTATGTTTTACATAACAATACATCAGTTGTGTGAGAAAGCCGCTTTACTGAGCTCGTACAGAGCTAAGAACGCAGCAAACGCTTTATCTCACCGTCTGGTGCATGAAAGTGAAAGAGTTGATCATTTTCAAAACATTTATGTATTTTGGCATAAATGTTGAAAACCAACTTTTATGTTATTCTTTTTTTCACATTTTGTTACAGAAAAAATTAATTGAACTCATTTTGTATGTTTTACATAACAATACATTAGTTGTGTGAGCAAACCGCTTTCCTGAGCTCGTACAGAGCTAAGAACGCAGCAAACGCTTTATCTCACCGTCATTTTCAAAACATTTATGTATTTTGGCATACATGTTGAAAACCAACTTTTTTGTCATTCTTTTTTCACATTTTGTTACAGAAAAAATTAATTGAACTCATTTTGTATGTTTTACATAACAATACATCAGTTGTGTGAGAAAGCCGCTTTACTGAGCTCGTACAGAGCTAAGAACGCAGCAAACGCTTTATCTCACCGTCTGGTGCATGAAAGTGAAAGAGTTGATCATTTTCAAAACATTTATGTATTTTGGCATAAATGTTGAAAACCAACTTTTATGTTATTCTTTTTTTCACATTTTGTTCCAGAAAAATTAATTGAACTCATTTTGTATGTTTTACATAACAATACATTAGTTGTGTGAGAAAACCGCTTTCCTGAGCTCGTACAGAGCTAAGAACGCAGCAAACGCTTTATCTCACCGTCATTTTCAAAACATTTATGTATTTTCGCATACATGTTGAAAACCAACTCTCTTGTTATTCTTTTTTCACATTTTGTTCCAGAAAAATTACTTAAACTCATTTTGTATGCTGTCCATAACAATACATTAGTTGTGTGAGAAAACCGCTTTCCTGAGGTGGTACAGAGCTAAGAACGCAGCAAGTGCTTTATCTCACTGTCTGGTGCATGAAAGTGAAAGAGATGATCATTTTCAAAACATTTATGTATTTTGGCATACATGTTGAAAACCAACTTTTTTGTCATTCTTTTTTCACATTTTGTTACAGAAAAAATTAATTGAACTCATTTTGTATGTTTTACATAACAATACATTAGTTGTGTGAGAAAACCGCTTTCCTGAGCTCGTACAGAGCTAAGAACGCAGCAAACGCTTTATCTCACCGTCATTTTCAAAACATTTATGTATTTTGGCATACATGTTGAAAACCAACTTTTTTGTCATTCTTTTTTCACATTTTGTTACAGAAAAAATTAATTGAACTCATTTTGTATGTTTTACATAACAATACATTAGTTGTGTGAGCAAACCGCTTTCCTGAGCTCGTACAGAGCTAAGAACGCAGCAAACGCTTTATCTCACCGTCATTTTCAAAACATTTATGTATTCTCGCATACATGTTGAAAACCAACTCTCTTGTTATTCTTTTTTCACATTTTGTTCCAGAAAAATTACTTAAACTCATTTTGTATGCTGTCCATAACAATACATTAGTTGTGTGAGAAAACCGCTTTCCTGAGGTGGTACAGAGCTAAGAACGCAGCAAGTGCTTTATCTCACTGTCTGGTGCATGAAAGTGAAAGAGATGATCATTTTCAAAACATTTATGTATTTTGGCATACATGTTGAAAACCAACTTTTTTGTCATTCTTTTTTCACATTTTGTTACAGAAAAAATTAATTGAACTCATTTTGTATGTTTTACATAACAATACATTAGTTGTGTGAGAAAACCGCTTTCCTGAGCTCGTACAGAGCTAAGAACGCAGCAAACGCTTTATCTCACCGTCATTTTCAAAACATTTATGTATTTTGGCATACATGTTGAAAACCAACTTTTTTGTCATTCTTTTTTCACATTTTGTTACAGAAAAAATTAATTGAACTCATTTTGTATGTTTTACATAACAATACATTAGTTGTGTGAGCAAACCGCTTTCCTGAGCTCGTACAGAGCTAAAAACGCAGCAAACGCTTTATCTCACCGTCATTTTCAAAACATTTATGTATTTTGGCATACATGTTGAAAACCAACTTTTTTGTTATTCTTTTTTCACATTTTGTTCCAGAAAAATTAATTGAACTCATTTTGTATGTTTTACATAACAATACATCAGTTGTGTGAGAAAGCCGCTTTACTGAGCTCGTACAGAGCTAAGAACGCAGCAAACGCTTTATCTCACCGTCTGGTGCATGAAAGTGAAAGAGTTGATCATTTTCAAAACATTTATGTATTTTGGCATAAATGTTGAAAACCAACTTTTATGTTATTCTTTTTTTCACATTTTGTTCCAGAAAAATTAATTGAACTCATTTTCTATATTTTACATAACAATACATTAGTTGTGTGAGAAAGCCGCTTTCCTGAGCTCGTACAGAGCTAAGAACGCAGCAAACGCTTTATCTCAAAGTCTGGTGCATGAGAGTTGATCATTTTCAAAACATTTATGTATTTTGGCATACATGTTGAAAACCAACTTTTTTGTCATTCTTTTTTCACATTTTGTTCCAGAAAAATTAATTGAACTCATTTTCTATGTTTTACATAACAATACATTAGTTGTGTGAGAAAGCCGCTTTCCTGAGCTCGTACAGAGCTAAGAACGCAGCAAACGCTTTATCTCACCGTCATTTTCAAAACATTTATATGTATTTTGGCATACATGTTGAAAACCAACTTTTTTGTCATTCTTTTTTCACATTTTGTTCCAGAAAAATTACTTAAACTCATTTTGTATGCTGTCCATAACAATACATTAGTTGTGTGAGAAAACCGCTTTCCTGAGGTGGTACAGAGCTAAGAACGCAGCAAGTGCTTTATCTCACTGTCTGGTGCATGAAAGTGAAAGAGATGATCATTTTCAAAACATTTATGTATTTTGGCATACATGTTGAAAACCAACTTTTTTGTCATTCTTTTTTCACATTTTGTTACAGAAAAAATTAATTGAACTCATTTTGTATGTTTTACATAACAATACATTAGTTGTGTGAGAAAACCGCTTTCCTGAGCTCGTACAGAGCTAAGAACGCAGCAAACGCTTTATCTCACAGTCTGGTGCATGAGAGTTGATCATTTTCAAAACATTTATGTATTTTGGCATACATGTTGAAAACCAACTTTTTTGTCATTCTTTTTTCACATTCTGTTCCAGAAAAATTAATTGAACTCATTTTCTATGTTTTACATAACAATACATTAGTTGTGTGAGAAAGCCGCTTTCCTGAGCTCGTACAGAGCTAAGAACGCAGCAAACGCTTTATCTCACCGTCTGGTGCATGAAAGTGAAAGAGTTGATCATTTTCAAAACATTTATGTATTTTGGCATAAATGTTGAAAACCAACTTTTATGTTATTCTTTTTTTCACATTTTGTTACAGAAAAAATTAATTGAACTCATTTTGTATGTTTTACATAACAATACATTAGTTGTGTGAGCAAACCGCTTTCCTGAGCTCGTACAGAGCTAAGAACGCAGCAAACGCTTTATCTCACCGTCATTTTCAAAACATTTATGTATTTTGGCATACATGTTGAAAACCAACTTTTTTGTCATTCTTTTTTCACATTTTGTTACAGAAAAAATTAATTGAACTCATTTTGTATGTTTTACATAACAATACATCAGTTGTGTGAGAAAGCCGCTTTACTGAGCTCGTACAGAGCTAAGAACGCAGCAAACGCTTTATCTCACCGTCTGGTGCATGAAAGTGAAAGAGTTGATCATTTTCAAAACATTTATGTATTTTGGCATAAATGTTGAAAACCAACTTTTATGTTATTCTTTTTTTCACATTTTGTTCCAGAAAAATTAATTGAACTCATTTTGTATGTTTTACATAACAATACATTAGTTGTGTGAGAAAACCGCTTTCCTGAGCTCGTACAGAGCTAAGAACGCAGCAAACGCTTTATCTCACCGTCATTTTCAAAACATTTATGTATTTTCGCATACATGTTGAAAACCAACTCTCTTGTTATTCTTTTTTCACATTTTGTTCCAGAAAAATTACTTAAACTCATTTTGTATGCTGTCCATAACAATACATTAGTTGTGTGAGAAAACCGCTTTCCTGAGGTGGTACAGAGCTAAGAACGCAGCAAGTGCTTTATCTCACTGTCTGGTGCATGAAAGTGAAAGAGATGATCATTTTCAAAACATTTATGTATTTTGGCATACATGTTGAAAACCAACTTTTTTGTCATTCTTTTTTCACATTTTGTTACAGAAAAAATTAATTGAACTCATTTTGTATGTTTTACATAACAATACATTAGTTGTGTGAGAAAACCGCTTTCCTGAGCTCGTACAGAGCTAAGAACGCAGCAAACGCTTTATCTCACCGTCATTTTCAAAACATTTATGTATTTTGGCATACATGTTGAAAACCAACTTTTTTGTCATTCTTTTTTCACATTTTGTTACAGAAAAAATTAATTGAACTCATTTTGTATGTTTTACATAACAATACATCAGTTGTGTGAGAAAGCCGCTTTACTGAGCTCGTACAGAGCTAAGAACGCAGCAAACGCTTTATCTCACCGTCTGGTGCATGAAAGTGAAAGAGTTGATCATTTTCAAAACATTTATGTATTTTGGCATAAATGTTGAAAACCAACTTTTATGTTATTCTTTTTTTCACATTTTGTTCCAGAAAAATTAATTGAACTCATTTTGTATGTTTTACATAACAATACATTAGTTGTGTGAGAAAACCGCTTTCCTGAGCTCGTACAGAGCTAAGAACGCAGCAAACGCTTTATCTCACCGTCATTTTCAAAACATTTATGTATTTTCGCATACATGTTGAAAACCAACTCTCTTGTTATTCTTTTTTCACATTTTGTTCCAGAAAAATTACTTAAACTCATTTTGTATGCTGTCCATAACAATACATTAGTTGTGTGAGAAAACCGCTTTCCTGAGGTGGTACAGAGCTAAGAACGCAGCAAGTGCTTTATCTCACTGTCTGGTGCATGAAAGTGAAAGAGATGATCATTTTCAAAACATTTATGTATTTTGGCATACATGTTGAAAACCAACTTTTTTGTCATTCTTTTTTCACATTTTGTTACAGAAAAAATTAATTGAACTCATTTTGTATGTTTTACATAACAATACATTAGTTGTGTGAGAAAACCGCTTTCCTGAGCTCGTACAGAGCTAAGAACGCAGCAAACGCTTTATCTCACCGTCATTTTCAAAACATTTATGTATTTTGGCATACATGTTGAAAACCAACTTTTTTGTCATTCTTTTTTCACATTTTGTTACAGAAAAAATTAATTGAACTCATTTTGTATGTTTTACATAACAATACATTAGTTGTGTGAGCAAACCGCTTTCCTGAGCTCGTACAGAGCTAAGAACGCAGCAAACGCTTTATCTCACCGTCATTTTCAAAACATTTATGTATTCTCGCATACATGTTGAAAACCAACTCTCTTGTTATTCTTTTTTCACATTTTGTTCCAGAAAAATTACTTAAACTCATTTTGTATGCTGTCCATAACAATACATTAGTTGTGTGAGAAAACCGCTTTCCTGAGGTGGTACAGAGCTAAGAACGCAGCAAGTGCTTTATCTCACTGTCTGGTGCATGAAAGTGAAAGAGATGATCATTTTCAAAACATTTATGTATTTTGGCATACATGTTGAAAACCAACTTTTTTGTCATTCTTTTTTCACATTTTGTTACAGAAAAAATTAATTGAACTCATTTTGTATGTTTTACATAACAATACATTAGTTGTGTGAGAAAACCGCTTTCCTGAGCTCGTACAGAGCTAAGAACGCAGCAAACGCTTTATCTCACCGTCATTTTCAAAACATTTATGTATTTTGGCATACATGTTGAAAACCAACTTTTTTGTCATTCTTTTTTCACATTTTGTTACAGAAAAAATTAATTGAACTCATTTTGTATGTTTTACATAACAATACATTAGTTGTGTGAGCAAACCGCTTTCCTGAGCTCGTACAGAGCTAAAAACGCAGCAAACGCTTTATCTCACCGTCATTTTCAAAACATTTATGTATTTTGGCATACATGTTGAAAACCAACTTTTTTGTTATTCTTTTTTCACATTTTGTTCCAGAAAAATTAATTGAACTCATTTTGTATGTTTTACATAACAATACATCAGTTGTGTGAGAAAGCCGCTTTACTGAGCTCGTACAGAGCTAAGAACGCAGCAAACGCTTTATCTCACCGTCTGGTGCATGAAAGTGAAAGAGTTGATCATTTTCAAAACATTTATGTATTTTGGCATAAATGTTGAAAACCAACTTTTATGTTATTCTTTTTTTCACATTTTGTTCCAGAAAAATTAATTGAACTCATTTTCTATATTTTACATAACAATACATTAGTTGTGTGAGAAAGCCGCTTTCCTGAGCTCGTACAGAGCTAAGAACGCAGCAAACGCTTTATCTCAAAGTCTGGTGCATGAGAGTTGATCATTTTCAAAACATTTATGTATTTTGGCATACATGTTGAAAACCAACTTTTTTGTCATTCTTTTTTCACATTTTGTTCCAGAAAAATTAATTGAACTCATTTTCTATGTTTTACATAACAATACATTAGTTGTGTGAGAAAGCCGCTTTCCTGAGCTCGTACAGAGCTAAGAACGCAGCAAACGCTTTATCTCACCGTCATTTTCAAAACATTTATATGTATTTTGGCATACATGTTGAAAACCAACTTTTTTGTCATTCTTTTTTCACATTTTGTTCCAGAAAAATTACTTAAACTCATTTTGTATGCTGTCCATAACAATACATTAGTTGTGTGAGAAAACCGCTTTCCTGAGGTGGTACAGAGCTAAGAACGCAGCAAGTGCTTTATCTCACTGTCTGGTGCATGAAAGTGAAAGAGATGATCATTTTCAAAACATTTATGTATTTTGGCATACATGTTGAAAACCAACTTTTTTGTCATTCTTTTTTCACATTTTGTTACAGAAAAAATTAATTGAACTCATTTTGTATGTTTTACATAACAATACATTAGTTGTGTGAGAAAACCGCTTTCCTGAGCTCGTACAGAGCTAAGAACGCAGCAAACGCTTTATCTCACAGTCTGGTGCATGAGAGTTGATCATTTTCAAAACATTTATGTATTTTGGCATACATGTTGAAAACCAACTTTTTTGTCATTCTTTTTTCACATTCTGTTCCAGAAAAATTAATTGAACTCATTTTCTATGTTTTACATAACAATACATTAGTTGTGTGAGAAAGCCGCTTTCCTGAGCTCGTACAGAGCTAAGAACGCAGCAAACGCTTTATCTCACCGTCTGGTGCATGAAAGTGAAAGAGTTGATCATTTTCAAAACATTTATGTATTTTGGCATAAATGTTGAAAACCAACTTTTATGTTATTCTTTTTTTCACATTTTGTTACAGAAAAAATTAATTGAACTCATTTTGTATGTTTTACATAACAATACATTAGTTGTGTGAGCAAACCGCTTTCCTGAGCTCGTACAGAGCTAAGAACGCAGCAAACGCTTTATCTCACCGTCATTTTCAAAACATTTATGTATTTTGGCATACATGTTGAAAACCAACTTTTTTGTCATTCTTTTTTCACATTTTGTTACAGAAAAAATTAATTGAACTCATTTTGTATGTTTTACATAACAATACATCAGTTGTGTGAGAAAGCCGCTTTACTGAGCTCGTACAGAGCTAAGAACGCAGCAAACGCTTTATCTCACCGTCTGGTGCATGAAAGTGAAAGAGTTGATCATTTTCAAAACATTTATGTATTTTGGCATAAATGTTGAAAACCAACTTTTATGTTATTCTTTTTTTCACATTTTGTTCCAGAAAAATTAATTGAACTCATTTTGTATGTTTTACATAACAATACATTAGTTGTGTGAGAAAACCGCTTTCCTGAGCTCGTACAGAGCTAAGAACGCAGCAAACGCTTTATCTCACCGTCATTTTCAAAACATTTATGTATTTTCGCATACATGTTGAAAACCAACTCTCTTGTTATTCTTTTTTCACATTTTGTTCCAGAAAAATTACTTAAACTCATTTTGTATGCTGTCCATAACAATACATTAGTTGTGTGAGAAAACCGCTTTCCTGAGGTGGTACAGAGCTAAGAACGCAGCAAGTGCTTTATCTCACTGTCTGGTGCATGAAAGTGAAAGAGATGATCATTTTCAAAACATTTATGTATTTTGGCATACATGTTGAAAACCAACTTTTTTGTCATTCTTTTTTCACATTTTGTTACAGAAAAAATTAATTGAACTCATTTTGTATGTTTTACATAACAATACATTAGTTGTGTGAGAAAACCGCTTTCCTGAGCTCGTACAGAGCTAAGAACGCAGCAAACGCTTTATCTCACCGTCATTTTCAAAACATTTATGTATTTTGGCATACATGTTGAAAACCAACTTTTTTGTCATTCTTTTTTCACATTTTGTTACAGAAAAAATTAATTGAACTCATTTTGTATGTTTTACATAACAATACATCAGTTGTGTGAGAAAGCCGCTTTACTGAGCTCGTACAGAGCTAAGAACGCAGCAAACGCTTTATCTCACCGTCTGGTGCATGAAAGTGAAAGAGTTGATCATTTTCAAAACATTTATGTATTTTGGCATAAATGTTGAAAACCAACTTTTATGTTATTCTTTTTTTCACATTTTGTTCCAGAAAAATTAATTGAACTCATTTTGTATGTTTTACATAACAATACATTAGTTGTGTGAGAAAACCGCTTTCCTGAGCTCGTACAGAGCTAAGAACGCAGCAAACGCTTTATCTCACCGTCATTTTCAAAACATTTATGTATTTTCGCATACATGTTGAAAACCAACTCTCTTGTTATTCTTTTTTCACATTTTGTTCCAGAAAAATTACTTAAACTCATTTTGTATGCTGTCCATAACAATACATTAGTTGTGTGAGAAAACCGCTTTCCTGAGGTGGTACAGAGCTAAGAACGCAGCAAGTGCTTTATCTCACTGTCTGGTGCATGAAAGTGAAAGAGATGATCATTTTCAAAACATTTATGTATTTTGGCATACATGTTGAAAACCAACTTTTTTGTCATTCTTTTTTCACATTTTGTTACAGAAAAAATTAATTGAACTCATTTTGTATGTTTTACATAACAATACATTAGTTGTGTGAGAAAACCGCTTTCCTGAGCTCGTACAGAGCTAAGAACGCAGCAAACGCTTTATCTCACCGTCATTTTCAAAACATTTATGTATTTTGGCATACATGTTGAAAACCAACTTTTTTGTCATTCTTTTTTCACATTTTGTTACAGAAAAAATTAATTGAACTCATTTTGTATGTTTTACATAACAATACATTAGTTGTGTGAGCAAACCGCTTTCCTGAGCTCGTACAGAGCTAAGAACGCAGCAAACGCTTTATCTCACCGTCATTTTCAAAACATTTATGTATTCTCGCATACATGTTGAAAACCAACTCTCTTGTTATTCTTTTTTCACATTTTGTTCCAGAAAAATTACTTAAACTCATTTTGTATGCTGTCCATAACAATACATTAGTTGTGTGAGAAAACCGCTTTCCTGAGGTGGTACAGAGCTAAGAACGCAGCAAGTGCTTTATCTCACTGTCTGGTGCATGAAAGTGAAAGAGATGATCATTTTCAAAACATTTATGTATTTTGGCATACATGTTGAAAACCAACTTTTTTGTCATTCTTTTTTCACATTTTGTTACAGAAAAAATTAATTGAACTCATTTTGTATGTTTTACATAACAATACATTAGTTGTGTGAGAAAACCGCTTTCCTGAGCTCGTACAGAGCTAAGAACGCAGCAAACGCTTTATCTCACCGTCATTTTCAAAACATTTATGTATTTTGGCATACATGTTGAAAACCAACTTTTTTGTCATTCTTTTTTCACATTTTGTTACAGAAAAAATTAATTGAACTCATTTTGTATGTTTTACATAACAATACATTAGTTGTGTGAGCAAACCGCTTTCCTGAGCTCGTACAGAGCTAAAAACGCAGCAAACGCTTTATCTCACCGTCATTTTCAAAACATTTATGTATTTTGGCATACATGTTGAAAACCAACTTTTTTGTTATTCTTTTTTCACATTTTGTTCCAGAAAAATTAATTGAACTCATTTTGTATGTTTTACATAACAATACATCAGTTGTGTGAGAAAGCCGCTTTACTGAGCTCGTACAGAGCTAAGAACGCAGCAAACGCTTTATCTCACCGTCTGGTGCATGAAAGTGAAAGAGTTGATCATTTTCAAAACATTTATGTATTTTGGCATAAATGTTGAAAACCAACTTTTATGTTATTCTTTTTTTCACATTTTGTTCCAGAAAAATTAATTGAACTCATTTTCTATATTTTACATAACAATACATTAGTTGTGTGAGAAAGCCGCTTTCCTGAGCTCGTACAGAGCTAAGAACGCAGCAAACGCTTTATCTCAAAGTCTGGTGCATGAGAGTTGATCATTTTCAAAACATTTATGTATTTTGGCATACATGTTGAAAACCAACTTTTTTGTCATTCTTTTTTCACATTTTGTTCCAGAAAAATTAATTGAACTCATTTTCTATGTTTTACATAACAATACATTAGTTGTGTGAGAAAGCCGCTTTCCTGAGCTCGTACAGAGCTAAGAACGCAGCAAACGCTTTATCTCACCGTCATTTTCAAAACATTTATATGTATTTTGGCATACATGTTGAAAACCAACTTTTTTGTCATTCTTTTTTCACATTTTGTTCCAGAAAAATTACTTAAACTCATTTTGTATGCTGTCCATAACAATACATTAGTTGTGTGAGAAAACCGCTTTCCTGAGGTGGTACAGAGCTAAGAACGCAGCAAGTGCTTTATCTCACTGTCTGGTGCATGAAAGTGAAAGAGATGATCATTTTCAAAACATTTATGTATTTTGGCATACATGTTGAAAACCAACTTTTTTGTCATTCTTTTTTCACATTTTGTTACAGAAAAAATTAATTGAACTCATTTTGTATGTTTTACATAACAATACATTAGTTGTGTGAGAAAACCGCTTTCCTGAGCTCGTACAGAGCTAAGAACGCAGCAAACGCTTTATCTCACAGTCTGGTGCATGAGAGTTGATCATTTTCAAAACATTTATGTATTTTGGCATACATGTTGAAAACCAACTTTTTTGTCATTCTTTTTTCACATTCTGTTCCAGAAAAATTAATTGAACTCATTTTCTATGTTTTACATAACAATACATTAGTTGTGTGAGAAAGCCGCTTTCCTGAGCTCGTACAGAGCTAAGAACGCAGCAAACGCTTTATCTCACCGTCTGGTGCATGAAAGTGAAAGAGTTGATCATTTTCAAAACATTTATGTATTTTGGCATAAATGTTGAAAACCAACTTTTATGTTATTCTTTTTTTCACATTTTGTTCCAGAAAAATTAATTGAACTCATTTTGTATGTTTTACATAACAATACATTAGTTGTGTGAGAAAACCGCTTTCCTGAGCTCGTACAGAGCTAAGAACGCAGCAAACGCTTTATCTCACCGTCATTTTCAAAACATTTATGTATTTTCGCATACATGTTGAAAACCAACTCTCTTGTTATTCTTTTTTCACATTTTGTTCCAGAAAAATTACTTAAACTCATTTTGTATGCTGTCCATAACAATACATTAGTTGTGTGAGAAAACCGCTTTCCTGAGGTGGTACAGAGCTAAGAACGCAGCAAGTGCTTTATCTCACTGTCTGGTGCATGAAAGTGAAAGAGATGATCATTTTCAAAACATTTATGTATTTTGGCATACATGTTGAAAACCAACTTTTTTGTCATTCTTTTTTCACATTTTGTTACAGAAAAAATTAATTGAACTCATTTTGTATGTTTTACATAACAATACATTAGTTGTGTGAGAAAACCGCTTTCCTGAGCTCGTACAGAGCTAAGAACGCAGCAAACGCTTTATCTCACCGTCATTTTCAAAACATTTATGTATTTTGGCATACATGTTGAAAACCAACTTTTTTGTCATTCTTTTTTCACATTTTGTTACAGAAAAAATTAATTGAACTCATTTTGTATGTTTTACATAACAATACATTAGTTGTGTGAGCAAACCGCTTTCCTGAGCTCGTACAGAGCTAAAAACGCAGCAAACGCTTTATCTCACCGTCATTTTCAAAACATTTATGTATTTTGGCATACATGTTGAAAACCAACTTTTTTGTTATTCTTTTTTCACATTTTGTTCCAGAAAAATTAATTGAACTCATTTTGTATGTTTTACATAACAATACATCAGTTGTGTGAGAAAGCCGCTTTACTGAGCTCGTACAGAGCTAAGAACGCAGCAAACGCTTTATCTCACCGTCTGGTGCATGAAAGTGAAAGAGTTGATCATTTTCAAAACATTTATGTATTTTGGCATAAATGTTGAAAACCAACTTTTATGTTATTCTTTTTTTCACATTTTGTTCCAGAAAAATTAATTGAACTCATTTTCTATATTTTACATAACAATACATTAGTTGTGTGAGAAAGCCGCTTTCCTGAGCTCGTACAGAGCTAAGAACGCAGCAAACGCTTTATCTCAAAGTCTGGTGCATGAGAGTTGATCATTTTCAAAACATTTATGTATTTTGGCATACATGTTGAAAACCAACTTTTTTGTCATTCTTTTTTCACATTTTGTTCCAGAAAAATTAATTGAACTCATTTTCTATGTTTTACATAACAATACATTAGTTGTGTGAGAAAGCCGCTTTCCTGAGCTCGTACAGAGCTAAGAACGCAGCAAACGCTTTATCTCACCGTCATTTTCAAAACATTTATATGTATTTTGGCATACATGTTGAAAACCAACTTTTTTGTCATTCTTTTTTCACATTTTGTTCCAGAAAAATTACTTAAACTCATTTTGTATGCTGTCCATAACAATACATTAGTTGTGTGAGAAAACCGCTTTCCTGAGGTGGTACAGAGCTAAGAACGCAGCAAGTGCTTTATCTCACTGTCTGGTGCATGAAAGTGAAAGAGATGATCATTTTCAAAACATTTATGTATTTTGGCATACATGTTGAAAACCAACTTTTTTGTCATTCTTTTTTCACATTTTGTTACAGAAAAAATTAATTGAACTCATTTTGTATGTTTTACATAACAATACATTAGTTGTGTGAGAAAACCGCTTTCCTGAGCTCGTACAGAGCTAAGAACGCAGCAAACGCTTTATCTCACAGTCTGGTGCATGAGAGTTGATCATTTTCAAAACATTTATGTATTTTGGCATACATGTTGAAAACCAACTTTTTTGTCATTCTTTTTTCACATTCTGTTCCAGAAAAATTAATTGAACTCATTTTCTATGTTTTACATAACAATACATTAGTTGTGTGAGAAAGCCGCTTTCCTGAGCTCGTACAGAGCTAAGAACGCAGCAAACGCTTTATCTCACCGTCATTTTCAAAACATTTATGTATTTTCGCATACATGTTGAAAACCAACTTTTTTGTTATTCTTTTTTCACATTTTGTTCCAGAAAAATTAATTGAACTCATTTTGTATGTTTTACATAACAATACATTAGTTGTGTGAGAAAACCGCTTTCCTGAGCTCGTACAGAGCTAAGAACGCAGCAAACGCTTTATCTCACCGTCATTTTCAAAACATTTATGTATTTTGGCATACATGTTGAAAACCAACTTTTTTGTCATTCTTTTTTCACATTTTGTTACAGAAAAAATTAATTGAACTCATTTTGTATGTTTTACATAACAATACATCAGTTGTGTGAGAAAGCCGCTTTACTGAGCTCGTACAGAGCTAAGAACGCAGCAAACGCTTTATCTCACCGTCTGGTGCATGAAAGTGAAAGAGTTGATCATTTTCAAAACATTTATGTATTTTGGCATAAATGTTGAAAACCAACTTTTATGTTATTCTTTTTTTCACATTTTGTTCCAGAAAAATTAATTGAACTCATTTTGTATGTTTTACATAACAATACATTAGTTGTGTGAGAAAACCGCTTTCCTGAGCTCGTACAGAGCTAAGAACGCAGCAAACGCTTTATCTCACCGTCATTTTCAAAACATTTATGTATTTTCGCATACATGTTGAAAACCAACTCTCTTGTTATTCTTTTTTCACATTTTGTTCCAGAAAAATTACTTAAACTCATTTTGTATGCTGTCCATAACAATACATTAGTTGTGTGAGAAAACCGCTTTCCTGAGGTGGTACAGAGCTAAGAACGCAGCAAGTGCTTTATCTCACTGTCTGGTGCATGAAAGTGAAAGAGATGATCATTTTCAAAACATTTATGTATTTTGGCATACATGTTGAAAACCAACTTTTTTGTCATTCTTTTTTCACATTTTGTTACAGAAAAAATTAATTGAACTCATTTTGTATGTTTTACATAACAATACATTAGTTGTGTGAGAAAACCGCTTTCCTGAGCTCGTACAGAGCTAAGAACGCAGCAAACGCTTTATCTCACCGTCATTTTCAAAACATTTATGTATTTTGGCATACATGTTGAAAACCAACTTTTTTGTCATTCTTTTTTCACATTTTGTTACAGAAAAAATTAATTGAACTCATTTTGTATGTTTTACATAACAATACATTAGTTGTGTGAGCAAACCGCTTTCCTGAGCTCGTACAGAGCTAAGAACGCAGCAAACGCTTTATCTCACCGTCATTTTCAAAACATTTATGTATTTTGGCATACATGTTGAAAACCAACTTTTTTGTCATTCTTTTTTCACATTTTGTTACAGAAAAAATTAATTGAACTCATTTTGTATGTTTTACATAACAATACATCAGTTGTGTGAGAAAGCCGCTTTACTGAGCTCGTACAGAGCTAAGAACGCAGCAAACGCTTTATCTCACCGTCTGGTGCATGAAAGTGAAAGAGTTGATCATTTTCAAAACATTTATGTATTTTGGCATAAATGTTGAAAACCAACTTTTATGTTATTCTTTTTTTCACATTTTGTTACAGAAAAAATTAATTGAACTCATTTTGTATGTTTTACATAACAATACATTAGTTGTGTGAGCAAACCGCTTTCCTGAGCTCGTACAGAGCTAAGAACGCAGCAAACGCTTTATCTCACCGTCATTTTCAAAACATTTATGTATTTTGGCATACATGTTGAAAACCAACTTTTTTGTCATTCTTTTTTCACATTTTGTTACAGAAAAAATTAATTGAACTCATTTTGTATGTTTTACATAACAATACATCAGTTGTGTGAGAAAGCCGCTTTACTGAGCTCGTACAGAGCTAAGAACGCAGCAAACGCTTTATCTCACCGTCTGGTGCATGAAAGTGAAAGAGTTGATCATTTTCAAAACATTTATGTATTTTGGCATAAATGTTGAAAACCAACTTTTATGTTATTCTTTTTTTCACATTTTGTTCCAGAAAAATTAATTGAACTCATTTTGTATGTTTTACATAACAATACATTAGTTGTGTGAGAAAACCGCTTTCCTGAGCTCGTACAGAGCTAAGAACGCAGCAAACGCTTTATCTCACCGTCATTTTCAAAACATTTATGTATTTTCGCATACATGTTGAAAACCAACTCTCTTGTTATTCTTTTTTCACATTTTGTTCCAGAAAAATTACTTAAACTCATTTTGTATGCTGTCCATAACAATACATTAGTTGTGTGAGAAAACCGCTTTCCTGAGGTGGTACAGAGCTAAGAACGCAGCAAGTGCTTTATCTCACTGTCTGGTGCATGAAAGTGAAAGAGATGATCATTTTCAAAACATTTATGTATTTTGGCATACATGTTGAAAACCAACTTTTTTGTCATTCTTTTTTCACATTTTGTTACAGAAAAAATTAATTGAACTCATTTTGTATGTTTTACATAACAATACATTAGTTGTGTGAGAAAACCGCTTTCCTGAGCTCGTACAGAGCTAAGAACGCAGCAAACGCTTTATCTCACCGTCATTTTCAAAACATTTATGTATTTTGGCATACATGTTGAAAACCAACTTTTTTGTCATTCTTTTTTCACATTTTGTTACAGAAAAAATTAATTGAACTCATTTTGTATGTTTTACATAACAATACATCAGTTGTGTGAGAAAGCCGCTTTACTGAGCTCGTACAGAGCTAAGAACGCAGCAAACGCTTTATCTCACCGTCTGGTGCATGAAAGTGAAAGAGTTGATCATTTTCAAAACATTTATGTATTTTGGCATAAATGTTGAAAACCAACTTTTATGTTATTCTTTTTTTCACATTTTGTTCCAGAAAAATTAATTGAACTCATTTTGTATGTTTTACATAACAATACATTAGTTGTGTGAGAAAACCGCTTTCCTGAGCTCGTACAGAGCTAAGAACGCAGCAAACGCTTTATCTCACCGTCATTTTCAAAACATTTATGTATTTTCGCATACATGTTGAAAACCAACTCTCTTGTTATTCTTTTTTCACATTTTGTTCCAGAAAAATTACTTAAACTCATTTTGTATGCTGTCCATAACAATACATTAGTTGTGTGAGAAAACCGCTTTCCTGAGGTGGTACAGAGCTAAGAACGCAGCAAGTGCTTTATCTCACTGTCTGGTGCATGAAAGTGAAAGAGATGATCATTTTCAAAACATTTATGTATTTTGGCATACATGTTGAAAACCAACTTTTTTGTCATTCTTTTTTCACATTTTGTTACAGAAAAAATTAATTGAACTCATTTTGTATGTTTTACATAACAATACATTAGTTGTGTGAGAAAACCGCTTTCCTGAGCTCGTACAGAGCTAAGAACGCAGCAAACGCTTTATCTCACCGTCATTTTCAAAACATTTATGTATTTTGGCATACATGTTGAAAACCAACTTTTTTGTCATTCTTTTTTCACATTTTGTTACAGAAAAAATTAATTGAACTCATTTTGTATGTTTTACATAACAATACATTAGTTGTGTGAGCAAACCGCTTTCCTGAGCTCGTACAGAGCTAAAAACGCAGCAAACGCTTTATCTCACCGTCATTTTCAAAACATTTATGTATTTTGGCATACATGTTGAAAACCAACTTTTTTGTTATTCTTTTTTCACATTTTGTTCCAGAAAAATTAATTGAACTCATTTTGTATGTTTTACATAACAATACATCAGTTGTGTGAGAAAGCCGCTTTACTGAGCTCGTACAGAGCTAAGAACGCAGCAAACGCTTTATCTCACCGTCTGGTGCATGAAAGTGAAAGAGTTGATCATTTTCAAAACATTTATGTATTTTGGCATAAATGTTGAAAACCAACTTTTATGTTATTCTTTTTTTCACATTTTGTTCCAGAAAAATTAATTGAACTCATTTTCTATATTTTACATAACAATACATTAGTTGTGTGAGAAAGCCGCTTTCCTGAGCTCGTACAGAGCTAA
This sequence comes from Channallabes apus, assembly GCA_030522415.1. NCBI lineage: Eukaryota > Metazoa > Chordata > Actinopteri > Siluriformes > Clariidae > Channallabes > Channallabes apus. The sequence continues at coordinate 8,691,397 of CM060116.1, forward strand.
GAACGCAGCAAACGCTTTATCTCAAAGTCTGGTGCATGAGAGTTGATCATTTTCAAAACATTTATGTATTTTGGCATACATGTTGAAAACCAACTTTTTTGTCATTCTTTTTTCACATTTTGTTCCAGAAAAATTAATTGAACTCATTTTCTATGTTTTACATAACAATACATTAGTTGTGTGAGAAAGCCGCTTTCCTGAGCTCGTACAGAGCTAAGAACGCAGCAAACGCTTTATCTCACCGTCATTTTCAAAACATTTATATGTATTTTGGCATACATGTTGAAAACCAACTTTTTTGTCATTCTTTTTTCACATTTTGTTCCAGAAAAATTACTTAAACTCATTTTGTATGCTGTCCATAACAATACATTAGTTGTGTGAGAAAACCGCTTTCCTGAGGTGGTACAGAGCTAAGAACGCAGCAAGTGCTTTATCTCACTGTCTGGTGCATGAAAGTGAAAGAGATGATCATTTTCAAAACATTTATGTATTTTGGCATACATGTTGAAAACCAACTTTTTTGTCATTCTTTTTTCACATTTTGTTACAGAAAAAATTAATTGAACTCATTTTGTATGTTTTACATAACAATACATTAGTTGTGTGAGAAAACCGCTTTCCTGAGCTCGTACAGAGCTAAGAACGCAGCAAACGCTTTATCTCACAGTCTGGTGCATGAGAGTTGATCATTTTCAAAACATTTATGTATTTTGGCATACATGTTGAAAACCAACTTTTTTGTCATTCTTTTTTCACATTCTGTTCCAGAAAAATTAATTGAACTCATTTTCTATGTTTTACATAACAATACATTAGTTGTGTGAGAAAGCCGCTTTCCTGAGCTCGTACAGAGCTAAGAACGCAGCAAACGCTTTATCTCACCGTCATTTTCAAAACATTTATGTATTTTCGCATACATGTTGAAAACCAACTTTTTTGTTATTCTTTTTTCACATTTTGTTCCAGAAAAATTAATTGAACTCATTTTGTATGTTTTACATAACAATACATTAGTTGTGTGAGAAAACCGCTTTCCTGAGCTCGTACAGAGCTAAGAACGCAGCAAACGCTTTATCTCACCGTCATTTTCAAAACATTTATGTATTTTGGCATACATGTTGAAAACCAACTTTTTTGTCATTCTTTTTTCACATTTTGTTACAGAAAAAATTAATTGAACTCATTTTGTATGTTTTACATAACAATACATCAGTTGTGTGAGAAAGCCGCTTTACTGAGCTCGTACAGAGCTAAGAACGCAGCAAACGCTTTATCTCACCGTCTCGTGCATGAAAGTGAAAGAGTTGATCATTTTCAAAACATTTATGTATTTTGGCATAAATGTTGAAAACCAACTTTTATGTTATTCTTTTTTTCACATTTTGTTCCAGAAAAATTAATTGAACTCATTTTGTATGTTTTACATAACAATACATTAGTTGTGTGAGAAAACCGCTTTCCTGAGCTCGTACAGAGCTAAGAACGCAGCAAACGCTTTATCTCACCGTCATTTTCAAAACATTTATGTATTTTCGCATACATGTTGAAAACCAACTCTCTTGTTATTCTTTTTTCACATTTTGTTCCAGAAAAATTACTTAAACTCATTTTGTATGCTGTCCATAACAATACATTAGTTGTGTGAGAAAACCGCTTTCCTGAGGTGGTACAGAGCTAAGAACGCAGCAAGTGCTTTATCTCACTGTCTGGTGCATGAAAGTGAAAGAGATGATCATTTTCAAAACATTTATGTATTTTGGCATACATGTTGAAAACCAACTTTTTTGTCATTCTTTTTTCACATTTTGTTACAGAAAAAATTAATTGAACTCATTTTGTATGTTTTACATAACAATACATTAGTTGTGTGAGAAAACCGCTTTCCTGAGCTCGTACAGAGCTAAGAACGCAGCAAACGCTTTATCTCACCGTCATTTTCAAAACATTTATGTATTTTGGCATACATGTTGAAAACCAACTTTTTTGTCATTCTTTTTTCACATTTTGTTACAGAAAAAATTAATTGAACTCATTTTGTATGTTTTACATAACAATACATTAGTTGTGTGAGCAAACCGCTTTCCTGAGCTCGTACAGAGCTAAGAACGCAGCAAACGCTTTATCTCACCGTCATTTTCAAAACATTTATGTATTTTGGCATACATGTTGAAAACCAACTTTTTTGTCATTCTTTTTTCACATTTTGTTACAGAAAAAATTAATTGAACTCATTTTGTATGTTTTACATAACAATACATCAGTTGTGTGAGAAAGCCGCTTTACTGAGCTCGTACAGAGCTAAGAACGCAGCAAACGCTTTATCTCACCGTCTGGTGCATGAAAGTGAAAGAGTTGATCATTTTCAAAACATTTATGTATTTTGGCATAAATGTTGAAAACCAACTTTTATGTTATTCTTTTTTTCACATTTTGTTACAGAAAAAATTAATTGAACTCATTTTGTATGTTTTACATAACAATACATTAGTTGTGTGAGCAAACCGCTTTCCTGAGCTCGTACAGAGCTAAGAACGCAGCAAACGCTTTATCTCACCGTCATTTTCAAAACATTTATGTATTTTGGCATACATGTTGAAAACCAACTTTTTTGTCATTCTTTTTTCACATTTTGTTACAGAAAAAATTAATTGAACTCATTTTGTATGTTTTACATAACAATACATCAGTTGTGTGAGAAAGCCGCTTTACTGAGCTCGTACAGAGCTAAGAACGCAGCAAACGCTTTATCTCACCGTCTGGTGCATGAAAGTGAAAGAGTTGATCATTTTCAAAACATTTATGTATTTTGGCATAAATGTTGAAAACCAACTTTTATGTTATTCTTTTTTTCACATTTTGTTCCAGAAAAATTAATTGAACTCATTTTGTATGTTTTACATAACAATACATTAGTTGTGTGAGAAAACCGCTTTCCTGAGCTCGTACAGAGCTAAGAACGCAGCAAACGCTTTATCTCACCGTCATTTTCAAAACATTTATGTATTTTCGCATACATGTTGAAAACCAACTCTCTTGTTATTCTTTTTTCACATTTTGTTCCAGAAAAATTACTTAAACTCATTTTGTATGCTGTCCATAACAATACATTAGTTGTGTGAGAAAACCGCTTTCCTGAGGTGGTACAGAGCTAAGAACGCAGCAAGTGCTTTATCTCACTGTCTGGTGCATGAAAGTGAAAGAGATGATCATTTTCAAAACATTTATGTATTTTGGCATACATGTTGAAAACCAACTTTTTTGTCATTCTTTTTTCACATTTTGTTACAGAAAAAATTAATTGAACTCATTTTGTATGTTTTACATAACAATACATTAGTTGTGTGAGAAAACCGCTTTCCTGAGCTCGTACAGAGCTAAGAACGCAGCAAACGCTTTATCTCACCGTCATTTTCAAAACATTTATGTATTTTGGCATACATGTTGAAAACCAACTTTTTTGTCATTCTTTTTTCACATTTTGTTACAGAAAAAATTAATTGAACTCATTTTGTATGTTTTACATAACAATACATTAGTTGTGTGAGCAAACCGCTTTCCTGAGCTCGTACAGAGCTAAGAACGCAGCAAACGCTTTATCTCACCGTCATTTTCAAAACATTTATGTATTTTCGCATACATGTTGAAAACCAACTCTCTTGTTATTCTTTTTTCACATTTTGTTCCAGAAAAATTACTTAAACTCATTTTGTATGCTGTCCATAACAATACATTAGTTGTGTGAGAAAACCGCTTTCCTGAGGTGGTACAGAGCTAAGAACGCAGCAAGTGCTTTATCTCACTGTCTGGTGCATGAAAGTGAAAGAGATGATCATTTTCAAAACATTTATGTATTTTGGCATACATGTTGAAAACCAACTTTTTTGTCATTCTTTTTTCACATTTTGTTACAGAAAAAATTAATTGAACTCATTTTGTATGTTTTACATAACAATACATTAGTTGTGTGAGAAAACCGCTTTCCTGAGCTCGTACAGAGCTAAGAACGCAGCAAACGCTTTATCTCACCGTCATTTTCAAAACATTTATGTATTTTGGCATACATGTTGAAAACCAACTTTTTTGTCATTCTTTTTTCACATTTTGTTACAGAAAAAATTAATTGAACTCATTTTGTATGTTTTACATAACAATACATTAGTTGTGTGAGAAAACCGCTTTCCTGAGCTCGTACAGAGCTAAGAACGCAGCAAACGCTTTATCTCACCGTCATTTTCAAAACATTTATGTATTTTGGCATACATGTTGAAAACCAACTTTTTTGTCATTCTTTTTTCACATTTTGTTACAGAAAAAATTAATTGAACTCATTTTGTATGTTTTACATAACAATACATTAGTTGTGTGAGCAAACCGCTTTCCTGAGCTCGTACAGAGCTAAAAACGCAGCAAACGCTTTATCTCACCGTCATTTTCAAAACATTTATGTATTTTGGCATACATGTTGAAAACCAACTTTTTTGTTATTCTTTTTTCACATTTTGTTCCAGAAAAATTAATTGAACTCATTTTGTATGTTTTACATAACAATACATCAGTTGTGTGAGAAAGCCGCTTTACTGAGCTCGTACAGAGCTAAGAACGCAGCAAACGCTTTATCTCACCGTCTGGTGCATGAAAGTGAAAGAGTTGATCATTTTCAAAACATTTATGTATTTTGGCATAAATGTTGAAAACCAACTTTTATGTTATTCTTTTTTTCACATTTTGTTCCAGAAAAATTAATTGAACTCATTTTCTATATTTTACATAACAATACATTAGTTGTGTGAGAAAGCCGCTTTCCTGAGCTCGTACAGAGCTAAGAACGCAGCAAACGCTTTATCTCAAAGTCTGGTGCATGAGAGTTGATCATTTTCAAAACATTTATGTATTTTGGCATACATGTTGAAAACCAACTTTTTTGTCATTCTTTTTTCACATTTTGTTCCAGAAAAATTAATTGAACTCATTTTCTATGTTTTACATAACAATACATTAGTTGTGTGAGAAAGCCGCTTTCCTGAGCTCGTACAGAGCTAAGAACGCAGCAAACGCTTTATCTCACCGTCATTTTCAAAACATTTATATGTATTTTGGCATACATGTTGAAAACCAACTTTTTTGTCATTCTTTTTTCACATTTTGTTCCAGAAAAATTACTTAAACTCATTTTGTATGCTGTCCATAACAATACATTAGTTGTGTGAGAAAACCGCTTTCCTGAGGTGGTACAGAGCTAAGAACGCAGCAAGTGCTTTATCTCACTGTCTGGTGCATGAAAGTGAAAGAGATGATCATTTTCAAAACATTTATGTATTTTGGCATACATGTTGAAAACCAACTTTTTTGTCATTCTTTTTTCACATTTTGTTACAGAAAAAATTAATTGAACTCATTTTGTATGTTTTACATAACAATACATTAGTTGTGTGAGAAAACCGCTTTCCTGAGCTCGTACAGAGCTAAGAACGCAGCAAACGCTTTATCTCACAGTCTGGTGCATGAGAGTTGATCATTTTCAAAACATTTATGTATTTTGGCATACATGTTGAAAACCAACTTTTTTGTCATTCTTTTTTCACATTCTGTTCCAGAAAAATTAATTGAACTCATTTTCTATGTTTTACATAACAATACATTAGATGTGTGAGAAAGCCTCTTTCCTGAGCTCGTACAGAGCTAAGAACGCAGCAAACGCTTTATCTCACCGTCTGGTGCATGAAAGTGAAAGAGTTGATCATTTTCAAAACATTTATGTATTTTGGCATAAATGTTGAAAACCAACTTTTATGTTATTCTTTTTTTCACATTTTGTTACAGAAAAAATTAATTGAACTCATTTTGTATGTTTTACATAACAATACATTAGTTGTGTGAGCAAACCGCTTTCCTGAGCTCGTACAGAGCTAAGAACGCAGCAAACGCTTTATCTCACCGTCATTTTCAAAACATTTATGTATTTTGGCATACATGTTGAAAACCAACTTTTTTGTCATTCTTTTTTCACATTTTGTTACAGAAAAAATTAATTGAACTCATTTTGTATGTTTTACATAACAATACATCAGTTGTGTGAGAAAGCCGCTTTACTGAGCTCGTACAGAGCTAAGAACGCAGCAAACGCTTTATCTCACCGTCTGGTGCATGAAAGTGAAAGAGTTGATCATTTTCAAAACATTTATGTATTTTGGCATAAATGTTGAAAACCAACTTTTATGTTATTCTTTTTTTCACATTTTGTTCCAGAAAAATTAATTGAACTCATTTTGTATGTTTTACATAACAATACATTAGTTGTGTGAGAAAACCGCTTTCCTGAGCTCGTACAGAGCTAAGAACGCAGCAAACGCTTTATCTCACCGTCATTTTCAAAACATTTATGTATTTTCGCATACATGTTGAAAACCAACTCTCTTGTTATTCTTTTTTCACATTTTGTTCCAGAAAAATTACTTAAACTCATTTTGTATGCTGTCCATAACAATACATTAGTTGTGTGAGAAAACCGCTTTCCTGAGGTGGTACAGAGCTAAGAACGCAGCAAGTGCTTTATCTCACTGTCTGGTGCATGAAAGTGAAAGAGATGATCATTTTCAAAACATTTATGTATTTTGGCATACATGTTGAAAACCAACTTTTTTGTCATTCTTTTTTCACATTTTGTTACAGAAAAAATTAATTGAACTCATTTTGTATGTTTTACATAACAATACATTAGTTGTGTGAGAAAACCGCTTTCCTGAGCTCGTACAGAGCTAAGAACGCAGCAAACGCTTTATCTCACCGTCATTTTCAAAACATTTATGTATTTTGGCATACATGTTGAAAACCAACTTTTTTGTCATTCTTTTTTCACATTTTGTTACAGAAAAAATTAATTGAACTCATTTTGTATGTTTTACATAACAATACATTAGTTGTGTGAGCAAACCGCTTTCCTGAGCTCGTACAGAGCTAAGAACGCAGCAAACGCTTTATCTCACCGTCATTTTCAAAACATTTATGTATTTTCGCATACATGTTGAAAACCAACTCTCTTGTTATTCTTTTTTCACATTTTGTTCCAGAAAAATTACTTAAACTCATTTTGTATGCTGTCCATAACAATACATTAGTTGTGTGAGAAAACCGCTTTCCTGAGGTGGTACAGAGCTAAGAACGCAGCAAGTGCTTTATCTCACTGTCTGGTGCATGAAAGTGAAAGAGATGATCATTTTCAAAACATTTATGTATTTTGGCATACATGTTGAAAACCAACTTTTTTGTCATTCTTTTTTCACATTTTGTTACAGAAAAAATTAATTGAACTCATTTTGTATGTTTTACATAACAATACATTAGTTGTGTGAGAAAACCGCTTTCCTGAGCTCGTACAGAGCTAAGAACGCAGCAAACGCTTTATCTCACCGTCATTTTCAAAACATTTATGTATTTTGGCATACATGTTGAAAACCAACTTTTTTGTCATTCTTTTTTCACATTTTGTTACAGAAAAAATTAATTGAACTCATTTTGTATGTTTTACATAACAATACATTAGTTGTGTGAGAAAACCGCTTTCCTGAGCTCGTACAGAGCTAAGAACGCAGCAAACGCTTTATCTCACCGTCATTTTCAAAACATTTATGTATTTTGGCATACATGTTGAAAACCAACTTTTTTGTCATTCTTTTTTCACATTTTGTTACAGAAAAAATTAATTGAACTCATTTTGTATGTTTTACATAACAATACATTAGTTGTGTGAGCAAACCGCTTTCCTGAGCTCGTACAGAGCTAAAAACGCAGCAAACGCTTTATCTCACCGTCATTTTCAAAACATTTATGTATTTTGGCATACATGTTGAAAACCAACTTTTTTGTTATTCTTTTTTCACATTTTGTTCCAGAAAAATTAATTGAACTCATTTTGTATGTTTTACATAACAATACATCAGTTGTGTGAGAAAGCCGCTTTACTGAGCTCGTACAGAGCTAAGAACGCAGCAAACGCTTTATCTCACCGTCTGGTGCATGAAAGTGAAAGAGTTGATCATTTTCAAAACATTTATGTATTTTGGCATAAATGTTGAAAACCAACTTTTATGTTATTCTTTTTTTCACATTTTGTTCCAGAAAAATTAATTGAACTCATTTTCTATATTTTACATAACAATACATTAGTTGTGTGAGAAAGCCGCTTTCCTGAGCTCGTACAGAGCTAAGAACGCAGCAAACGCTTTATCTCAAAGTCTGGTGCATGAGAGTTGATCATTTTCAAAACATTTATGTATTTTGGCATACATGTTGAAAACCAACTTTTTTGTCATTCTTTTTTCACATTTTGTTCCAGAAAAATTAATTGAACTCATTTTCTATGTTTTACATAACAATACATTAGTTGTGTGAGAAAGCCGCTTTCCTGAGCTCGTACAGAGCTAAGAACGCAGCAAACGCTTTATCTCACCGTCATTTTCAAAACATTTATATGTATTTTGGCATACATGTTGAAAACCAACTTTTTTGTCATTCTTTTTTCACATTTTGTTCCAGAAAAATTACTTAAACTCATTTTGTATGCTGTCCATAACAATACATTAGTTGTGTGAGAAAACCGCTTTCCTGAGGTGGTACAGAGCTAAGAACGCAGCAAGTGCTTTATCTCACTGTCTGGTGCATGAAAGTGAAAGAGATGATCATTTTCAAAACATTTATGTATTTTGGCATACATGTTGAAAACCAACTTTTTTGTCATTCTTTTTTCACATTTTGTTACAGAAAAAATTAATTGAACTCATTTTGTATGTTTTACATAACAATACATTAGTTGTGTGAGAAAACCGCTTTCCTGAGCTCGTACAGAGCTAAGAACGCAGCAAACGCTTTATCTCACAGTCTGGTGCATGAGAGTTGATCATTTTCAAAACATTTATGTATTTTGGCATACATGTTGAAAACCAACTTTTTTGTCATTCTTTTTTCACATTCTGTTCCAGAAAAATTAATTGAACTCATTTTCTATGTTTTACATAACAATACATTAGTTGTGTGAGAAAGCCGCTTTCCTGAGCTCGTACAGAGCTAAGAACGCAGCAAACGCTTTATCTCACCGTCATTTTCAAAACATTTATGTATTTTCGCATACATGTTGAAAACCAACTTTTTTGTTATTCTTTTTTCACATTTTGTTCCAGAAAAATTAATTGAACTCATTTTGTATGTTTTACATAACAATACATTAGTTGTGTGAGAAAACCGCTTTCCTGAGCTCGTACAGAGCTAAGAACGCAGCAAACGCTTTATCTCACCGTCATTTTCAAAACATTTATGTATTTTGGCATACATGTTGAAAACCAACTTTTTTGTCATTCTTTTTTCACATTTTGTTACAGAAAAAATTAATTGAACTCATTTTGTATGTTTTACATAACAATACATCAGTTGTGTGAGAAAGCCGCTTTACTGAGCTCGTACAGAGCTAAGAACGCAGCAAACGCTTTATCTCACCGTCTGGTGCATGAAAGTGAAAGAGTTGATCATTTTCAAAACATTTATGTATTTTGGCATAAATGTTGAAAACCAACTTTTATGTTATTCTTTTTTTCACATTTTGTTCCAGAAAAATTAATTGAACTCATTTTGTATGTTTTACATAACAATACATTAGTTGTGTGAGAAAACCGCTTTCCTGAGCTCGTACAGAGCTAAGAACGCAGCAAACGCTTTATCTCACCGTCATTTTCAAAACATTTATGTATTTTCGCATACATGTTGAAAACCAACTCTCTTGTTATTCTTTTTTCACATTTTGTTCCAGAAAAATTACTTAAACTCATTTTGTATGCTGTCCATAACAATACATTAGTTGTGTGAGAAAACCGCTTTCCTGAGGTGGTACAGAGCTAAGAACGCAGCAAGTGCTTTATCTCACTGTCTGGTGCATGAAAGTGAAAGAGATGATCATTTTCAAAACATTTATGTATTTTGGCATACATGTTGAAAACCAACTTTTTTGTCATTCTTTTTTCACATTTTGTTACAGAAAAAATTAATTGAACTCATTTTGTATGTTTTACATAACAATACATTAGTTGTGTGAGAAAACCGCTTTCCTGAGCTCGTACAGAGCTAAGAACGCAGCAAACGCTTTATCTCACCGTCATTTTCAAAACATTTATGTATTTTGGCATACATGTTGAAAACCAACTTTTTTGTCATTCTTTTTTCACATTTTGTTACAGAAAAAATTAATTGAACTCATTTTGTATGTTTTACATAACAATACATTAGTTGTGTGAGCAAACCGCTTTCCTGAGCTCGTACAGAGCTAAGAACGCAGCAAACGCTTTATCTCACCGTCATTTTCAAAACATTTATGTATTTTGGCATACATGTTGAAAACCAACTTTTTTGTCATTCTTTTTTCACATTTTGTTACAGAAAAAATTAATTGAACTCATTTTGTATGTTTTACATAACAATACATCAGTTGTGTGAGAAAGCCGCTTTACTGAGCTCGTACAGAGCTAAGAACGCAGCAAACGCTTTATCTCACCGTCTGGTGCATGAAAGTGAAAGAGTTGATCATTTTCAAAACATTTATGTATTTTGGCATAAATGTTGAAAACCAACTTTTATGTTATTCTTTTTTTCACATTTTGTTCCAGAAAAATTAATTGAACTCATTTTGTATGTTTTACATAACAATACATTAGTTGTGTGAGAAAACCGCTTTCCTGAGCTCGTACAGAGCTAAGAACGCAGCAAACGCTTTATCTCACCGTCATTTTCAAAACATTTATGTATTTTCGCATACATGTTGAAAACCAACTCTCTTGTTATTCTTTTTTCACATTTTGTTCCAGAAAAATTACTTAAACTCATTTTGTATGCTGTCCATAACAATACATTAGTTGTGTGAGAAAACCGCTTTCCTGAGGTGGTACAGAGCTAAGAACGCAGCAAGTGCTTTATCTCACTGTCTGGTGCATGAAAGTGAAAGAGATGATCATTTTCAAAACATTTATGTATTTTGGCATACATGTTGAAAACCAACTTTTTTGTCATTCTTTTTTCACATTTTGTTACAGAAAAAATTAATTGAACTCATTTTGTATGTTTTACATAACAATACATTAGTTGTGTGAGAAAACCGCTTTCCTGAGCTCGTACAGAGCTAAGAACGCAGCAAACGCTTTATCTCACCGTCATTTTCAAAACATTTATGTATTTTGGCATACATGTTGAAAACCAACTTTTTTGTCATTCTTTTTTCACATTTTGTTACAGAAAAAATTAATTGAACTCATTTTGTATGTTTTACATAACAATACATTAGTTGTGTGAGCAAACCGCTTTCCTGAGCTCGTACAGAGCTAAGAACGCAGCAAACGCTTTATCTCACCGTCATTTTCAAAACATTTATGTATTTTGGCATACATGTTGAAAACCAACTTTTTTGTCATTCTTTTTTCACATTTTGTTACAGAAAAAATTAATTGAACTCATTTTGTATGTTTTACATAACAATACATTAGTTGTGTGAGAAAACCGCTTTCCTGAGCTCGTACAGAGCTAAGAACGCAGCAAACGCTTTATCTCACCGTCATTTTCAAAACATTTATGTATTTTCGCATACATGTTGAAAACCAACTCTCTTGTTATTCTTTTTTCACATTTTGTTCCAGAAAAATTACTTAAACTCATTTTGTATGCTGTCCATAACAATACATTAGTTGTGTGAGAAAACCGCTTTCCTGAGGTGGTACAGAGCTAAGAACGCAGCAAGTGCTTTATCTCACTGTCTGGTGCATGAAAGTGAAAGAGATGATCATTTTCAAAACATTTATGTATTTTGGCATACATGTTGAAAACCAACTTTTTTGTCATTCTTTTTTCACATTTTGTTACAGAAAAAATTAATTGAACTCATTTTGTATGTTTTACATAACAATACATTAGTTGTGTGAGAAAACCGCTTTCCTGAGCTCGTACAGAGCTAAGAACGCAGCAAACGCTTTATCTCACCGTCATTTTCAAAACATTTATGTATTTTGGCATACATGTTGAAAACCAACTTTTTTGTCATTCTTTTTTCACATTTTGTTACAGAAAAAATTAATTGAACTCATTTTGTATGTTTTACATAACAATACATTAGTTGTGTGAGAAAACCGCTTTCCTGAGCTCGTACAGAGCTAAGAACGCAGCAAACGCTTTATCTCACCGTCATTTTCAAAACATTTATGTATTTTGGCATACATGTTGAAAACCAACTTTTTTGTCATTCTTTTTTCACATTTTGTTACAGAAAAAATTAATTGAACTCATTTTGTATGTTTTACATAACAATACATTAGTTGTGTGAGCAAACCGCTTTCCTGAGCTCGTACAGAGCTAAGAACGCAGCAAACGCTTTATCTCACCGTCATTTTCAAAACATTTATGTATTTTGGCATACATGTTGAAAACCAACTTTTTTGTCATTCTTTTTTCACATTTTGTTACAGAAAAAATTAATTGAACTCATTTTGTATGTTTTACATAACAATACATTAGTTATGTGAGAAAACCGCTTTCCTGAGCTCGTACAGAGCTAAGAACGCAGCAAACGCTTTATCTCACCGTCATTTTCAAAACATTTATGTATTTTCGCATACATGTTGAAAACCAACTCTCTTGTTATTCTTTTTTCACATTTTGTTCCAGAAAAATTACTTAAACTCATTTTGTATGCTGTCCATAACAATACATTAGTTGTGTGAGAAAACCGCTTTCCTGAGGTGGTACAGAGCTAAGAACGCAGCAAGTGCTTTATCTCACTGTCTGGTGCATGAAAGTGAAAGAGATGATCATTTTCAAAACATTTATGTATTTTGGCATACATGTTGAAAACCAACTTTTTTGTCATTCTTTTTTCACATTTTGTTACAGAAAAAATTAATTGAACTCATTTTGTATGTTTTACATAACAATACATTAGTTGTGTGAGAAAACCGCTTTCCTGAGCTCGTACAGAGCTAAGAACGCAGCAAACGCTTTATCTCACCGTCATTTTCAAAACATTTATGTATTTTGGCATACATGTTGAAAACCAACTTTTTTGTCATTCTTTTTTCACATTTTGTTACAGAAAAAATTAATTGAACTCATTTTGTATGTTTTACATAACAATACATTAGTTGTGTGAGAAAACCGCTTTCCTGAGCTCGTACAGAGCTAAGAACGCAGCAAACGCTTTATCTCACCGTCATTTTCAAAACATTTATGTATTTTGGCATACATGTTGAAAACCAACTTTTTTGTCATTCTTTTTTCACATTTTGTTACAGAAAAAATTAATTGAACTCATTTTGTATGTTTTACATAACAATACATTAGTTGTGTGAGCAAACCGCTTTCCTGAGCTCGTACAGAGCTAAAAACGCAGCAAACGCTTTATCTCACCGTCATTTTCAAAACATTTATGTATTTTGGCATACATGTTGAAAACCAACTTTTTTGTTATTCTTTTTTCACATTTTGTTCCAGAAAAATTAATTGAACTCATTTTGTATGTTTTACATAACAATACATCAGTTGTGTGAGAAAGCCGCTTTACTGAGCTCGTACAGAGCTAAGAACGCAGCAAACGCTTTATCTCACCGTCTGGTGCATGAAAGTGAAAGAGTTGATCATTTTCAAAACATTTATGTATTTTGGCATAAATGTTGAAAACCAACTTTTATGTTATTCTTTTTTTCACATTTTGTTCCAGAAAAATTAATTGAACTCATTTTCTATATTTTACATAACAATACATTAGTTGTGTGAGAAAGCCGCTTTCCTGAGCTCGTACAGAGCTAAGAACGCAGCAAACGCTTTATCTCAAAGTCTGGTGCATGAGAGTTGATCATTTTCAAAACATTTATGTATTTTGGCATACATGTTGAAAACCAACTTTTTTGTCATTCTTTTTTCACATTTTGTTCCAGAAAAATTAATTGAACTCATTTTCTATGTTTTACATAACAATACATTAGTTGTGTGAGAAAGCCGCTTTCCTGAGCTCGTACAGAGCTAAGAACGCAGCAAACGCTTTATCTCACCGTCATTTTCAAAACATTTATATGTATTTTGGCATACATGTTGAAAACCAACTTTTTTGTCATTCTTTTTTCACATTTTGTTCCAGAAAAATTACTTAAACTCATTTTGTATGCTGTCCATAACAATACATTAGTTGTGTGAGAAAACCGCTTTCCTGAGGTGGTACAGAGCTAAGAACGCAGCAAGTGCTTTATCTCACTGTCTGGTGCATGAAAGTGAAAGAGATGATCATTTTCAAAACATTTATGTATTTTGGCATACATGTTGAAAACCAACTTTTTTGTCATTCTTTTTTCACATTTTGTTACAGAAAAAATTAATTGAACTCATTTTGTATGTTTTACATAACAATACATTAGTTGTGTGAGAAAACCGCTTTCCTGAGCTCGTACAGAGCTAAGAACGCAGCAAACGCTTTATCTCACCGTCATTTTCAAAACATTTATGTATTTTGGCATACATGTTGAAAACCAACTTTTTTGTCATTCTTTTTTCACATTTTGTTACAGAAAAAATTAATTGAACTCATTTTGTATGTTTTACATAACAATACATTAGTTGTGTGAGCAAACCGCTTTCCTGAGCTCGTACAGAGCTAAAAACGCAGCAAACGCTTTATCTCACCGTCATTTTCAAAACATTTATGTATTTTGGCATACATGTTGAAAACCAACTTTTTTGTTATTCTTTTTTCACATTTTGTTCCAGAAAAATTAATTGAACTCATTTTGTATGTTTTACATAACAATACATCAGTTGTGTGAGAAAGCCGCTTTACTGAGCTCGTACAGAGCTAAGAACGCAGCAAACGCTTTATCTCACCGTCTGGTGCATGAAAGTGAAAGAGTTGATCATTTTCAAAACATTTATGTATTTTGGCATAAATGTTGAAAACCAACTTTTATGTTAATCTTTTTTTCACATTTTGTTCCAGAAAAATTAATTGAACTCATTTTCTATATTTTACATAACAATACATTAGTTGTGTGAGAAAGCCGCTTTCCTGAGCTCGTACAGAGCTAAGAACGCAGCAAACGCTTTATCTCACAGTCTGGTGCATGAGAGTTGATCATTTTCAAAACATTTATGTATTTTGGCATACATGTTGAAAACCAACTTTTTTGTCATTCTTTTTTCACATTTTGTTCCAGAAAAATTAATTGAACTCATTTTCTATGTTTTACATAACAATACATTAGTTGTGTGAGAAAGCCGCTTTCCTGAGCTCGTACAGAGCTAAGAACGCAGCAAACGCTTTATCTCACCGTCATTTTCAAAACATTTATGTATTTTCGCATACATGTTGAAAACCAACTTTTTTGTTATTCTTTTTTCACATTTTGTTCCAGAAAAATTAATTGAACTCATTTTGTATGTTTTACATAACAATACATTAGTTGTGTGAGAAAACCGCTTTCCTGAGCTCGTACAGAGCTAAGAACGCAGCAAACGCTTTATCTCCGTCATTTTCAAAACATTTATGTATTTTGGCCTACATGTTGAAAACCAACTTTTTTGTCATTCTTTTTTCACATTTTGTTACAGAAAAAATTAATTGAACTCATTTTGTATGTTTTACATAACAATACATTAGTTGTGTGAGCAAACCGCTTTCCTGAGCTCGTACAGAGCTAAAAACGCAGCAAACGCTTTATCTCACCGTCATTTTCAAAACATTTATGTATTTTGGCATACATGTTGAAAACCAACTTTTTTGTTATTCTTTTTTCACATTTTGTTCCAGAAAAATTAATTGAACTCATTTTGTATGTTTTACATAACAATACATTAGTTGTGTGAGAAAGCCGCTTTACTGAGCTCGTACAGAGCTAAGAACGCAGCAAACGCTTTATCTCACCGTCTGGTGCATGAAAGTGAAAGAGTTGATCATTTTCAAAACATTTATGTATTTTGGCATAAATGTTGAAAACCAACTTTTATGTTATTCTTTTTTTCACATTTTGTTCCAGAAAAATTAATTGAACTCATTTTGTATGTTTTACATAACAATACATTAGTTGTGTGAGAAAACCGCTTTCCTGAGCTCGTACAGAGCTAAGAACGCAGCAAACGCTTTATCTCACCGTCATTTTCAAAACATTTATGTATTTTCGCATACATGTTGAAAACCAACTCTCTTGTTATTCTTTTTTCACATTTTGTTCCAGAAAAATTACTTAAACTCATTTTGTATGCTGTCCATAACAATACATTAGTTGTGTGAGAAAACCGCTTTCCTGAGGTGGTACAGAGCTAAGAACGCAGCAAGTGCTTTATCTCACTGTCTGGTGCATGAAAGTGAAAGAGATGATCATTTTCAAAACATTTATGTATTTTGGCATACATGTTGAAAACCAACTTTTTTGTCATTCTTTTTTCACATTTTGTTACAGAAAAAATTAATTGAACTCATTTTGTATGTTTTACATAACAATACATTAGTTGTGTGAGAAAACCGCTTTCCTGAGCTCGTACAGAGCTAAGAACGCAGCAAACGCTTTATCTCACCGTCATTTTCAAAACATTTATGTATTTTGGCATACATGTTGAAAACCAACTTTTTTGTCATTCTTTTTTCACATTTTGTTACAGAAAAAATTAATTGAACTCATTTTGTATGTTTTACATAACAATACATTAGTTGTGTGAGCAAACCGCTTTCCTGAGCTCGTACAGAGCTAAGAACGCAGCAAACGCTTTATCTCACCGTCATTTTCAAAACATTTATGTATTTTGGCATACATGTTGAAAACCAACTTTTTTGTCATTCTTTTTTCACATTTTGTTACAGAAAAAATTAATTGAACTCATTTTGTATGTTTTACATAACAATACATTAGTTGTGTGAGAAAACCGCTTTCCTGAGCTCGTACAGAGCTAAGAACGCAGCAAACGCTTTATCTCACCGTCATTTTCAAAACATTTATGTATTTTCGCATACATGTTGAAAACCAACTCTCTTGTTATTCTTTTTTCACATTTTGTTCCAGAAAAATTACTTAAACTCATTTTGTATGCTGTCCATAACAATACATTAGTTGTGTGAGAAAACCGCTTTCCTGAGGTGGTACAGAGCTAAGAACGCAGCAAGTGCTTTATCTCACTGTCTGGTGCATGAAAGTGAAAGAGATGATCATTTTCAAAACATTTATGTATTTTGGCATACATGTTGAAAACCAACTTTTTTGTCATTCTTTTTTCACATTTTGTTACAGAAAAAATTAATTGAACTCATTTTGTATGTTTTACATAACAATACATTAGTTGTGTGAGAAAACCGCTTTCCTGAGCTCGTACAGAGCTAAGAACGCAGCAAACGCTTTATCTCACCGTCATTTTCAAAACATTTATGTATTTTGGCATACATGTTGAAAACCAACTTTTTTGTCATTCTTTTTTCACATTTTGTTACAGAAAAAATTAATTGAACTCATTTTGTATGTTTTACATAACAATACATTAGTTGTGTGAGCAAACCGCTTTCCTGAGCTCGTACAGAGCTAAGAACGCAGCAAACGCTTTATCTCACCGTCATTTTCAAAACATTTATGTATTTTGGCATACATGTTGAAAACCAACTTTTTTGTCATTCTTTTTTCACATTTTGTTACAGAAAAAATTAATTGAACTCATTTTGTATGTTTTACATAACAATACATTAGTTGTGTGAGAAAACCGCTTTCCTGAGCTCGTACAGAGCTAAGAACGCAGCAAACGCTTTATCTCACCGTCATTTTCAAAACATTTATGTATTTTCGCATACATGTTGAAAACCAACTCTCTTGTTATTCTTTTTTCACATTTTGTTCCAGAAAAATTACTTAAACTCATTTTGTATGCTGTCCATAACAATACATTAGTTGTGTGAGAAAACCGCTTTCCTGAGGTGGTACAGAGCTAAGAACGCAGCAAGTGCTTTATCTCACTGTCTGGTGCATGAAAGTGAAAGAGATGATCATTTTCAAAACATTTATGTATTTTGGCATACATGTTGAAAACCAACTTTTTTGTCATTCTTTTTTCACATTTTGTTACAGAAAAAATTAATTGAACTCATTTTGTATGTTTTACATAACAATACATTAGTTGTGTGAGAAAACCGCTTTCCTGAGCTCGTACAGAGCTAAGAACGCAGCAAACGCTTTATCTCACCGTCATTTTCAAAACATTTATGTATTTTGGCATACATGTTGAAAACCAACTTTTTTGTCATTCTTTTTTCACATTTTGTTACAGAAAAAATTAATTGAACTCATTTTGTATGTTTTACATAACAATACATTAGTTGTGTGAGAAAACCGCTTTCCTGAGCTCGTACAGAGCTAAGAACGCAGCAAACGCTTTATCTCACCGTCATTTTCAAAACATTTATGTATTTTGGCATACATGTTGAAAACCAACTTTTTTGTCATTCTTTTTTCACATTTTGTTACAGAAAAAATTAATTGAACTCATTTTGTATGTTTTACATAACAATACATTAGTTGTGTGAGCAAACCGCTTTCCTGAGCTCGTACAGAGCTAAAAACGCAGCAAACGCTTTATCTCACCGTCATTTTCAAAACATTTATGTATTTTGGCATACATGTTGAAAACCAACTTTTTTGTTATTCTTTTTTCACATTTTGTTCCAGAAAAATTAATTGAACTCATTTTGTATGTTTTACATAACAATACATCAGTTGTGTGAGAAAGCCGCTTTACTGAGCTCGTACAGAGCTAAGAACGCAGCAAACGCTTTATCTCACCGTCTGGTGCATGAAAGTGAAAGAGTTGATCATTTTCAAAACATTTATGTATTTTGGCATAAATGTTGAAAACCAACTTTTATGTTATTCTTTTTTTCACATTTTGTTCCAGAAAAATTAATTGAACTCATTTTCTATATTTTACATAACAATACATTAGTTGTGTGAGAAAGCCGCTTTCCTGAGCTCGTACAGAGCTAAGAACGCAGCAAACGCTTTATCTCAAAGTCTGGTGCATGAGAGTTGATCATTTTCAAAACATTTATGTATTTTGGCATACATGTTGAAAACCAACTTTTTTGTCATTCTTTTTTCACATTTTGTTCCAGAAAAATTAATTGAACTCATTTTCTATGTTTTACATAACAATACATTAGTTGTGTGAGAAAGCCGCTTTCCTGAGCTCGTACAGAGCTAAGAACGCAGCAAACGCTTTATCTCACCGTCATTTTCAAAACATTTATATGTATTTTGGCATACATGTTGAAAACCAACTTTTTTGTCATTCTTTTTTCACATTTTGTTCCAGAAAAATTACTTAAACTCATTTTGTATGCTGTCCATAACAATACATTAGTTGTGTGAGAAAACCGCTTTCCTGAGGTGGTACAGAGCTAAGAACGCAGCAAGTGCTTTATCTCACTGTCTGGTGCATGAAAGTGAAAGAGATGATCATTTTCAAAACATTTATGTATTTTGGCATACATGTTGAAAACCAACTTTTTTGTCATTCTTTTTTCACATTTTGTTACAGAAAAAATTAATTGAACTCATTTTGTATGTTTTACATAACAATACATTAGTTGTGTGAGAAAACCGCTTTCCTGAGCTCGTACAGAGCTAAGAACGCAGCAAACGCTTTATCTCACCGTCATTTTCAAAACATTTATGTATTTTGGCATACATGTTGAAAACCAACTTTTTTGTCATTCTTTTTTCACATTTTGTTACAGAAAAAATTAATTGAACTCATTTTGTATGTTTTACATAACAATACATTAGTTGTGTGAGCAAACCGCTTTCCTGAGCTCGTACAGAGCTAAGAACGCAGCAAACGCTTTATCTCACCGTCATTTTCAAAACATTTATGTATTTTGGCATACATGTTGAAAACCAACTTTTTTGTCATTCTTTTTTCACATTTTGTTACAGAAAAAATTAATTGAACTCATTTTGTATGTTTTACATAACAATACATTAGTTGTGTGAGAAAACCGCTTTCCTGAGCTCGTACAGAGCTAAGAACGCAGCAAACGCTTTATCTCACCGTCATTTTCAAAACATTTATGTATTTTCGCATACATGTTGAAAACCAACTCTCTTGTTATTCTTTTTTCACATTTTGTTCCAGAAAAATTACTTAAACTCATTTTGTATGCTGTCCATAACAATACATTAGTTGTGTGAGAAAACCGCTTTCCTGAGGTGGTACAGAGCTAAGAACGCAGCAAGTGCTTTATCTCACTGTCTGGTGCATGAAAGTGAAAGAGATGATCATTTTCAAAACATTTATGTATTTTGGCATACATGTTGAAAACCAACTTTTTTGTCATTCTTTTTTCACATTTTGTTACAGAAAAAATTAATTGAACTCATTTTGTATGTTTTACATAACAATACATTAGTTGTGTGAGAAAACCGCTTTCCTGAGCTCGTACAGAGCTAAGAACGCAGCAAACGCTTTATCTCACCGTCATTTTCAAAACATTTATGTATTTTGGCATACATGTTGAAAACCAACTTTTTTGTCATTCTTTTTTCACATTTTGTTACAGAAAAAATTAATTGAACTCATTTTGTATGTTTTACATAACAATACATTAGTTGTGTGAGCAAACCGCTTTCCTGAGCTCGTACAGAGCTAAAAACGCAGCAAACGCTTTATCTCACCGTCATTTTCAAAACATTTATGTATTTTGGCATACATGTTGAAAACCAACTTTTTTGTTATTCTTTTTTCACATTTTGTTCCAGAAAAATTAATTGAACTCATTTTGTATGTTTTACATAACAATACATCAGTTGTGTGAGAAAGCCGCTTTACTGAGCTCGTACAGAGCTAAGAACGCAGCAAACGCTTTATCTCACCGTCTGGTGCATGAAAGTGAAAGAGTTGATCATTTTCAAAACATTTATGTATTTTGGCATAAATGTTGAAAACCAACTTTTATGTTATTCTTTTTTTCACATTTTGTTCCAGAAAAATTAATTGAACTCATTTTCTATATTTTACATAACAATACATTAGTTGTGTGAGAAAGCCGCTTTCCTGAGCTCGTACAGAGCTAAGAACGCAGCAAACGCTTTATCTCAAAGTCTGGTGCATGAGAGTTGATCATTTTCAAAACATTTATGTATTTTGGCATACATGTTGAAAACCAACTTTTTTGTCATTCTTTTTTCACATTTTGTTCCAGAAAAATTAATTGAACTCATTTTCTATGTTTTACATAACAATACATTAGTTGTGTGAGAAAGCCGCTTTCCTGAGCTCGTACAGAGCTAAGAACGCAGCAAACGCTTTATCTCACCGTCATTTTCAAAACATTTATATGTATTTTGGCATACATGTTGAAAACCAACTTTTTTGTCATTCTTTTTTCACATTTTGTTCCAGAAAAATTACTTAAACTCATTTTGTATGCTGTCCATAACAATACATTAGTTGTGTGAGAAAACCGCTTTCCTGAGGTGGTACAGAGCTAAGAACGCAGCAAGTGCTTTATCTCACTGTCTGGTGCATGAAAGTGAAAGAGATGATCATTTTCAAAACATTTATGTATTTTGGCATACATGTTGAAAACCAACTTTTTTGTCATTCTTTTTTCACATTTTGTTACAGAAAAAATTAATTGAACTCATTTTGTATGTTTTACATAACAATACATTAGTTGTGTGAGAAAACCGCTTTCCTGAGCTCGTACAGAGCTAAGAACGCAGCAAACGCTTTATCTCACCGTCATTTTCAAAACATTTATGTATTTTGGCATACATGTTGAAAACCAACTTTTTTGTCATTCTTTTTTCACATTTTGTTACAGAAAAAATTAATTGAACTCATTTTGTATGTTTTACATAACAATACATTAGTTGTGTGAGCAAACCGCTTTCCTGAGCTCGTACAGAGCTAAAAACGCAGC
Source organism: Channallabes apus (assembly GCA_030522415.1). Taxonomy (NCBI): domain Eukaryota; kingdom Metazoa; phylum Chordata; class Actinopteri; order Siluriformes; family Clariidae; genus Channallabes; species Channallabes apus. Next base: position 8,713,355 of record CM060116.1, read on the forward strand.
AAACGCTTTATCTCACCGTCATTTTCAAAACATTTATGTATTTTGGCATACATGTTGAAAACCAACTTTTTTGTTATTCTTTTTTCACATTTTGTTCCAGAAAAATTAATTGAACTCATTTTGTATGTTTTACATAACAATACATCAGTTGTGTGAGAAAGCCGCTTTACTGAGCTCGTACAGAGCTAAGAACGCAGCAAACGCTTTATCTCACCGTCTGGTGCATGAAAGTGAAAGAGTTGATCATTTTCAAAACATTTATGTATTTTGGCATAAATGTTGAAAACCAACTTTTATGTTAATCTTTTTTTCACATTTTGTTCCAGAAAAATTAATTGAACTCATTTTCTATATTTTACATAACAATACATTAGTTGTGTGAGAAAGCCGCTTTCCTGAGCTCGTACAGAGCTAAGAACGCAGCAAACGCTTTATCTCACAGTCTGGTGCATGAGAGTTGATCATTTTCAAAACATTTATGTATTTTGGCATACATGTTGAAAACCAACTTTTTTGTCATTCTTTTTTCACATTTTGTTCCAGAAAAATTAATTGAACTCATTTTCTATGTTTTACATAACAATACATTAGTTGTGTGAGAAAGCCGCTTTCCTGAGCTCGTACAGAGCTAAGAACGCAGCAAACGCTTTATCTCACCGTCATTTTCAAAACATTTATGTATTTTCGCATACATGTTGAAAACCAACTTTTTTGTTATTCTTTTTTCACATTTTGTTCCAGAAAAATTAATTGAACTCATTTTGTATGTTTTACATAACAATACATTAGTTGTGTGAGAAAACCGCTTTCCTGAGCTCGTACAGAGCTAAGAACGCAGCAAACGCTTTATCTCCGTCATTTTCAAAACATTTATGTATTTTGGCCTACATGTTGAAAACCAACTTTTTTGTCATTCTTTTTTCACATTTTGTTACAGAAAAAATTAATTGAACTCATTTTGTATGTTTTACATAACAATACATTAGTTGTGTGAGCAAACCGCTTTCCTGAGCTCGTACAGAGCTAAAAACGCAGCAAACGCTTTATCTCACCGTCATTTTCAAAACATTTATGTATTTTGGCATACATGTTGAAAACCAACTTTTTTGTTATTCTTTTTTCACATTTTGTTCCAGAAAAATTAATTGAACTCATTTTGTATGTTTTACATAACAATACATTAGTTGTGTGAGAAAGCCGCTTTACTGAGCTCGTACAGAGCTAAGAACGCAGCAAACGCTTTATCTCACCGTCTGGTGCATGAAAGTGAAAGAGTTGATCATTTTCAAAACATTTATGTATTTTGGCATAAATGTTGAAAACCAACTTTTATGTTATTCTTTTTTTCACATTTTGTTCCAGAAAAATTAATTGAACTCATTTTGTATGTTTTACATAACAATACATTAGTTGTGTGAGAAAACCGCTTTCCTGAGCTCGTACAGAGCTAAGAACGCAGCAAACGCTTTATCTCACCGTCATTTTCAAAACATTTATGTATTTTCGCATACATGTTGAAAACCAACTCTCTTGTTATTCTTTTTTCACATTTTGTTCCAGAAAAATTACTTAAACTCATTTTGTATGCTGTCCATAACAATACATTAGTTGTGTGAGAAAACCGCTTTCCTGAGGTGGTACAGAGCTAAGAACGCAGCAAGTGCTTTATCTCACTGTCTGGTGCATGAAAGTGAAAGAGATGATCATTTTCAAAACATTTATGTATTTTGGCATACATGTTGAAAACCAACTTTTTTGTCATTCTTTTTTCACATTTTGTTACAGAAAAAATTAATTGAACTCATTTTGTATGTTTTACATAACAATACATTAGTTGTGTGAGAAAACCGCTTTCCTGAGCTCGTACAGAGCTAAGAACGCAGCAAACGCTTTATCTCACCGTCATTTTCAAAACATTTATGTATTTTGGCATACATGTTGAAAACCAACTTTTTTGTCATTCTTTTTTCACATTTTGTTACAGAAAAAATTAATTGAACTCATTTTGTATGTTTTACATAACAATACATTAGTTGTGTGAGCAAACCGCTTTCCTGAGCTCGTACAGAGCTAAGAACGCAGCAAACGCTTTATCTCACCGTCATTTTCAAAACATTTATGTATTTTGGCATACATGTTGAAAACCAACTTTTTTGTCATTCTTTTTTCACATTTTGTTACAGAAAAAATTAATTGAACTCATTTTGTATGTTTTACATAACAATACATTAGTTGTGTGAGAAAACCGCTTTCCTGAGCTCGTACAGAGCTAAGAACGCAGCAAACGCTTTATCTCACCGTCATTTTCAAAACATTTATGTATTTTCGCATACATGTTGAAAACCAACTCTCTTGTTATTCTTTTTTCACATTTTGTTCCAGAAAAATTACTTAAACTCATTTTGTATGCTGTCCATAACAATACATTAGTTGTGTGAGAAAACCGCTTTCCTGAGGTGGTACAGAGCTAAGAACGCAGCAAGTGCTTTATCTCACTGTCTGGTGCATGAAAGTGAAAGAGATGATCATTTTCAAAACATTTATGTATTTTGGCATACATGTTGAAAACCAACTTTTTTGTCATTCTTTTTTCACATTTTGTTACAGAAAAAATTAATTGAACTCATTTTGTATGTTTTACATAACAATACATTAGTTGTGTGAGAAAACCGCTTTCCTGAGCTCGTACAGAGCTAAGAACGCAGCAAACGCTTTATCTCACCGTCATTTTCAAAACATTTATGTATTTTGGCATACATGTTGAAAACCAACTTTTTTGTCATTCTTTTTTCACATTTTGTTACAGAAAAAATTAATTGAACTCATTTTGTATGTTTTACATAACAATACATTAGTTGTGTGAGCAAACCGCTTTCCTGAGCTCGTACAGAGCTAAGAACGCAGCAAACGCTTTATCTCACCGTCATTTTCAAAACATTTATGTATTTTGGCATACATGTTGAAAACCAACTTTTTTGTCATTCTTTTTTCACATTTTGTTACAGAAAAAATTAATTGAACTCATTTTGTATGTTTTACATAACAATACATTAGTTGTGTGAGAAAACCGCTTTCCTGAGCTCGTACAGAGCTAAGAACGCAGCAAACGCTTTATCTCACCGTCATTTTCAAAACATTTATGTATTTTCGCATACATGTTGAAAACCAACTCTCTTGTTATTCTTTTTTCACATTTTGTTCCAGAAAAATTACTTAAACTCATTTTGTATGCTGTCCATAACAATACATTAGTTGTGTGAGAAAACCGCTTTCCTGAGGTGGTACAGAGCTAAGAACGCAGCAAGTGCTTTATCTCACTGTCTGGTGCATGAAAGTGAAAGAGATGATCATTTTCAAAACATTTATGTATTTTGGCATACATGTTGAAAACCAACTTTTTTGTCATTCTTTTTTCACATTTTGTTACAGAAAAAATTAATTGAACTCATTTTGTATGTTTTACATAACAATACATTAGTTGTGTGAGAAAACCGCTTTCCTGAGCTCGTACAGAGCTAAGAACGCAGCAAACGCTTTATCTCACCGTCATTTTCAAAACATTTATGTATTTTGGCATACATGTTGAAAACCAACTTTTTTGTCATTCTTTTTTCACATTTTGTTACAGAAAAAATTAATTGAACTCATTTTGTATGTTTTACATAACAATACATTAGTTGTGTGAGAAAACCGCTTTCCTGAGCTCGTACAGAGCTAAGAACGCAGCAAACGCTTTATCTCACCGTCATTTTCAAAACATTTATGTATTTTGGCATACATGTTGAAAACCAACTTTTTTGTCATTCTTTTTTCACATTTTGTTACAGAAAAAATTAATTGAACTCATTTTGTATGTTTTACATAACAATACATTAGTTGTGTGAGCAAACCGCTTTCCTGAGCTCGTACAGAGCTAAAAACGCAGCAAACGCTTTATCTCACCGTCATTTTCAAAACATTTATGTATTTTGGCATACATGTTGAAAACCAACTTTTTTGTTATTCTTTTTTCACATTTTGTTCCAGAAAAATTAATTGAACTCATTTTGTATGTTTTACATAACAATACATCAGTTGTGTGAGAAAGCCGCTTTACTGAGCTCGTACAGAGCTAAGAACGCAGCAAACGCTTTATCTCACCGTCTGGTGCATGAAAGTGAAAGAGTTGATCATTTTCAAAACATTTATGTATTTTGGCATAAATGTTGAAAACCAACTTTTATGTTATTCTTTTTTTCACATTTTGTTCCAGAAAAATTAATTGAACTCATTTTCTATATTTTACATAACAATACATTAGTTGTGTGAGAAAGCCGCTTTCCTGAGCTCGTACAGAGCTAAGAACGCAGCAAACGCTTTATCTCAAAGTCTGGTGCATGAGAGTTGATCATTTTCAAAACATTTATGTATTTTGGCATACATGTTGAAAACCAACTTTTTTGTCATTCTTTTTTCACATTTTGTTCCAGAAAAATTAATTGAACTCATTTTCTATGTTTTACATAACAATACATTAGTTGTGTGAGAAAGCCGCTTTCCTGAGCTCGTACAGAGCTAAGAACGCAGCAAACGCTTTATCTCACCGTCATTTTCAAAACATTTATATGTATTTTGGCATACATGTTGAAAACCAACTTTTTTGTCATTCTTTTTTCACATTTTGTTCCAGAAAAATTACTTAAACTCATTTTGTATGCTGTCCATAACAATACATTAGTTGTGTGAGAAAACCGCTTTCCTGAGGTGGTACAGAGCTAAGAACGCAGCAAGTGCTTTATCTCACTGTCTGGTGCATGAAAGTGAAAGAGATGATCATTTTCAAAACATTTATGTATTTTGGCATACATGTTGAAAACCAACTTTTTTGTCATTCTTTTTTCACATTTTGTTACAGAAAAAATTAATTGAACTCATTTTGTATGTTTTACATAACAATACATTAGTTGTGTGAGAAAACCGCTTTCCTGAGCTCGTACAGAGCTAAGAACGCAGCAAACGCTTTATCTCACCGTCATTTTCAAAACATTTATGTATTTTGGCATACATGTTGAAAACCAACTTTTTTGTCATTCTTTTTTCACATTTTGTTACAGAAAAAATTAATTGAACTCATTTTGTATGTTTTACATAACAATACATTAGTTGTGTGAGCAAACCGCTTTCCTGAGCTCGTACAGAGCTAAGAACGCAGCAAACGCTTTATCTCACCGTCATTTTCAAAACATTTATGTATTTTGGCATACATGTTGAAAACCAACTTTTTTGTCATTCTTTTTTCACATTTTGTTACAGAAAAAATTAATTGAACTCATTTTGTATGTTTTACATAACAATACATTAGTTGTGTGAGAAAACCGCTTTCCTGAGCTCGTACAGAGCTAAGAACGCAGCAAACGCTTTATCTCACCGTCATTTTCAAAACATTTATGTATTTTCGCATACATGTTGAAAACCAACTCTCTTGTTATTCTTTTTTCACATTTTGTTCCAGAAAAATTACTTAAACTCATTTTGTATGCTGTCCATAACAATACATTAGTTGTGTGAGAAAACCGCTTTCCTGAGGTGGTACAGAGCTAAGAACGCAGCAAGTGCTTTATCTCACTGTCTGGTGCATGAAAGTGAAAGAGATGATCATTTTCAAAACATTTATGTATTTTGGCATACATGTTGAAAACCAACTTTTTTGTCATTCTTTTTTCACATTTTGTTACAGAAAAAATTAATTGAACTCATTTTGTATGTTTTACATAACAATACATTAGTTGTGTGAGAAAACCGCTTTCCTGAGCTCGTACAGAGCTAAGAACGCAGCAAACGCTTTATCTCACCGTCATTTTCAAAACATTTATGTATTTTGGCATACATGTTGAAAACCAACTTTTTTGTCATTCTTTTTTCACATTTTGTTACAGAAAAAATTAATTGAACTCATTTTGTATGTTTTACATAACAATACATTAGTTGTGTGAGCAAACCGCTTTCCTGAGCTCGTACAGAGCTAAGAACGCAGCAAACGCTTTATCTCACCGTCATTTTCAAAACATTTATGTATTTTGGCATACATGTTGAAAACCAACTTTTTTGTCATTCTTTTTTCACATTTTGTTACAGAAAAAATTAATTGAACTCATTTTGTATGTTTTACATAACAATACATTAGTTGTGTGAGAAAACCGCTTTCCTGAGCTCGTACAGAGCTAAGAACGCAGCAAACGCTTTATCTCACCGTCATTTTCAAAACATTTATGTATTTTCGCATACATGTTGAAAACCAACTCTCTTGTTATTCTTTTTTCACATTTTGTTCCAGAAAAATTACTTAAACTCATTTTGTATGCTGTCCATAACAATACATTAGTTGTGTGAGAAAACCGCTTTCCTGAGGTGGTACAGAGCTAAGAACGCAGCAAGTGCTTTATCTCACTGTCTGGTGCATGAAAGTGAAAGAGATGATCATTTTCAAAACATTTATGTATTTTGGCATACATGTTGAAAACCAACTTTTTTGTCATTCTTTTTTCACATTTTGTTACAGAAAAAATTAATTGAACTCATTTTGTATGTTTTACATAACAATACATTAGTTGTGTGAGAAAACCGCTTTCCTGAGCTCGTACAGAGCTAAGAACGCAGCAAACGCTTTATCTCACCGTCATTTTCAAAACATTTATGTATTTTGGCATACATGTTGAAAACCAACTTTTTTGTCATTCTTTTTTCACATTTTGTTCCAGAAAAATTAATTGAACTCATTTTGTATGTTTTACATAACAATACATTAGTTGTGTGAGAAAACCGCTTTCCTGAGCTCGTACAGAGCTAAGAACGCAGCAAACGCTTTATCTCCGTCATTTTCAAAACATTTATGTATTTTGGCCTACATGTTGAAAACCAACTTTTTTGTCATTCTTTTTTCACATTTTGTTACAGAAAAAATTAATTGAACTCATTTTGTATGTTTTACATAACAATACATTAGTTGTGTGAGCAAACCGCTTTCCTGAGCTCGTACAGAGCTAAAAACGCAGCAAACGCTTTATCTCACCGTCATTTTCAAAACATTTATGTATTTTGGCATACATGTTGAAAACCAACTTTTTTGTTATTCTTTTTTCACATTTTGTTCCAGAAAAATTAATTGAACTCATTTTGTATGTTTTACATAACAATACATTAGTTGTGTGAGAAAGCCGCTTTACTGAGCTCGTACAGAGCTAAGAACGCAGCAAACGCTTTATCTCACCGTCTGGTGCATGAAAGTGAAAGAGTTGATCATTTTCAAAACATTTATGTATTTTGGCATAAATGTTGAAAACCAACTTTTATGTTATTCTTTTTTTCACATTTTGTTCCAGAAAAATTAATTGAACTCATTTTGTATGTTTTACATAACAATACATTAGTTGTGTGAGAAAACCGCTTTCCTGAGCTCGTACAGAGCTAAGAACGCAGCAAACGCTTTATCTCACCGTCATTTTCAAAACATTTATGTATTTTCGCATACATGTTGAAAACCAACTCTCTTGTTATTCTTTTTTCACATTTTGTTCCAGAAAAATTACTTAAACTCATTTTGTATGCTGTCCATAACAATACATTAGTTGTGTGAGAAAACCGCTTTCCTGAGGTGGTACAGAGCTAAGAACGCAGCAAGTGCTTTATCTCACTGTCTGGTGCATGAAAGTGAAAGAGATGATCATTTTCAAAACATTTATGTATTTTGGCATACATGTTGAAAACCAACTTTTTTGTCATTCTTTTTTCACATTTTGTTACAGAAAAAATTAATTGAACTCATTTTGTATGTTTTACATAACAATACATTAGTTGTGTGAGAAAACCGCTTTCCTGAGCTCGTACAGAGCTAAGAACGCAGCAAACGCTTTATCTCACCGTCATTTTCAAAACATTTATGTATTTTGGCATACATGTTGAAAACCAACTTTTTTGTCATTCTTTTTTCACATTTTGTTATAGAAAAAATTAATTGAACTCATTTTGTATGTTTTACATAACAATACATTAGTTGTGTGAGCAAACCGCTTTCCTGAGCTCGTACAGAGCTAAGAACGCAGCAAACGCTTTATCTCACCGTCATTTTCAAAACATTTATGTATTTTGGCATACATGTTGAAAACCAACTTTTTTGTCATTCTTTTTTCACATTTTGTTACAGAAAAAATTAATTGAACTCATTTTGTATGTTTTACATAACAATACATTAGTTGTGTGAGAAAACCGCTTTCCTGAGCTCGTACAGAGCTAAGAACGCAGCAAACGCTTTATCTCACCGTCATTTTCAAAACATTTATGTATTTTCGCATACATGTTGAAAACCAACTCTCTTGTTATTCTTTTTTCACATTTTGTTCCAGAAAAATTACTTAAACTCATTTTGTATGCTGTCCATAACAATACATTAGTTGTGTGAGAAAACCGCTTTCCTGAGGTGGTACAGAGCTAAGAACGCAGCAAGTGCTTTATCTCACTGTCTGGTGCATGAAAGTGAAAGAGATGATCATTTTCAAAACATTTATGTATTTTGGCATACATGTTGAAAACCAACTTTTTTGTCATTCTTTTTTCACATTTTGTTACAGAAAAAATTAATTGAACTCATTTTGTATGTTTTACATAACAATACATTAGTTGTGTGAGAAAACCGCTTTCCTGAGCTCGTACAGAGCTAAGAACGCAGCAAACGCTTTATCTCACCGTCATTTTCAAAACATTTATGTATTTTGGCATACATGTTGAAAACCAACTTTTTTGTCATTCTTTTTTCACATTTTGTTACAGAAAAAATTAATTGAACTCATTTTGTATGTTTTACATAACAATACATTAGTTGTGTGAGCAAACCGCTTTCCTGAGCTCGTACAGAGCTAAGAACGCAGCAAACGCTTTATCTCACCGTCATTTTCAAAACATTTATGTATTTTGGCATACATGTTGAAAACCAACTTTTTTGTCATTCTTTTTTCACATTTTGTTACAGAAAAAATTAATTGAACTCATTTTGTATGTTTTACATAACAATACATTAGTTGTGTGAGAAAACCGCTTTCCTGAGCTCGTACAGAGCTAAGAACGCAGCAAACGCTTTATCTCACCGTCATTTTCAAAACATTTATGTATTTTCGCATACATGTTGAAAACCAACTCTCTTGTTATTCTTTTTTCACATTTTGTTCCAGAAAAATTACTTAAACTCATTTTGTATGCTGTCCATAACAATACATTAGTTGTGTGAGAAAACCGCTTTCCTGAGGTGGTACAGAGCTAAGAACGCAGCAAGTGCTTTATCTCACTGTCTGGTGCATGAAAGTGAAAGAGATGATCATTTTCAAAACATTTATGTATTTTGGCATACATGTTGAAAACCAACTTTTTTGTCATTCTTTTTTCACATTTTGTTACAGAAAAAATTAATTGAACTCATTTTGTATGTTTTACATAACAATACATTAGTTGTGTGAGAAAACCGCTTTCCTGAGCTCGTACAGAGCTAAGAACGCAGCAAACGCTTTATCTCACCGTCATTTTCAAAACATTTATGTATTTTGGCATACATGTTGAAAACCAACTTTTTTGTCATTCTTTTTTCACATTTTGTTACAGAAAAAATTAATTGAACTCATTTTGTATGTTTTACATAACAATACATTAGTTGTGTGAGAAAACCGCTTTCCTGAGCTCGTACAGAGCTAAGAACGCAGCAAACGCTTTATCTCACCGTCATTTTCAAAACATTTATGTATTTTGGCATACATGTTGAAAACCAACTTTTTTGTCATTCTTTTTTCACATTTTGTTACAGAAAAAATTAATTGAACTCATTTTGTATGTTTTACATAACAATACATTAGTTGTGTGAGCAAACCGCTTTCCTGAGCTCGTACAGAGCTAAAAACGCAGCAAACGCTTTATCTCACCGTCATTTTCAAAACATTTATGTATTTTGGCATACATGTTGAAAACCAACTTTTTTGTTATTCTTTTTTCACATTTTGTTCCAGAAAAATTAATTGAACTCATTTTGTATGTTTTACATAACAATACATCAGTTGTGTGAGAAAGCCGCTTTACTGAGCTCGTACAGAGCTAAGAACGCAGCAAACGCTTTATCTCACCGTCTGGTGCATGAAAGTGAAAGAGTTGATCATTTTCAAAACATTTATGTATTTTGGCATAAATGTTGAAAACCAACTTTTATGTTATTCTTTTTTTCACATTTTGTTCCAGAAAAATTAATTGAACTCATTTTCTATATTTTACATAACAATACATTAGTTGTGTGAGAAAGCCGCTTTCCTGAGCTCGTACAGAGCTAAGAACGCAGCAAACGCTTTATCTCAAAGTCTGGTGCATGAGAGTTGATCATTTTCAAAACATTTATGTATTTTGGCATACATGTTGAAAACCAACTTTTTTGTCATTCTTTTTTCACATTTTGTTCCAGAAAAATTAATTGAACTCATTTTCTATGTTTTACATAACAATACATTAGTTGTGTGAGAAAGCCGCTTTCCTGAGCTCGTACAGAGCTAAGAACGCAGCAAACGCTTTATCTCACCGTCATTTTCAAAACATTTATATGTATTTTGGCATACATGTTGAAAACCAACTTTTTTGTCATTCTTTTTTCACATTTTGTTCCAGAAAAATTACTTAAACTCATTTTGTATGCTGTCCATAACAATACATTAGTTGTGTGAGAAAACCGCTTTCCTGAGGTGGTACAGAGCTAAGAACGCAGCAAGTGCTTTATCTCACTGTCTGGTGCATGAAAGTGAAAGAGATGATCATTTTCAAAACATTTATGTATTTTGGCATACATGTTGAAAACCAACTTTTTTGTCATTCTTTTTTCACATTTTGTTACAGAAAAAATTAATTGAACTCATTTTGTATGTTTTACATAACAATACATTAGTTGTGTGAGAAAACCGCTTTCCTGAGCTCGTACAGAGCTAAGAACGCAGCAAACGCTTTATCTCACCGTCATTTTCAAAACATTTATGTATTTTGGCATACATGTTGAAAACCAACTTTTTTGTCATTCTTTTTTCACATTTTGTTCCAGAAAAATTAATTGAACTCATTTTGTATGTTTTACATAACAATACATTAGTTGTGTGAGAAAACCGCTTTCCTGAGCTCGTACAGAGCTAAGAACGCAGCAAACGCTTTATCTCCGTCATTTTCAAAACATTTATGTATTTTGGCCTACATGTTGAAAACCAACTTTTTTGTCATTCTTTTTTCACATTTTGTTACAGAAAAAATTAATTGAACTCATTTTGTATGTTTTACATAACAATACATTAGTTGTGTGAGCAAACCGCTTTCCTGAGCTCGTACAGAGCTAAAAACGCAGCAAACGCTTTATCTCACCGTCATTTTCAAAACATTTATGTATTTTGGCATACATGTTGAAAACCAACTTTTTTGTTATTCTTTTTTCACATTTTGTTCCAGAAAAATTAATTGAACTCATTTTGTATGTTTTACATAACAATACATTAGTTGTGTGAGAAAGCCGCTTTACTGAGCTCGTACAGAGCTAAGAACGCAGCAAACGCTTTATCTCACCGTCTGGTGCATGAAAGTGAAAGAGTTGATCATTTTCAAAACATTTATGTATTTTGGCATAAATGTTGAAAACCAACTTTTATGTTATTCTTTTTTTCACATTTTGTTCCAGAAAAATTAATTGAACTCATTTTGTATGTTTTACATAACAATACATTAGTTGTGTGAGAAAACCGCTTTCCTGAGCTCGTACAGAGCTAAGAACGCAGCAAACGCTTTATCTCACCGTCATTTTCAAAACATTTATGTATTTTCGCATACATGTTGAAAACCAACTCTCTTGTTATTCTTTTTTCACATTTTGTTCCAGAAAAATTACTTAAACTCATTTTGTATGCTGTCCATAACAATACATTAGTTGTGTGAGAAAACCGCTTTCCTGAGGTGGTACAGAGCTAAGAACGCAGCAAGTGCTTTATCTCACTGTCTGGTGCATGAAAGTGAAAGAGATGATCATTTTCAAAACATTTATGTATTTTGGCATACATGTTGAAAACCAACTTTTTTGTCATTCTTTTTTCACATTTTGTTACAGAAAAAATTAATTGAACTCATTTTGTATGTTTTACATAACAATACATTAGTTGTGTGAGAAAACCGCTTTCCTGAGCTCGTACAGAGCTAAGAACGCAGCAAACGCTTTATCTCACCGTCATTTTCAAAACATTTATGTATTTTGGCATACATGTTGAAAACCAACTTTTTTGTCATTCTTTTTTCACATTTTGTTACAGAAAAAATTAATTGAACTCATTTTGTATGTTTTACATAACAATACATTAGTTGTGTGAGCAAACCGCTTTCCTGAGCTCGTACAGAGCTAAGAACGCAGCAAACGCTTTATCTCACCGTCATTTTCAAAACATTTATGTATTTTGGCATACATGTTGAAAACCAACTTTTTTGTCATTCTTTTTTCACATTTTGTTACAGAAAAAATTAATTGAACTCATTTTGTATGTTTTACATAACAATACATTAGTTGTGTGAGAAAACCGCTTTCCTGAGCTCGTACAGAGCTAAGAACGCAGCAAACGCTTTATCTCACCGTCATTTTCAAAACATTTATGTATTTTCGCATACATGTTGAAAACCAACTCTCTTGTTATTCTTTTTTCACATTTTGTTCCAGAAAAATTACTTAAACTCATTTTGTATGCTGTCCATAACAATACATTAGTTGTGTGAGAAAACCGCTTTCCTGAGGTGGTACAGAGCTAAGAACGCAGCAAGTGCTTTATCTCACTGTCTGGTGCATGAAAGTGAAAGAGATGATCATTTTCAAAACATTTATGTATTTTGGCATACATGTTGAAAACCAACTTTTTTGTCATTCTTTTTTCACATTTTGTTACAGAAAAAATTAATTGAACTCATTTTGTATGTTTTACATAACAATACATTAGTTGTGTGAGAAAACCGCTTTCCTGAGCTCGTACAGAGCTAAGAACGCAGCAAACGCTTTATCTCACCGTCATTTTCAAAACATTTATGTATTTTGGCATACATGTTGAAAACCAACTTTTTTGTCATTCTTTTTTCACATTTTGTTACAGAAAAAATTAATTGAACTCATTTTGTATGTTTTACATAACAATACATTAGTTGTGTGAGCAAACCGCTTTCCTGAGCTCGTACAGAGCTAAGAACGCAGCAAACGCTTTATCTCACCGTCATTTTCAAAACATTTATGTATTTTGGCATACATGTTGAAAACCAACTTTTTTGTCATTCTTTTTTCACATTTTGTTACAGAAAAAATTAATTGAACTCATTTTGTATGTTTTACATAACAATACATTAGTTGTGTGAGAAAACCGCTTTCCTGAGCTCGTACAGAGCTAAGAACGCAGCAAACGCTTTATCTCACCGTCATTTTCAAAACATTTATGTATTTTCGCATACATGTTGAAAACCAACTCTCTTGTTATTCTTTTTTCACATTTTGTTCCAGAAAAATTACTTAAACTCATTTTGTATGCTGTCCATAACAATACATTAGTTGTGTGAGAAAACCGCTTTCCTGAGGTGGTACAGAGCTAAGAACGCAGCAAGTGCTTTATCTCACTGTCTGGTGCATGAAAGTGAAAGAGATGATCATTTTCAAAACATTTATGTATTTTGGCATACATGTTGAAAACCAACTTTTTTGTCATTCTTTTTTCACATTTTGTTACAGAAAAAATTAATTGAACTCATTTTGTATGTTTTACATAACAATACATTAGTTGTGTGAGAAAACCGCTTTCCTGAGCTCGTACAGAGCTAAGAACGCAGCAAACGCTTTATCTCACCGTCATTTTCAAAACATTTATGTATTTTGGCATACATGTTGAAAACCAACTTTTTTGTCATTCTTTTTTCACATTTTGTTACAGAAAAAATTAATTGAACTCATTTTGTATGTTTTACATAACAATACATTAGTTGTGTGAGAAAACCGCTTTCCTGAGCTCGTACAGAGCTAAGAACGCAGCAAACGCTTTATCTCACCGTCATTTTCAAAACATTTATGTATTTTGGCATACATGTTGAAAACCAACTTTTTTGTCATTCTTTTTTCACATTTTGTTACAGAAAAAATTAATTGAACTCATTTTGTATGTTTTACATAACAATACATTAGTTGTGTGAGCAAACCGCTTTCCTGAGCTCGTACAGAGCTAAAAACGCAGCAAACGCTTTATCTCACCGTCATTTTCAAAACATTTATGTATTTTGGCATACATGTTGAAAACCAACTTTTTTGTTATTCTTTTTTCACATTTTGTTCCAGAAAAATTAATTGAACTCATTTTGTATGTTTTACATAACAATACATCAGTTGTGTGAGAAAGCCGCTTTACTGAGCTCGTACAGAGCTAAGAACGCAGCAAACGCTTTATCTCACCGTCTGGTGCATGAAAGTGAAAGAGTTGATCATTTTCAAAACATTTATGTATTTTGGCATAAATGTTGAAAACCAACTTTTATGTTATTCTTTTTTTCACATTTTGTTCCAGAAAAATTAATTGAACTCATTTTCTATATTTTACATAACAATACATTAGTTGTGTGAGAAAGCCGCTTTCCTGAGCTCGTACAGAGCTAAGAACGCAGCAAACGCTTTATCTCAAAGTCTGGTGCATGAGAGTTGATCATTTTCAAAACATTTATGTATTTTGGCATACATGTTGAAAACCAACTTTTTTGTCATTCTTTTTTCACATTTTGTTCCAGAAAAATTAATTGAACTCATTTTCTATGTTTTACATAACAATACATTAGTTGTGTGAGAAAGCCGCTTTCCTGAGCTCGTACAGAGCTAAGAACGCAGCAAACGCTTTATCTCACCGTCATTTTCAAAACATTTATATGTATTTTGGCATACATGTTGAAAACCAACTTTTTTGTCATTCTTTTTTCACATTTTGTTCCAGAAAAATTACTTAAACTCATTTTGTATGCTGTCCATAACAATACATTAGTTGTGTGAGAAAACCGCTTTCCTGAGGTGGTACAGAGCTAAGAACGCAGCAAGTGCTTTATCTCACTGTCTGGTGCATGAAAGTGAAAGAGATGATCATTTTCAAAACATTTATGTATTTTGGCATACATGTTGAAAACCAACTTTTTTGTCATTCTTTTTTCACATTTTGTTACAGAAAAAATTAATTGAACTCATTTTGTATGTTTTACATAACAATACATTAGTTGTGTGAGAAAACCGCTTTCCTGAGCTCGTACAGAGCTAAGAACGCAGCAAACGCTTTATCTCACCGTCATTTTCAAAACATTTATGTATTTTGGCATACATGTTGAAAACCAACTTTTTTGTCATTCTTTTTTCACATTTTGTTACAGAAAAAATTAATTGAACTCATTTTGTATGTTTTACATAACAATACATTAGTTGTGTGAGCAAACCGCTTTCCTGAGCTCGTACAGAGCTAAGAACGCAGCAAACGCTTTATCTCACCGTCATTTTCAAAACATTTATGTATTTTGGCATACATGTTGAAAACCAACTTTTTTGTCATTCTTTTTTCACATTTTGTTACAGAAAAAATTAATTGAACTCATTTTGTATGTTTTACATAACAATACATTAGTTGTGTGAGAAAACCGCTTTCCTGAGCTCGTACAGAGCTAAGAACGCAGCAAACGCTTTATCTCACCGTCATTTTCAAAACATTTATGTATTTTCGCATACATGTTGAAAACCAACTCTCTTGTTATTCTTTTTTCACATTTTGTTCCAGAAAAATTACTTAAACTCATTTTGTATGCTGTCCATAACAATACATTAGTTGTGTGAGAAAACCGCTTTCCTGAGGTGGTACAGAGCTAAGAACGCAGCAAGTGCTTTATCTCACTGTCTGGTGCATGAAAGTGAAAGAGATGATCATTTTCAAAACATTTATGTATTTTGGCATACATGTTGAAAACCAACTTTTTTGTCATTCTTTTTTCACATTTTGTTACAGAAAAAATTAATTGAACTCATTTTGTATGTTTTACATAACAATACATTAGTTGTGTGAGAAAACCGCTTTCCTGAGCTCGTACAGAGCTAAGAACGCAGCAAACGCTTTATCTCACCGTCATTTTCAAAACATTTATGTATTTTGGCATACATGTTGAAAACCAACTTTTTTGTCATTCTTTTTTCACATTTTGTTACAGAAAAAATTAATTGAACTCATTTTGTATGTTTTACATAACAATACATTAGTTGTGTGAGCAAACCGCTTTCCTGAGCTCGTACAGAGCTAAGAACGCAGCAAACGCTTTATCTCACCGTCATTTTCAAAACATTTATGTATTTTGGCATACATGTTGAAAACCAACTTTTTTGTCATTCTTTTTTCACATTTTGTTACAGAAAAAATTAATTGAACTCATTTTGTATGTTTTACATAACAATACATTAGTTGTGTGAGAAAACCGCTTTCCTGAGCTCGTACAGAGCTAAGAACGCAGCAAACGCTTTATCTCACCGTCATTTTCAAAACATTTATGTATTTTCGCATACATGTTGAAAACCAACTCTCTTGTTATTCTTTTTTCACATTTTGTTCCAGAAAAATTACTTAAACTCATTTTGTATGCTGTCCATAACAATACATTAGTTGTGTGAGAAAACCGCTTTCCTGAGGTGGTACAGAGCTAAGAACGCAGCAAGTGCTTTATCTCACTGTCTGGTGCATGAAAGTGAAAGAGATGATCATTTTCAAAACATTTATGTATTTTGGCATACATGTTGAAAACCAACTTTTTTGTCATTCTTTTTTCACATTTTGTTACAGAAAAAATTAATTGAACTCATTTTGTATGTTTTACATAACAATACATTAGTTGTGTGAGAAAACCGCTTTCCTGAGCTCGTACAGAGCTAAGAACGCAGCAAACGCTTTATCTCACCGTCATTTTCAAAACATTTATGTATTTTGGCATACATGTTGAAAACCAACTTTTTTGTCATTCTTTTTTCACATTTTGTTACAGAAAAAATTAATTGAACTCATTTTGTATGTTTTACATAACAATACATTAGTTGTGTGAGAAAACCGCTTTCCTGAGCTCGTACAGAGCTAAGAACGCAGCAAACGCTTTATCTCACCGTCATTTTCAAAACATTTATGTATTTTGGCATACATGTTGAAAACCAACTTTTTTGTCATTCTTTTTTCACATTTTGTTACAGAAAAAATTAATTGAACTCATTTTGTATGTTTTACATAACAATACATTAGTTGTGTGAGCAAACCGCTTTCCTGAGCTCGTACAGAGCTAAAAACGCAGCAAACGCTTTATCTCACCGTCATTTTCAAAACATTTATGTATTTTGGCATACATGTTGAAAACCAACTTTTTTGTTATTCTTTTTTCACATTTTGTTCCAGAAAAATTAATTGAACTCATTTTGTATGTTTTACATAACAATACATCAGTTGTGTGAGAAAGCCGCTTTACTGAGCTCGTACAGAGCTAAGAACGCAGCAAACGCTTTATCTCACCGTCTGGTGCATGAAAGTGAAAGAGTTGATCATTTTCAAAACATTTATGTATTTTGGCATAAATGTTGAAAACCAACTTTTATGTTATTCTTTTTTTCACATTTTGTTCCAGAAAAATTAATTGAACTCATTTTCTATATTTTACATAACAATACATTAGTTGTGTGAGAAAGCCGCTTTCCTGAGCTCGTACAGAGCTAAGAACGCAGCAAACGCTTTATCTCAAAGTCTGGTGCATGAGAGTTGATCATTTTCAAAACATTTATGTATTTTGGCATACATGTTGAAAACCAACTTTTTTGTCATTCTTTTTTCACATTTTGTTCCAGAAAAATTAATTGAACTCATTTTCTATGTTTTACATAACAATACATTAGTTGTGTGAGAAAGCCGCTTTCCTGAGCTCGTACAGAGCTAAGAACGCAGCAAACGCTTTATCTCACCGTCATTTTCAAAACATTTATATGTATTTTGGCATACATGTTGAAAACCAACTTTTTTGTCATTCTTTTTTCACATTTTGTTCCAGAAAAATTACTTAAACTCATTTTGTATGCTGTCCATAACAATACATTAGTTGTGTGAGAAAACCGCTTTCCTGAGGTGGTACAGAGCTAAGAACGCAGCAAGTGCTTTATCTCACTGTCTGGTGCATGAAAGTGAAAGAGATGATCATTTTCAAAACATTTATGTATTTTGGCATACATGTTGAAAACCAACTTTTTTGTCATTCTTTTTTCACATTTTGTTACAGAAAAAATTAATTGAACTCATTTTGTATGTTTTACATAACAATACATTAGTTGTGTGAGAAAACCGCTTTCCTGAGCTCGTACAGAGCTAAGAACGCAGCAAACGCTTTATCTCACCGTCATTTTCAAAACATTTATGTATTTTGGCATACATGTTGAAAACCAACTTTTTTGTCATTCTTTTTTCACATTTTGTTACAGAAAAAATTAATTGAACTCATTTTGTATGTTTTACATAACAATACATTAGTTGTGTGAGCAAACCGCTTTCCTGAGCTCGTACAGAGCTAAAAACGCAGCAAACGCTTTATCTCACCGTCATTTTCAAAACATTTATGTATTTTGGCATACATGTTGAAAACCAACTTTTTTGTCATTCTTTTTTCACATTTTGTTACAGAAAAAATTAATTGAACTCATTTTGTATGTTTTACATAACAATACATTAGTTGTGTGAGAAAACCGCTTTCCTGAGCTCGTACAGAGCTAAGAACGCAGCAAACGCTTTATCTCACCGTCTGGTGCATGAAAGTGAAAGAGTTGATCATTTTCAAAACATTTATGTATTTTGGCATAAATGTTGAAAACCAACTTTTATGTTAATCTTTTTTTCACATTTTGTTCCAGAAAAATTAATTGAACTCATTTTCTATATTTTACATAACAATACATTAGTTGTGTGAGAAAGCCGCTTTCCTGAGCTCGTACAGAGCTAAGAACGCAGCAAACGCTTTATCTCACAGTCTGGTGCATGAGAGTTGATCATTTTCAAAACATTTATGTATTTTGGCATACATGTTGAAAACCAACTTTTTTGTCATTCTTTTTTCACATTTTGTTCCAGAAAAATTAATTGAACTCATTTTCTATGTTTTACATAACAATACATTAGTTGTGTGAGAAAGCCGCTTTCCTGAGCTCGTACAGAGCTAAGAACGCAGCAAACGCTTTATCTCACCGTCATTTTCAAAACATTTATGTATTTTCGCATACATGTTGAAAACCAACTTTTTTGTTATTCTTTTTTCACATTTTGTTCCAGAAAAATTAATTGAACTCATTTTGTATGTTTTACATAACAATACATTAGTTGTGTGAGAAAACCGCTTTCCTGAGCTCGTACAGAGCTAAGAACGCAGCAAACGCTTTATCTCCGTCATTTTCAAAACATTTATGTATTTTGGCCTACATGTTGAAAACCAACTTTTTTGTCATTCTTTTTTCACATTTTGTTACAGAAAAAATTAATTGAACTCATTTTGTATGTTTTACATAACAATACATTAGTTGTGTGAGCAAACCGCTTTCCTGAGCTCGTACAGAGCTAAAAACGCAGCAAACGCTTTATCTCACCGTCATTTTCAAAACATTTATGTATTTTGGCATACATGTTGAAAACCAACTTTTTTGTTATTCTTTTTTCACATTTTGTTCCAGAAAAATTAATTGAACTCATTTTGTATGTTTTACATAACAATACATCAGTTGTGTGAGAAAGCCGCTTTACTGAGCTCGTACAGAGCTAAGAACGCAGCAAACGCTTTATCTCACCGTCTGGTGCATGAAAGTGAAAGAGTTGATCATTTTCAAAACATTTATGTATTTTGGCATAAATGTTGAAAACCAACTTTTATGTTATTCTTTTTTTCACATTTTGTTCCAGAAAAATTAATTGAACTCATTTTCTATATTTTACATAACAATACATTAGTTGTGTGAGAAAGCCGCTTTCCTGAGCTCGTACAGAGCTAAGAACGCAGCAAACGCTTTATCTCACAGTCTGGTGCATGAGAGTTGATCATTTTCAAAACATTTATGTATTTTGGCATACATGCTGAAAACCAACTTTTTTGTCATTCTTTTTTCACATTTTGTTCCAGAAAAATTAATTGAACTCATTTTCTATGTTTTACATAACAATACATTAGTTGTGTGAGAAAGCCGCTTTCCTGAGCTCGTACAGAGCTAAGAACGCAGCAAACGCTTTATCTCACCGTCATTTTCAAAACATTTATATGTATTTTGGCATACATGTTGAAAACCAACTTTTTTGTCATTCTTTTTTCACATTTTGTTCCAGAAAAATTAATTGAACTCATTTTGTATGTTTTACATAACAATACATTAGTTGTGTGAGAAAACCGCTTTCCTGAGCTCGTACAGAGCTAAGAACGCAGCAAACGCTTTAATTCACCGTCTGGTGCATGAAAGTGAAAGAGTTGATCATTTTCAAAACATTTATGTATTTTGGCATACATGTTGAAAACCAACTTTTTTGTCATTCTTTTTTCACATTTTGTTACAGAAAAAATTAATTGAACTCATTTTGTATGTTTTACATAACAATACATTAGTTGTGTGAGAAAACCGCTTTCCTGAGCTCGTACAGAGCTAAGAACGCAGCAAACGCTTTATCTCACCGTCATTTTCAAAACATTTATGTATTTTCGCATACATGTTGAAAACCAACTTTTTTGTTATTCTTTTTTCACATTTTGTTCCAGAAAAATTTATTGAACTCATTTTGTATGTTTTACATAACAATACATCAGTTGTGTGAGAGAGCCGCTTTCCTGAGCTCGTACAGAGCTAAGAACGCAGCAAACGCTTTATCTCCGTCATTTTCAAAACATTTATGTATTTTGGCATACATGTTGAAAACCAACTTTTTTGTCATTCTTTTTTCACATTTTGTTACAGAAAAAATTAATTGAACTCATTTTGTATGTTTTACATAACAATACATTAGTTGTGTGAGCAAACCGCTTTCCTGAGCTCGTACAGAGCTAAAAACGCAGCAAACGCTTTATCTCACCGTCTGGAGCATGAAAGTGAAAGAGATGATCATTTTCAAAACATTTATGTATTTTGGCATACATGTTGAAAAACAACTTTTTTGTTATTCTTTTTTCACATTTTGTTCCAGTAAAATAAATTGAACTCATTTTGTATGTTTTACATAACAATACATTAGTTGTGTGAGAAAACCGCTTTCCTGAGCTCCTACAGAGCTAAGAATGCAGCAAACGCTTTATCTCACCGTCTGGAGCATGAAAGTGAAAGAGATGATCATTTTCAAAACATTTATGTATTTTGGCATACATGTTGAAAAACAACTTTTTTGTTATTCTTTTTTCACATTTTGTTCCAGGAAAATTAAACTCATTTTGTATGTTTTACATAACAATCCATTAGTTGTGTGAGAAAACCGCTTTCCTGAGCTCGTACAGAGCTAAGAACGCAGCAAACGCTTTATCTCACCGTCTGGAGCATGAAAGTGAAAGAGATGATCATTTTCAAAACATTGATGAATTTTGGCATACATGTTGAAAACCAACTTTTTTGTTATTCTTTTTTCACATTTTGTTCCAGAAAAATTAATTGAACTCATTTTGTATGTTTTACATAACAATACATCAGTTGTGTGAGAAAGCCGCTTTACTGAGCTCGTACAGAGCTAAGAACGCAGCAACCGCTTTATCTCACCGTCTGGTGCATGAAAGTGAAAGAGTTGATCATTTTCAAAACATTTATGTATTTTGGCATAAATGTTGAAAACCAACTTTTATGTTATTCTTTTTTTCACATTTTGTTCCAGAAAAATTAATTGAACTCATTTTCTATATTTTACATAACAATACATTAGTTGTGTGAGAAAGCCGCTTTCCTGAGCTCGTACAGAGCTAAGAACGCAGCAAACGCTTTATCTCAAAGTCTGGTGCATGAGAGTTGATCATTTTCAAAACATTTATGTATTTTGGCATACATGTTGAAAACCAACTTTTTTGTCATTCTTTTTTCACATTTTGTTCCAGAAAGATTAATTGAACTCATTTTCTATGTTTTACATAACAATACATTAGTTGTGTGAGAAAGCCGCTTTCCTGAGCTCGTACAGAGCTAAGAACGCAGCAAACGCTTTATCTCACCGTCATTTTCAAAACATTTATGTATTTTCGCATACATGTTGAAAACCAACTTTTTTGTTATTCTTTTTTCACATTTTGTTCCAGAAAAATTAATTGAACTCATTTTGTATGTTTTACATAACAATACATTAGTTGTGTGAGAAAACCGCTTTCCTGAGCTCGTACAGAGCTAAGAACGCAGCAAACGCTTTATCTCCGTCATTTTCAAAACATTTATGTATTTTGGCCTACATGTTGAAAACCAACTTTTTTGTCATTCTTTTTTCACATTTTGTTACAGAAAAAATTAATTGAACTCATTTTGTATGTTTTACATAACAATACATTAGTTGTGTGAGCAAACCGCTTTCCTGAGCTCGTACAGAGCTAAAAACGCAGCAAACGCTTTATCTCACCGTCATTTTCAAAACATTTATGTATTTTGGCATACATGTTGAAAACCAACTTTTTTGTTATTCTTTTTTCACATTTTGTTCCAGAAAAATTAATTGAACTCATTTTGTATGTTTTACATAACAATACATCAGTTGTGTGAGAAAGCCGCTTTACTGAGCTCGTACAGAGCTAAGAACGCAGCAAACGCTTTATCTCACCGTCTGGTGCATGAAAGTGAAAGAGTTGATCATTTTCAAAACATTTATGTATTTTGGCATAAATGTTGAAAACCAACTTTTATGTTATTCTTTTTTTCACATTTTGTTCCAGAAAAATTAATTGAACTCATTTTCTATATTTTACATAACAATACATTAGTTGTGTGAGAAAGCCGCTTTCCTGAGCTCGTACAGAGCTAAGAACGCAGCAAACGCTTTATCTCACAGTCTGGTGCATGAGAGTTGATCATTTTCAAAACATTTATGTATTTTGGCATACATGCTGAAAACCAACTTTTTTGTCATTCTTTTTTCACATTTTGTTCCAGAAAAATTAATTGAACTCATTTTCTATGTTTTACATAACAATACATTAGTTGTGTGAGAAAGCCGCTTTCCTGAGCTCGTACAGAGCTAAGAACGCAGCAAACGCTTTATCTCACCGTCATTTTCAAAACATTTATATGTATTTTGGCATACATGTTGAAAACCAACTTTTTTGTCATTCTTTTTTCACATTTTGTTCCAGAAAAATTAATTGAACTCATTTTGTATGTTTTACATAACAATACATTAGTTGTGTGAGAAAACCGCTTTCCTGAGCTCGTACAGAGCTAAGAACGCAGCAAACGCTTTAATTCACCGTCTGGTGCATGAAAGTGAAAGAGTTGATCATTTTCAAAACATTTATGTATTTTGGCATACATGTTGAAAACCAACTTTTTTGTCATTCTTTTTTCACATTTTGTTACAGAAAAAATTAATTGAACTCATTTTGTATGTTTTACATAACAATACATTAGTTGTGTGAGAAAACCGCTTTCCTGAGCTCGTACAGAGCTAAGAACGCAGCAAACGCTTTATCTCACCGTCATTTTCAAAACATTTATGTATTTTCGCATACATGTTGAAAACCAACTTTTTTGTTATTCTTTTTTCACATTTTGTTCCAGAAAAATTAATTGAACTCATTTTGTATGTTTTACATAACAATACATCAGTTGTGTGAGAGAGCCGCTTTCCTGAGCTCGTACAGAGCTAAGAACGCAGCAAACGCTTTATCTCCGTCATTTTCAAAACATTTATGTATTTTGGCATACATGTTGAAAACCAACTTTTTTGTCATTCTTTTTTCACATTTTGTTACAGAAAAAATTAATTGAACTCATTTTGTATGTTTTACATAACAATACATTAGTTGTGTGAGAAAACCGCTTTCCTGAGCTCGTACAGAGCTAAAAACGCAGCAAACGCTTTATCTCACCGTCTGGAGCATGAAAGTGAAAGAGATGATCATTTTCAAAACATTTATGTATTTTGGCATACATGTTGAAAAACAACTTTTTTGTTATTCTTTTTTCACATTTTGTTCCAGTAAAATAAATTGAACTCATTTTGTATGTTTTACATAACAATACATTAGTTGTGTGAGAAAACCGCTTTCCTGAGCTCCTACAGAGCTAAGAATGCAGCAAACGCTTTATCTCACCGTCTGGAGCATGAAAGTGAAAGAGATGATCATTTTCAAAACATTTATGTATTTTGGCATACATGTTGAAAAACAACTTTTTTGT
This sequence comes from Channallabes apus, assembly GCA_030522415.1. Taxonomy (NCBI): domain Eukaryota; kingdom Metazoa; phylum Chordata; class Actinopteri; order Siluriformes; family Clariidae; genus Channallabes; species Channallabes apus. The sequence goes on from CM060116.1 coordinate 8,737,800, forward strand.
TATTCTTTTTTCACATTTTGTTCCAGGAAAATTAAACTCATTTTGTATGTTTTACATAACAATCCATTAGTTGTGTGAGAAAACCGCTTTCCTGAGCTCGTACAGAGCTAAGAACGCAGCAAACGCTTTATCTCACCGTCTGGAGCATGAAAGTGAAAGAGATGATCATTTTCAAAACATTGATGAATTTTGGCATACATGTTGAAAACCAACTTTTTTGTTATTCTTTTTTCACATTTTGTTCCAGAAAAATTAATTGAACTCATTTTGTATGTTTTACATAACAATACATCAGTTGTGTGAGAAAGCCGCTTTACTGAGCTCGTACAGAGCTAAGAACGCAGCAACCGCTTTATCTCACCGTCTGGTGCATGAAAGTGAAAGAGTTGATCATTTTCAAAACATTTATGTATTTTGGCATAAATGTTGAAAACCAACTTTTATGTTATTCTTTTTTTCACATTTTGTTCCAGAAAAATTAATTGAACTCATTTTCTATATTTTACATAACAATACATTAGTTGTGTGAGAAAGCCGCTTTCCTGAGCTCGTACAGAGCTAAGAACGCAGCAAACGCTTTATCTCAAAGTCTGGTGCATGAGAGTTGATCATTTTCAAAACATTTATGTATTTTGGCATACATGTTGAAAACCAACTTTTTTGTCATTCTTTTTTCACATTTTGTTCCAGAAAAATTAATTGAACTCATTTTCTATGTTTTACATAACAATACATTAGTTGTGTGAGAAAGCCGCTTTCCTGAGCTCGTACAGAGCTAAGAACGCAGCAAACGCTTTATCTCAAAGTCTGGTGCATGAGAGTTGATCATTTTCAAAACATTTATGTATTTTGGCATACATGTTGAAAACCAACTTTTTTGTCATTCTTTTTTCACATTTTGTTCCAGAAAAATTAATTGAACTCATTTTCTATGTTTTACATAACAATACATTAGTTGTGTGAGAAAGCCGCTTTCCTGAGCTCGTACAGAGCTAAGAACGCAGCAAACGCTTTATCTCACCGTCATTTTCAAAACATTTATATGTATTTTGGCATACATGTTGAAAACCAACTTTTTTGTCATTCTTTTTTCACATTTTGTTCCAGAAAAATTAATTGAACTCATTTTGTATGTTTTACATAACAATACATTAGTTGTGTGAGAAAACCGCTTTCCTGAGCTCGTACAGAGCTAAGAACGCAGCAAACGCTTTAATTCACCGTCTGGTGCATGAAAGTGAAAGAGTTGATCATTTTCAAAACATTTATGTATTTTGGCATACATGTTGAAAACCAACTTTTTTGTCATTCTTTTTTCACATTTTGTTACAGAAAAAATTAATTGAACTCATTTTGTATGTTTTACATAACAATACATTAGTTGTGTGAGAAAACCGCTTTCCTGAGCTCGTACAGAGCTAAGAACGCAGCAAACGCTTTATCTCACCGTCATTTTCAAAACATTTATGTATTTTCGCATACATGTTGAAAACCAACTTTTTTGTTATTCTTTTTTCACATTTTGTTCCAGAAAAATTAATTGAACTCATTTTGTATGTTTTACATAACAATACATTAGTTGTGTGAGAAAACCGCTTTCCTGAGCTCGTACAGAGCTAAAAACGCAGCAAACGCTTTATCTCACCGTCTGGAGCATGAAAGTGAAAGAGATGATCATTTTCAAAACATTTATGTATTTTGGCATACATGTTGAAAAACAACTTTTTTGTTATTCTTTTTTCACATTTTGTTCCAGTAAAATAAATTGAACTCATTTTGTATGTTTTACATAACAATACATTAGTTGTGTGAGAAAACCGCTTTCCTGAGCTCCTACAGAGCTAAGAATGCAGCAAACGCTTTATCTCACCGTCTGGAGCATGAAAGTGAAAGAGATGATCATTTTCAAAACATTTATGTATTTTGGCATACATGTTGAAAAACAACTTTTTTGTTATTCTTTTTTCACATTTTGTTCCAGGAAAATTAAACTCATTTTGTATGTTTTACATAACAATCCATTAGTTGTGTGAGAAAACCGCTTTCCTGAGCTCGTACAGAGCTAAGAACGCAGCAAACGCTTTATCTCACCGTCTGGAGCATGAAAGTGAAAGAGATGATCATTTTCAAAACATTGATGAATTTTGGCATACATGTTGAAAACCAACTTTTTTGTTATTCTTTTTTCACATTTTGTTCCAGAAAAATTAATTGAACTCATTTTGTATGTTTTACATAACAATACATCAGTTGTGTGAGAAAGCCGCTTTACTGAGCTCGTACAGAGCTAAGAACGCAGCAACCGCTTTATCTCACCGTCTGGTGCATGAAAGTGAAAGAGTTGATCATTTTCAAAACATTTATGTATTTTGGCATAAATGTTGAAAACCAACTTTTATGTTATTCTTTTTTTCACATTTTGTTCCAGAAAAATTAATTGAACTCATTTTCTATATTTTACATAACAATACATTAGTTGTGTGAGAAAGCCGCTTTCCTGAGCTCGTACAGAGCTAAGAACGCAGCAAACGCTTTATCTCAAAGTCTGGTGCATGAGAGTTGATCATTTTCAAAACATTTATGTATTTTGGCATACATGTTGAAAACCAACTTTTTTGTCATTCTTTTTTCACATTTTGTTCCAGAAAAATTAATTGAACTCATTTTCTATGTTTTACATAACAATACATTAGTTGTGTGAGAAAGCCGCTTTCCTGAGCTCGTACAGAGCTAAGAACGCAGCAAACGCTTTATCTCACCGTCATTTTCAAAACATTTATGTATTTTCGCATACATGTTGAAAACCAACTTTTTTGTTATTCTTTTTTCACATTTTGTTCCAGAAAAATTAATTGAACTCATTTTGTATGTTTTACATAACAATACATTAGTTGTGTGAGAAAACCGCTTTCCTGAGCTCGTACAGAGCTAAGAACGCAGCAAACGCTTTATCTCCGTCATTTTCAAAACATTTATGTATTTTGGCCTACATGTTGAAAACCAACTTTTTTGTCATTCTTTTTTCACATTTTGTTACAGAAAAAATTAATTGAACTCATTTTGTATGTTTTACATAACAATACATTAGTTGTGTGAGCAAACCGCTTTCCTGAGCTCGTACAGAGCTAAAAACGCAGCAAACGCTTTATCTCACCGTCATTTTCAAAACATTTATGTATTTTGGCATACATGTTGAAAACCAACTTTTTTGTTATTCTTTTTTCACATTTTGTTCCAGAAAAATTAATTGAACTCATTTTGTATGTTTTACATAACAATACATCAGTTGTGTGAGAAAGCCGCTTTACTGAGCTCGTACAGAGCTAAGAACGCAGCAAACGCTTTATCTCACCGTCTGGTGCATGAAAGTGAAAGAGTTGATCATTTTCAAAACATTTATGTATTTTGGCATAAATGTTGAAAACCAACTTTTATGTTATTCTTTTTTTCACATTTTGTTCCAGAAAAATTAATTGAACTCATTTTCTATATTTTACATAACAATACATTAGTTGTGTGAGAAAGCCGCTTTCCTGAGCTCGTACAGAGCTAAGAACGCAGCAAACGCTTTATCTCACAGTCTGGTGCATGAGAGTTGATCATTTTCAAAACATTTATGTATTTTGGCATACATGCTGAAAACCAACTTTTTTGTCATTCTTTTTTCACATTTTGTTCCAGAAAAATTAATTGAACTCATTTTCTATGTTTTACATAACAATACATTAGTTGTGTGAGAAAGCCGCTTTCCTGAGCTCGTACAGAGCTAAGAACGCAGCAAACGCTTTATCTCACCGTCATTTTCAAAACATTTATATGTATTTTGGCATACATGTTGAAAACCAACTTTTTTGTCATTCTTTTTTCACATTTTGTTCCAGAAAAATTAATTGAACTCATTTTGTATGTTTTACATAACAATACATTAGTTGTGTGAGAAAACCGCTTTCCTGAGCTCGTACAGAGCTAAGAACGCAGCAAACGCTTTAATTCACCGTCTGGTGCATGAAAGTGAAAGAGTTGATCATTTTCAAAACATTTATGTATTTTGGCATACATGTTGAAAACCAACTTTTTTGTCATTCTTTTTTCACATTTTGTTACAGAAAAAATTAATTGAACTCATTTTGTATGTTTTACATAACAATACATTAGTTGTGTGAGAAAACCGCTTTCCTGAGCTCGTACAGAGCTAAGAACGCAGCAAACGCTTTATCTCACCGTCATTTTCAAAACATTTATGTATTTTCGCATACATGTTGAAAACCAACTTTTTTGTTATTCTTTTTTCACATTTTGTTCCAGAAAAATTAATTGAACTCATTTTGTATGTTTTACATAACAATACATCAGTTGTGTGAGAGAGCCGCTTTCCTGAGCTCGTACAGAGCTAAGAACGCAGCAAACGCTTTATCTCCGTCATTTTCAAAACATTTATGTATTTTGGCATACATGTTGAAAACCAACTTTTTTGTCATTCTTTTTTCACATTTTGTTACAGAAAAAATTAATTGAACTCATTTTGTATGTTTTACATAACAATACATTAGTTGTGTGAGAAAACCGCTTTCCTGAGCTCGTACAGAGCTAAAAACGCAGCAAACGCTTTATCTCACCGTCTGGAGCATGAAAGTGAAAGAGATGATCATTTTCAAAACATTTATGTATTTTGGCATACATGTTGAAAAACAACTTTTTTGTTATTCTTTTTTCACATTTTGTTCCAGTAAAATAAATTGAACTCATTTTGTATGTTTTACATAACAATACATTAGTTGTGTGAGAAAACCGCTTTCCTGAGCTCCTACAGAGCTAAGAATGCAGCAAACGCTTTATCTCACCGTCTGGAGCATGAAAGTGAAAGAGATGATCATTTTCAAAACATTTATGTATTTTGGCATACATGTTGAAAAACAACTTTTTTGTTATTCTTTTTTCACATTTTGTTCCAGGAAAATTAAACTCATTTTGTATGTTTTACATAACAATCCATTAGTTGTGTGAGAAAACCGCTTTCCTGAGCTCGTACAGAGCTAAGAACGCAGCAAACGCTTTATCTCACCGTCTGGAGCATGAAAGTGAAAGAGATGATCATTTTCAAAACATTGATGAATTTTGGCATACATGTTGAAAACCAACTTTTTTGTTATTCTTTTTTCACATTTTGTTCCAGAAAAATTAATTGAACTCATTTTGTATGTTTTACATAACAATACATCAGTTGTGTGAGAAAGCCGCTTTACTGAGCTCGTACAGAGCTAAGAACGCAGCAACCGCTTTATCTCACCGTCTGGTGCATGAAAGTGAAAGAGTTGATCATTTTCAAAACATTTATGTATTTTGGCATAAATGTTGAAAACCAACTTTTATGTTATTCTTTTTTTCACATTTTGTTCCAGAAAAATTAATTGAACTCATTTTCTATATTTTACATAACAATACATTAGTTGTGTGAGAAAGCCGCTTTCCTGAGCTCGTACAGAGCTAAGAACGCAGCAAACGCTTTATCTCAAAGTCTGGTGCATGAGAGTTGATCATTTTCAAAACATTTATGTATTTTGGCATACATGTTGAAAACCAACTTTTTTGTCATTCTTTTTTCACATTTTGTTCCAGAAAAATTAATTGAACTCATTTTCTATGTTTTACATAACAATACATTAGTTGTGTGAGAAAGCCGCTTTCCTGAGCTCGTACAGAGCTAAGAACGCAGCAAACGCTTTATCTCAAAGTCTGGTGCATGAGAGTTGATCATTTTCAAAACATTTATGTATTTTGGCATACATGTTGAAAACCAACTTTTTTGTCATTCTTTTTTCACATTTTGTTCCAGAAAAATTAATTGAACTCATTTTCTATGTTTTACATAACAATACATTAGTTGTGTGAGAAAGCCGCTTTCCTGAGCTCGTACAGAGCTAAGAACGCAGCAAACGCTTTATCTCACCGTCATTTTCAAAACATTTATATGTATTTTGGCATACATGTTGAAAACCAACTTTTTTGTCATTCTTTTTTCACATTTTGTTCCAGAAAAATTAATTGAACTCATTTTGTATGTTTTACATAACAATACATTAGTTGTGTGAGAAAACCGCTTTCCTGAGCTCGTACAGAGCTAAGAACGCAGCAAACGCTTTAATTCACCGTCTGGTGCATGAAAGTGAAAGAGTTGATCATTTTCAAAACATTTATGTATTTTGGCATACATGTTGAAAACCAACTTTTTTGTCATTCTTTTTTCACATTTTGTTACAGAAAAAATTAATTGAACTCATTTTGTATGTTTTACATAACAATACATTAGTTGTGTGAGAAAACCGCTTTCCTGAGCTCGTACAGAGCTAAGAACGCAGCAAACGCTTTATCTCACCGTCATTTTCAAAACATTTATGTATTTTCGCATACATGTTGAAAACCAACTTTTTTGTTATTCTTTTTTCACATTTTGTTCCAGAAAAATTAATTGAACTCATTTTGTATGTTTTACATAACAATACATTAGTTGTGTGAGAAAACCGCTTTCCTGAGCTCGTACAGAGCTAAAAACGCAGCAAACGCTTTATCTCACCGTCTGGAGCATGAAAGTGAAAGAGATGATCATTTTCAAAACATTTATGTATTTTGGCATACATGTTGAAAAACAACTTTTTTGTTATTCTTTTTTCACATTTTGTTCCAGTAAAATAAATTGAACTCATTTTGTATGTTTTACATAACAATACATTAGTTGTGTGAGAAAACCGCTTTCCTGAGCTCCTACAGAGCTAAGAATGCAGCAAACGCTTTATCTCACCGTCTGGAGCATGAAAGTGAAAGAGATGATCATTTTCAAAACATTTATGTATTTTGGCATACATGTTGAAAAACAACTTTTTTGTTATTCTTTTTTCACATTTTGTTCCAGGAAAATTAAACTCATTTTGTATGTTTTACATAACAATCCATTAGTTGTGTGAGAAAACCGCTTTCCTGAGCTCGTACAGAGCTAAGAACGCAGCAAACGCTTTATCTCACCGTCTGGAGCATGAAAGTGAAAGAGATGATCATTTTCAAAACATTGATGAATTTTGGCATACATGTTGAAAACCAACTTTTTTGTTATTCTTTTTTCACATTTTGTTCCAGAAAAATTAATTGAACTCATTTTGTATGTTTTACATAACAATACATCAGTTGTGTGAGAAAGCCGCTTTACTGAGCTCGTACAGAGCTAAGAACGCAGCAACCGCTTTATCTCACCGTCTGGTGCATGAAAGTGAAAGAGTTGATCATTTTCAAAACATTTATGTATTTTGGCATAAATGTTGAAAACCAACTTTTATGTTATTCTTTTTTTCACATTTTGTTCCAGAAAAATTAATTGAACTCATTTTCTATATTTTACATAACAATACATTAGTTGTGTGAGAAAGCCGCTTTCCTGAGCTCGTACAGAGCTAAGAACGCAGCAAACGCTTTATCTCAAAGTCTGGTGCATGAGAGTTGATCATTTTCAAAACATTTATGTATTTTGGCATACATGTTGAAAACCAACTTTTTTGTCATTCTTTTTTCACATTTTGTTCCAGAAAAATTAATTGAACTCATTTTCTATGTTTTACATAACAATACATTAGTTGTGTGAGAAAGCCGCTTTCCTGAGCTCGTACAGAGCTAAGAACGCAGCAAACGCTTTATCTCAAAGTCTGGTGCATGAGAGTTGATCATTTTCAAAACATTTATGTATTTTGGCATACATGTTGAAAACCAACTTTTTTGTCATTCTTTTTTCACATTTTGTTCCAGAAAAATTAATTGAACTCATTTTCTATGTTTTACATAACAATACATTAGTTGTGTGAGAAAGCCGCTTTCCTGAGCTCGTACAGAGCTAAGAACGCAGCAAACGCTTTATCTCACCGTCATTTTCAAAACATTTATATGTATTTTGGCATACATGTTGAAAACCAACTTTTTTGTCATTCTTTTTTCACATTTTGTTCCAGAAAAATTAATTGAACTCATTTTGTATGTTTTACATAACAATACATTAGTTGTGTGAGAAAACCGCTTTCCTGAGCTCGTACAGAGCTAAGAACGCAGCAAACGCTTTAATTCACCGTCTGGTGCATGAAAGTGAAAGCGTTGATCATTTTCAAAACATTTATGTATTTTGGCATACATGTTGAAAACCAACTTTTTTGTCATTCTTTTTTCACATTTTGTTACAGAAAAAATTAATTGAACTCATTTTGTATGTTTTACATAACAATACATTAGTTGTGTGAGAAAACCGCTTTCCTGAGCTCGTACAGAGCTAAGAACGCAGCAAACGCTTTATCTCACCGTCATTTTCAAAACATTTATGTATTTTCGCATACATGTTGAAAACCAACTTTTTTGTTATTCTTTTTTCACATTTTGTTCCAGAAAAATTAATTGAACTCATTTTGTATGTTTTACATAACAATACATTAGTTGTGTGAGAAAACCGCTTTCCTGAGCTCGTACAGAGCTAAAAACGCAGCAAACGCTTTATCTCACCGTCTGGAGCATGAAAGTGAAAGAGATGATCATTTTCAAAACATTTATGTATTTTGGCATACATGTTGAAAAACAACTTTTTTGTTATTCTTTTTTCACATTTTGTTCCAGTAAAATAAATTGAACTCATTTTGTATGTTTTACATAACAATACATTAGTTGTGTGAGAAAACCGCTTTCCTGAGCTCCTACAGAGCTAAGAATGCAGCAAACGCTTTATCTCACCGTCTGGAGCATGAAAGTGAAAGAGATGATCATTTTCAAAACATTTATGTATTTTGGCATACATGTTGAAAAACAACTTTTTTGTTATTCTTTTTTCACATTTTGTTCCAGGAAAATTAAACTCATTTTGTATGTTTTACATAACAATCCATTAGTTGTGTGAGAAAACCGCTTTCCTGAGCTCGTACAGAGCTAAGAACGCAGCAAACGCTTTATCTCACCGTCTGGAGCATGAAAGTGAAAGAGATGATCATTTTCAAAACATTGATGAATTTTGGCATACATGTTGAAAACCAACTTTTTTGTTATTCTTTTTTCACATTTTGTTCCAGAAAAATTAATTGAACTCATTTTGTATGTTTTACATAACAATACATCAGTTGTGTGAGAAAGCCGCTTTACTGAGCTCGTACAGAGCTAAGAACGCAGCAACCGCTTTATCTCACCGTCTGGTGCATGAAAGTGAAAGAGTTGATCATTTTCAAAACATTTATGTATTTTGGCATAAATGTTGAAAACCAACTTTTATGTTATTCTTTTTTTCACATTTTGTTCCAGAAAAATTAATTGAACTCATTTTCTATATTTTACATAACAATACATTAGTTGTGTGAGAAAGCCGCTTTCCTGAGCTCGTACAGAGCTAAGAACGCAGCAAACGCTTTATCTCAAAGTCTGGTGCATGAGAGTTGATCATTTTCAAAACATTTATGTATTTTGGCATACATGTTGAAAACCAACTTTTTTGTCATTCTTTTTTCACATTTTGTTCCAGAAAAATTAATTGAACTCATTTTCTATGTTTTACATAACAATACATTAGTTGTGTGAGAAAGCCGCTTTCCTGAGCTCGTACAGAGCTAAGAACGCAGCAAACGCTTTATCTCAAAGTCTGGTGCATGAGAGTTGATCATTTTCAAAACATTTATGTATTTTGGCATACATGTTGAAAACCAACTTTTTTGTCATTCTTTTTTCACATTTTGTTCCAGAAAAATTAATTGAACTCATTTTCTATGTTTTACATAACAATACATTAGTTGTGTGAGAAAGCCGCTTTCCTGAGCTCGTACAGAGCTAAGAACGCAGCAAACGCTTTATCTCACCGTCATTTTCAAAACATTTATATGTATTTTGGCATACATGTTGAAAACCAACTTTTTTGTCATTCTTTTTTCACATTTTGTTCCAGAAAAATTAATTGAACTCATTTTGTATGTTTTACATAACAATACATTAGTTGTGTGAGAAAACCGCTTTCCTGAGCTCGTACAGAGCTAAGAACGCAGCAAACGCTTTAATTCACCGTCTGGTGCATGAAAGTGAAAGCGTTGATCATTTTCAAAACATTTATGTATTTTGGCATACATGTTGAAAACCAACTTTTTTGTCATTCTTTTTTCACATTTTGTTACAGAAAAAATTAATTGAACTCATTTTGTATGTTTTACATAACAATACATTAGTTGTGTGAGAAAACCGCTTTCCTGAGCTCGTACAGAGCTAAGAACGCAGCAAACGCTTTATCTCACCGTCATTTTCAAAACATTTATGTATTTTCGCATACATGTTGAAAACCAACTTTTTTGTTATTCTTTTTTCACATTTTGTTCCAGAAAAATTAATTGAACTCATTTTGTATGTTTTACATAACAATACATTAGTTGTGTGAGAAAACCGCTTTCCTGAGCTCGTACAGAGCTAAGAACGCAGCAAACGCTTTATCTCCGTCATTTTCAAAACATTTATGTATTTTGGCCTACATGTTGAAAACCAACTTTTTTGTCATTCTTTTTTCACATTTTGTTACAGAAAAAATTAATTGAACTCATTTTGTATGTTTTACATAACAATACATTAGTTGTGTGAGCAAACCGCTTTCCTGAGCTCGTACAGAGCTAAAAACGCAGCAAACGCTTTATCTCACCGTCATTTTCAAAACATTTATGTATTTTGGCATACATGTTGAAAACCAACTTTTTTGTTATTCTTTTTTCACATTTTGTTCCAGAAAAATTAATTGAACTCATTTTGTATGTTTTACATAACAATACATCAGTTGTGTGAGAAAGCCGCTTTACTGAGCTCGTACAGAGCTAAGAACGCAGCAAACGCTTTATCTCACCGTCTGGTGCATGAAAGTGAAAGAGTTGATCATTTTCAAAACATTTATGTATTTTGGCATAAATGTTGAAAACCAACTTTTATGTTATTCTTTTTTTCACATTTTGTTCCAGAAAAATTAATTGAACTCATTTTCTATATTTTACATAACAATACATTAGTTGTGTGAGAAAGCCGCTTTCCTGAGCTCGTACAGAGCTAAGAACGCAGCAAACGCTTTATCTCACAGTCTGGAGCATGAAAGTGAAAGAGATGATCATTTTCAAAACATTGATGAATTTTGGCATACATGTTGAAAACCAACTTTTTTGTTATTCTTTTTTCACATTTTGTTCCAGAAAAATTAATTGAACTCATTTTGTATGTTTTACATAACAATACATCAGTTGTGTGAGAAAGCCGCTTTACTGAGCTCGTACAGAGCTAAGAACGCAGCAACCGCTTTATCTCACCGTCTGGTGCATGAAAGTGAAAGAGTTGATCATTTTCAAAACATTTATGTATTTTGGCATAAATGTTGAAAACCAACTTTTATGTTATTCTTTTTTTCACATTTTGTTCCAGAAAAATTAATTGAACTCATTTTCTATATTTTACATAACAATACATTAGTTGTGTGAGAAAGCCGCTTTCCTGAGCTCGTACAGAGCTAAGAACGCAGCAAACGCTTTATCTCAAAGTCTGGTGCATGAGAGTTGATCATTTTCAAAACATTTATGTATTTTGGCATACATGTTGAAAACCAACTTTTTTGTCATTCTTTTTTCACATTTTGTTCCAGAAAGATTAATTGAACTCATTTTCTATGTTTTACATAACAATACATTAGTTGTGTGAGAAAGCCGCTTTCCTGAGCTCGTACAGAGCTAAGAACGCAGCAAACGCTTTATCTCACCGTCATTTTCAAAACATTTATGTATTTTCGCATACATGTTGAAAACCAACTTTTTTGTTATTCTTTTTTCACATTTTGTTCCAGAAAAATTAATTGAACTCATTTTGTATGTTTTACATAACAATACATTAGTTGTGTGAGAAAACCGCTTTCCTGAGCTCGTACAGAGCTAAGAACGCAGCAAACGCTTTATCTCCGTCATTTTCAAAACATTTATGTATTTTGGCCTACATGTTGAAAACCAACTTTTTTGTCATTCTTTTTTCACATTTTGTTACAGAAAAAATTAATTGAACTCATTTTGTATGTTTTACATAACAATACATTAGTTGTGTGAGCAAACCGCTTTCCTGAGCTCGTACAGAGCTAAAAACGCAGCAAACGCTTTATCTCACCGTCATTTTCAAAACATTTATGTATTTTGGCATACATGTTGAAAACCAACTTTTTTGTTATTCTTTTTTCACATTTTGTTCCAGAAAAATTAATTGAACTCATTTTGTATGTTTTACATAACAATACATCAGTTGTGTGAGAAAGCCGCTTTACTGAGCTCGTACAGAGCTAAGAACGCAGCAAACGCTTTATCTCACCGTCTGGTGCATGAAAGTGAAAGAGTTGATCATTTTCAAAACATTTATGTATTTTGGCATAAATGTTGAAAACCAACTTTTATGTTATTCTTTTTTTCACATTTTGTTCCAGAAAAATTAATTGAACTCATTTTCTATATTTTACATAACAATACATTAGTTGTGTGAGAAAGCCGCTTTCCTGAGCTCGTACAGAGCTAAGAACGCAGCAAACGCTTTATCTCACAGTCTGGTGCATGAGAGTTGATCATTTTCAAAACATTTATGTATTTTGGCATACATGCTGAAAACCAACTTTTTTGTCATTCTTTTTTCACATTTTGTTCCAGAAAAATTAATTGAACTCATTTTCTATGTTTTACATAACAATACATTAGTTGTGTGAGAAAGCCGCTTTCCTGAGCTCGTACAGAGCTAAGAACGCAGCAAACGCTTTATCTCACCGTCATTTTCAAAACATTTATATGTATTTTGGCATACATGTTGAAAACCAACTTTTTTGTCATTCTTTTTTCACATTTTGTTCCAGAAAAATTAATTGAACTCATTTTGTATGTTTTACATAACAATACATTAGTTGTGTGAGAAAACCGCTTTCCTGAGCTCGTACAGAGCTAAGAACGCAGCAAACGCTTTAATTCACCGTCTGGTGCATGAAAGTGAAAGAGTTGATCATTTTCAAAACATTTATGTATTTTGGCATACATGTTGAAAACCAACTTTTTTGTCATTCTTTTTTCACATTTTGTTACAGAAAAAATTAATTGAACTCATTTTGTATGTTTTACATAACAATACATTAGTTGTGTGAGAAAACCGCTTTCCTGAGCTCGTACAGAGCTAAGAACGCAGCAAACGCTTTATCTCACCGTCATTTTCAAAACATTTATGTATTTTCGCATACATGTTGAAAACCAACTTTTTTGTTATTCTTTTTTCACATTTTGTTCCAGAAAAATTAATTGAACTCATTTTGTATGTTTTACATAACAATACATCAGTTGTGTGAGAGAGCCGCTTTCCTGAGCTCGTACAGAGCTAAGAACGCAGCAAACGCTTTATCTCCGTCATTTTCAAAACATTTATGTATTTTGGCATACATGTTGAAAACCAACTTTTTTGTCATTCTTTTTTCACATTTTGTTACAGAAAAAATTAATTGAACTCATTTTGTATGTTTTACATAACAATACATTAGTTGTGTGAGAAAACCGCTTTCCTGAGCTCGTACAGAGCTAAAAACGCAGCAAACGCTTTATCTCACCGTCTGGAGCATGAAAGTGAAAGAGATGATCATTTTCAAAACATTTATGTATTTTGGCATACATGTTGAAAAACAACTTTTTTGTTATTCTTTTTTCACATTTTGTTCCAGTAAAATAAATTGAACTCATTTTGTATGTTTTACATAACAATACATTAGTTGTGTGAGAAAACCGCTTTCCTGAGCTCCTACAGAGCTAAGAATGCAGCAAACGCTTTATCTCACCGTCTGGAGCATGAAAGTGAAAGAGATGATCATTTTCAAAACATTTATGTATTTTGGCATACATGTTGAAAAACAACTTTTTTGTTATTCTTTTTTCACATTTTGTTCCAGGAAAATTAAACTCATTTTGTATGTTTTACATAACAATCCATTAGTTGTGTGAGAAAACCGCTTTCCTGAGCTCGTACAGAGCTAAGAACGCAGCAAACGCTTTATCTCACCGTCTGGAGCATGAAAGTGAAAGAGATGATCATTTTCAAAACATTGATGAATTTTGGCATACATGTTGAAAACCAACTTTTTTGTTATTCTTTTTTCACATTTTGTTCCAGAAAAATTAATTGAACTCATTTTGTATGTTTTACATAACAATACATCAGTTGTGTGAGAAAGCCGCTTTACTGAGCTCGTACAGAGCTAAGAACGCAGCAACCGCTTTATCTCACCGTCTGGTGCATGAAAGTGAAAGAGTTGATCATTTTCAAAACATTTATGTATTTTGGCATAAATGTTGAAAACCAACTTTTATGTTATTCTTTTTTTCACATTTTGTTCCAGAAAAATTAATTGAACTCATTTTCTATATTTTACATAACAATACATTAGTTGTGTGAGAAAGCCGCTTTCCTGAGCTCGTACAGAGCTAAGAACGCAGCAAACGCTTTATCTCAAAGTCTGGTGCATGAGAGTTGATCATTTTCAAAACATTTATGTATTTTGGCATACATGTTGAAAACCAACTTTTTTGTCATTCTTTTTTCACATTTTGTTCCAGAAAAATTAATTGAACTCATTTTCTATGTTTTACATAACAATACATTAGTTGTGTGAGAAAGCCGCTTTCCTGAGCTCGTACAGAGCTAAGAACGCAGCAAACGCTTTATCTCACCGTCATTTTCAAAACATTTATGTATTTTCGCATACATGTTGAAAACCAACTTTTTTGTTATTCTTTTTTCACATTTTGTTCCAGAAAAATTAATTGAACTCATTTTGTATGTTTTACATAACAATACATCAGTTGTGTGAGAGAGCCGCTTTCCTGAGCTCGTACAGAGCTAAGAACGCAGCAAACGCTTTATCTCCGTCATTTTCAAAACATTTATGTATTTTGGCATACATGTTGAAAACCAACTTTTTTGTCATTCTTTTTTCACATTTTGTTACAGAAAAAATTAATTGAACTCATTTTGTATGTTTTACATAACAATACATTAGTTGTGTGAGCAAACCGCTTTCCTGAGCTCGTACAGAGCTAAAAACGCAGCAAACGCTTTATCTCACCGTCTGGAGCATGAAAGTGAAAGAGATGATCATTTTCAAAACATTTATGTATTTTGGCATACATGTTGAAAAACAACTTTTTTGTTATTCTTTTTTCACATTTTGTTCCAGTAAAATAAATTGAACTCATTTTGTATGTTTTACATAACAATACATTAGTTGTGTGAGAAAACCGCTTTCCTGAGCTCCTACAGAGCTAAGAATGCAGCAAACGCTTTATCTCACCGTCTGGAGCATGAAAGTGAAAGAGATGATCATTTTCAAAACATTTATGTATTTTGGCATACATGTTGAAAAACAACTTTTTTGTTATTCTTTTTTCACATTTTGTTCCAGGAAAATTAAACTCATTTTGTATGTTTTACATAACAATCCATTAGTTGTGTGAGAAAACCGCTTTCCTGAGCTCGTACAGAGCTAAGAACGCAGCAAACGCTTTATCTCACCGTCTGGAGCATGAAAGTGAAAGAGATGATCATTTTCAAAACATTGATGAATTTTGGCATACATGTTGAAAACCAACTTTTTTGTTATTCTTTTTTCACATTTTGTTCCAGAAAAATTAATTGAACTCATTTTGTATGTTTTACATAACAATACATCAGTTGTGTGAGAAAGCCGCTTTACTGAGCTCGTACAGAGCTAAGAACGCAGCAACCGCTTTATCTCACCGTCTGGTGCATGAAAGTGAAAGAGTTGATCATTTTCAAAACATTTATGTATTTTGGCATAAATGTTGAAAACCAACTTTTATGTTATTCTTTTTTTCACATTTTGTTCCAGAAAAATTAATTGAACTCATTTTCTATATTTTACATAACAATACATTAGTTGTGTGAGAAAGCCGCTTTCCTGAGCTCGTACAGAGCTAAGAACGCAGCAAACGCTTTATCTCAAAGTCTGGTGCATGAGAGTTGATCATTTTCAAAACATTTATGTATTTTGGCATACATGTTGAAAACCAACTTTTTTGTCATTCTTTTTTCACATTTTGTTCCAGAAAAATTAATTGAACTCATTTTCTATGTTTTACATAACAATACATTAGTTGTGTGAGAAAGCCGCTTTCCTGAGCTCGTACAGAGCTAAGAACGCAGCAAACGCTTTATCTCAAAGTCTGGTGCATGAGAGTTGATCATTTTCAAAACATTTATGTATTTTGGCATACATGTTGAAAACCAACTTTTTTGTCATTCTTTTTTCACATTTTGTTCCAGAAAAATTAATTGAACTCATTTTCTATGTTTTACATAACAATACATTAGTTGTGTGAGAAAGCCGCTTTCCTGAGCTCGTACAGAGCTAAGAACGCAGCAAACGCTTTATCTCACCGTCATTTTCAAAACATTTATATGTATTTTGGCATACATGTTGAAAACCAACTTTTTTGTCATTCTTTTTTCACATTTTGTTCCAGAAAAATTAATTGAACTCATTTTGTATGTTTTACATAACAATACATTAGTTGTGTGAGAAAACCGCTTTCCTGAGCTCGTACAGAGCTAAGAACGCAGCAAACGCTTTAATTCACCGTCTGGTGCATGAAAGTGAAAGAGTTGATCATTTTCAAAACATTTATGTATTTTGGCATACATGTTGAAAACCAACTTTTTTGTCATTCTTTTTTCACATTTTGTTACAGAAAAAATTAATTGAACTCATTTTGTATGTTTTACATAACAATACATTAGTTGTGTGAGAAAACCGCTTTCCTGAGCTCGTACAGAGCTAAGAACGCAGCAAACGCTTTATCTCACCGTCATTTTCAAAACATTTATGTATTTTCGCATACATGTTGAAAACCAACTTTTTTGTTATTCTTTTTTCACATTTTGTTCCAGAAAAATTAATTGAACTCATTTTGTATGTTTTACATAACAATACATTAGTTGTGTGAGAAAACCGCTTTCCTGAGCTCGTACAGAGCTAAGAACGCAGCAAACGCTTTATCTCCGTCATTTTCAAAACATTTATGTATTTTGGCCTACATGTTGAAAACCAACTTTTTTGTCATTCTTTTTTCACATTTTGTTACAGAAAAAATTAATTGAACTCATTTTGTATGTTTTACATAACAATACATTAGTTGTGTGAGCAAACCGCTTTCCTGAGCTCGTACAGAGCTAAAAACGCAGCAAACGCTTTATCTCACCGTCATTTTCAAAACATTTATGTATTTTGGCATACATGTTGAAAACCAACTTTTTTGTTATTCTTTTTTCACATTTTGTTCCAGAAAAATTAATTGAACTCATTTTGTATGTTTTACATAACAATACATCAGTTGTGTGAGAAAGCCGCTTTACTGAGCTCGTACAGAGCTAAGAACGCAGCAAACGCTTTATCTCACCGTCTGGTGCATGAAAGTGAAAGAGTTGATCATTTTCAAAACATTTATGTATTTTGGCATAAATGTTGAAAACCAACTTTTATGTTATTCTTTTTTTCACATTTTGTTCCAGAAAAATTAATTGAACTCATTTTCTATATTTTACATAACAATACATTAGTTGTGTGAGAAAGCCGCTTTCCTGAGCTCGTACAGAGCTAAGAACGCAGCAAACGCTTTATCTCACAGTCTGGTGCATGAGAGTTGATCATTTTCAAAACATTTATGTATTTTGGCATACATGTTGAAAACCAACTTTTTTGTCATTCTTTTTTCACATTTTGTTCCAGAAAAATTAATTGAACTCATTTTCTATGTTTTACATAACAATACATTAGTTGTGTGAGAAAGCCGCTTTCCTGAGCTCGTACAGAGCTAAGAACGCAGCAAACGCTTTATCTCACCGTCATTTTCAAAACATTTATGTATTTTCGCATACATGTTGAAAACCAACTTTTTTGTTATTCTTTTTTCACATTTTGTTCCAGAAAAATTAATTGAACTCATTTTGTATGTTTTACATAACAATACATTAGTTGTGTGAGAAAACCGCTTTCCTGAGCTCGTACAGAGCTAAGAACGCAGCAAACGCTTTATCTCCGTCATTTTCAAAACATTTATGTATTTTGGCCTACATGTTGAAAACCAACTTTTTTGTCATTCTTTTTTCACATTTTGTTACAGAAAAAATTAATTGAACTCATTTTGTATGTTTTACATAACAATACATTAGTTGTGTGAGCAAACCGCTTTCCTGAGCTCGTACAGAGCTAAAAACGCAGCAAACGCTTTATCTCACCGTCATTTTCAAAACATTTATGTATTTTGGCATACATGTTGAAAACCAACTTTTTTGTTATTCTTTTTTCACATTTTTTTCCAGAAAAATTAATTGAACTCATTTTGTATGTTTTACATAACAATACATCAGTTGTGTGAGAAAGCCGCTTTACTGAGCTCGTACAGAGCTAAGAACGCAGCAAACGCTTTATCTCACCGTCATTTTCAAAACATTTATGTATTTTGGCATACATGTTGAAAACCAACTCTCTTGTTATTCTTTTTTCACATTTTGTTCCAGAAAAATTAATTGAACTCATTTTGTATGTTTTACATAACAATACATTAGTTGTGTGAGCAAACCGCTTTCCTGAGCTCGTACAGAGCTAAAAACGCAGCAAACGCTTTATCTCACCGTCATTTTCAAAACATTTATGTATTTTGGCATACATGTTGAAAACCAACTCTCTTGTTATTCTTTTTTCACATTTTGTTCCAGAAAAATTAATTGAACTCATTTTGTATGTTTTACATAACAATACATTAGTTGTGTGAGAAAACCGCTTTCCTGAGCTCGTACAGAGCTAAGAACGCAGCAAACGCTTTATCTCACCGTCATTTTCAAAACATTTATGTATTTTCGCATACATGTTGAAAACCAACTTTTTTGTTATTCTTTTTTCACATTTTGTTCCAGAAAAATTAATTGAACTCATTTTGTATGTTTTACATAACAATACATTAGTTGTGTGAGAAAACCGCTTTCCTGAGCTCGTACAGAGCTAAGAACGCAGCAAACGCTTTATCTCCGTCATTTTCAAAACATTTATGTATTTTGGCCTACATGTTGAAAACCAACTTTTTTGTCATTCTTTTTTCACATTTTGTTACAGAAAAAATTAATTGAACTCATTTTGTATGTTTTACATAACAATACATTAGTTGTGTGAGCAAACCGCTTTCCTGAGCTCGTACAGAGCTTAAAACGCAGCAAACGCTTTATCTCACCGTCATTTTCAAAACATTTATGTATTTTGGCATACATGTTGAAAACCAACTTTTTTGTTATTCTTTTTTCACATTTTGTTCCAGAAAAATTAATTGAACTCATTTTGTATGTTTTACATAACAATACATCAGTTGTGTGAGAAAGCCGCTTTACTGAGCTCGTACAGAGCTAAGAACGCAGCAAACGCTTTATCTCACCGTCTGGTGCATGAAAGTGAAAGAGTTGATCATTTTCAAAACATTTATGTATTTTGGCATAAATGTTGAAAACCAACTTTTATGTTATTCTTTTTTTCACATTTTGTTCCAGAAAAATTAATTGAACTCATTTTCTATATTTTACATAACAATACATTAGTTGTGTGAGAAAGCCGCTTTCCTGAGCTCGTACAGAGCTAAGAACGCAGCAAACGCTTTATCTCACAGTCTGGTGCATGAGAGTTGATCATTTTCAAAACATTTATGTATTTTGGCATACATGTTGAAAACCAACTTTTTTGTCATTCTTTTTTCACATTTTGTTCCAGAAAAATTAATTGAACTCATTTTCTATGTTTTACATAACAATACATTAGTTGTGTGAGAAAGCCGCTTTCCTGAGCTCGTACAGAGCTAAGAACGCAGCAAACGCTTTATCTCACCGTCATTTTCAAAACATTTATATGTATTTTCGCATACATGTTGAAAACCAACTTTTTTGTTATTCTTTTTTCACATTTTGTTCCAGAAAAATTAATTGAACTCATTTTGTATGTTTTACATAACAATACATTAGTTGTGTGAGAAAACCGCTTTCCTGAGCTCGTACAGAGCTAAGAACGCAGCAAACGCTTTATCTCACCGTCTGGTGCATGAAAGTGAAAGAGTTGATCATTTTCAAAACATTTATGTATTTTGGCATAAATGTTGAAAACCAACTTTTATGTTATTCTTTTTTTCACATTTTGTTCCAGAAAAATTAATTGAACTCATTTTCTATATTTTACATAACAATACATTAGTTGTGTGAGAAAGCCGCTTTCCTGAGCTCGTACAGAGCTAAGAACGCAGCAAACGCTTTATCTCACAGTCTGGTGCATGAGAGTTGATCATTTTCAAAACATTTATGTATTTTGGCATACATGCTGAAAACCAACTTTTTTGTCATTCTTTTTTCACATTTTGTTCCAGAAAAATTAATTGAACTCATTTTCTATGTTTTACATAACAATACATTAGTTGTGTGAGAAAGCCGCTTTCCTGAGCTCGTACAGAGCTAAGAACGCAGCAAACGCTTTATCTCACCGTCATTTTCAAAACATTTATATGTATTTTGGCATACATGTTGAAAACCAACTTTTTTGTCATTCTTTTTTCACATTTTGTTCCAGAAAAATTAATTGAACTCATTTTGTATGTTTTACATAACAATACATTAGTTGTGTGAGAAAACCGCTTTCCTGAGCTCGTACAGAGCTAAGAACGCAGCAAACGCTTTAATTCACCGTCTGGTGCATGAAAGTGAAAGAGTTGATCATTTTCAAAACATTTATGTATTTTGGCATACATGTTGAAAACCAACTTTTTTGTCATTCTTTTTTCACATTTTGTTACAGAAAAAATTAATTGAACTCATTTTGTATGTTTTACATAACAATACATTAGTTGTGTGAGAAAACCGCTTTCCTGAGCTCGTACAGAGCTAAGAACGCAGCAAACGCTTTATCTCACCGTCATTTTCAAAACATTTATGTATTTTCGCATACATGTTGAAAACCAACTTTTTTGTTATTCTTTTTTCACATTTTGTTCCAGAAAAATTAATTGAACTCATTTTGTATGTTTTACATAACAATACATCAGTTGTGTGAGAGAGCCGCTTTCCTGAGCTCGTACAGAGCTAAGAACGCAGCAAACGCTTTATCTCCGTCATTTTCAAAACATTTATGTATTTTGGCATACATGTTGAAAACCAACTTTTTTGTCATTCTTTTTTCACATTTTGTTACAGAAAAAATTAATTGAACTCATTTTGTATGTTTTACATAACAATACATTAGTTGTGTGAGCAAACCGCTTTCCTGAGCTCGTACAGAGCTAAAAACGCAGCAAACGCTTTATCTCACCGTCTGGAGCATGAAAGTGAAAGAGATGATCATTTTCAAAACATTTATGTATTTTGGCATACATGTTGAAAAACAACTTTTTTGTTATTCTTTTTTCACATTTTGTTCCAGTAAAATAAATTTAACTCATTTTGTATGTTTTACATAACAATACATTAGTTGTGTGAGAAAACCGCTTTCCTGAGCTCCTACAGAGCTAAGAATGCAGCAAACGCTTTATCTCACCGTCTGGAGCATGAAAGTGAAAGAGATGATCATTTTCAAAACATTTATGTATTTTGGCATACATGTTGAAAAACAACTTTTTTGTTATTCTTTTTTCACATTTTGTTCCAGGAAAATTAAACTCATTTTGTATGTTTTACATAACAATCCATTAGTTGTGTGAGAAAACCGCTTTCCTGAGCTCGTACAGAGCTAAGAACGCAGCAAACGCTTTATCTCACCGTCTGGAGCATGAAAGTGAAAGAGATGATCATTTTCAAAACATTGATGAATTTTGGCATACATGTTGAAAACCAACTTTTTTGTTATTCTTTTTTCACATTTTGTTCCAGGAAAATTTAACTCATTTTGTATGTTTTACATAACAATCCATTAGTTGTGTGAGAAAACCGCTTTCCTGAGCTCGTACAGAGCTAAGAACGCAGCAAACGCTTTATCTCACCGTCTGGAGCATGAAAGTGAAAGAGATGATCATTTTCAAAACATTGATGAATTTTGGCATACATGTTGAAAACCAACTTTTTTGTTATTCTTTTTTCACATTTTGTTCCAGGAAAATTTAACTCATTTTGTATGTTTTACATAACAATCCATTAGTTGTGTGAGAAAACCGCTTTCCTGAGCTCGTACAGAGCTAAGAACGCAGCAAACGCTTTATCTCACCGTCTGGAGCATGAAAGTGAAAGAGATGATCATTTTCAAAACATTGATGAATTTTGGCATACATGTTGAAAAACAACTTTTTTGTTATACTTTTTTCACATTTTGTTCCAGAAAAATTACTTAAACTCATTTTGTATGTTGTCCATAACAATACATTAGGTGTGTGAGAAAACCGCTTTCCTACGCAGCAAACGCTTTATCTCACCGTCTGGAGCATGAAAGTGATGTCATGCACACTCAATCCACGACCTGCACTAGGACCCGGAAGTAGAGCGGTCGTAAATCAGGAAGTATAAAAGGAGTAAATAAACCATTGCAGAGCGCTCAGTCATTGAGTTCGGCCCATGTCGGTTCTTGTTGCGATCTTCCAAACCGTGAGTACTCCCGCTGGTCCGTCCAGGTCCGTCCAAATCACGTTGTGTAGCTGCCAGTCTCCCCAAGATGGTATCCAATTTGCGGTCCATAACCACAGTCTGATTACTGACAGCTCTCGTCACCATTATTTCCCAGCCAGCCAGTCTCTTGGGGTTGAGACTGACTACTTTTAAGATTTTCCGATATACAAGTAATCCACCTAATCCAATGAGCAGAATCCCAGTTATCAGAGTTCCGAATAGGTAAATATCTTCAACGTCCTCCAGAGACAGTGCGGCCAGGCACACAATGCGCCACTTCTCCCAACCGTCCATCGTGTATCCAGCAGCAAACGTCCCAGCAAGACAAGTAGGTTCCCCAGAACCCACATTTCTCGTCGAGAAGATCGTGTCAATTGCATTCAGAGACCACTTGATCAAATCCATTTCCTTTTTATTTCAAGAGCAAGACGAGGAGAGTCTCTGAATAGTATTTCACAAGACAGACAAGAGAAGCAAGCGGGGAGAGATAAGGGAGGGAGAGCAGATGCGACTGCCTTCGTCAAGAGCCAAAAGAGAGCCAGCTCCTAGAACCCTGCCGCCAGCATCGACCTTCACCTTCAACCCACCACGACCACCTTCTTTCGCCACCTACGCCACACCTGGACATGTCGGTTCTCCACCTCCTGCCGTGGTTGACACAGGAGCCGGGGAACCCATGCAACTAGGATGCGCTTCCCTGACCGTATCGGAACGCGCACGCCGATTCAAAGAGGGTCTGTGCGCATATTGTGGTTCCACGGACCATCATAGAGCGATCTGCCCTCTACGTCCGGGAAACGCCCAGCCCAGAACAGAGGGAGAGATTCACCGGGCCTCCTTCAGATCTCCATCACCATCGACAACCCTAATGCGCGCCTTACGGTTCTTACGCCTAGAGGTATCCCTCCAAATTGGCCACAAACGAGTTCGAAGTACCGCATTCATCGACTCCGGGGCAGCGGATAACTTCATTGACTCATGCCAAAAAATTGGGGGTAAAAATTGAGACGTTATCCCAGCCCATTCGGATCACATCAGTTGACGGTCGCCCCCTTTCATCTAGCCCTATCATCGCCCAAACCCAACCCATCACCTTAGTCATCGACCAACACAAAGAACAGCTCCGGTTTCACCTCACCTCCGTCTCATCACCACCCATCATTCTGGGTCACCCATGGCTCATCCAACACGACCCCCTCATCTCCTGGACTCAGAACAGGATTCTACAATGGGGCGCGACCTGCTCCGAACTTTGCCTGAGGGCTGCGGCTGGGACGTGCTCTAGGGAGGCCCCCGACGTCGACACCAACGCCATCCCCACTGCGTACCGAGACCTGGCTGAGGTCTTCTGTAGAAGACGCGCCACACACCTCCCACCGCATCGCCCCTATAACCTGGCAATCGACCTCCAGCCGGGCTCTATACCACCCCGCGGCCACCTCTACTCTCTCATCTTCACAAAGTTGGACCTGCGGAGCGCCTACAACTTGGTGCGCATCAGAGAGGGTGATGAGTGGAAGACGGCCTTCATCACACCCACGGGACACTACGAAAGCCTGGTAATCCCCTTTGGCCTTTGCAATGCCCCCGCCGCTTTCCAACATTTCATTAATGACGTTCTCCGGGACATGTTAGGGCGGTGGGCATTTGCATACTTGGATAAAATATCCTAATTTATTCACGAACTCCTGAAGAACACACTCAGCACGTCAGAGTGGTTTTAAAGAGATTACACGCCCATCAACTGTACTGTAAGTTGGAAAAGTGCGCTTTTCACGAGCGCTCCACCATGTTCCTGGGTTTTGTCATCTCGCCCCAGGGTGTGGCCATGGACCCGCAGAAACTCGAAGTTGTGCGTCATTGGCCCCTACCCAAGACCCTTAAGCAGCTTCAACGGTTTCTCGGGTTTGTGAACTTCTATCGTCGCTTTATCCGGGACTACAGTACGGTTGCCGCCCCCCTAACCGCTCTGACCCGACCCTCACCTTCACCCTTCACTCTAGACTTCTGCCGCCATCTCAGCCTTCCAAAGGCTTTGCCAACTTTTCACCACCGCACCGATTCTTCTTCACCCAGATTCAAGCCAACCATTCGTTGTGGAGGTGGACGCCTCAGATGTGGGCACTGGGGCTGTTCTCTCCCAGCGAGGTCCAGACCAAAAACTACGCCCCTGTAGTTTTTTCTCCAAAAAATTTGACACCACTCAGCAGCGATACGGGGTAGGGGACGGCGAGCTGCTGGCCATAAAGTGGGCTTTGGAGGAATGGCGTCACTGGCTCCAGGGCACCAGAGAGCCATTCATCGTCTGGACCGATCATCAAAATCTCATCACGATCCGCAACCTAAAACAGCTGAACCCGAGACAGGCGCGATGGGCACTATTTTTCGAACATTATAATTTCCATCTGTCATACCGCCCGGGCTCGAAAAACACCAAGGCTGATGCCCTCTCCCGTCAGCATGAAGAGGATGTCGCCCGGGCGGAGCCTGCGCCTGTTCTCCCACCATCCAGAATTATCGCACCCCTCCGCTGGGAACTGGAAACAAGGGTCCGCCAGGCACAGGTCACGGAGAACGAACCGGCAGGTGCGCCGCCTGGATGTCTCTACGTGCCTCACCCCATCAGATCGGAAGTCATCCAGTGGGGCCACACCTCACTCCTCTCTGGGCACCCAGGTAGCAGGCGTACAACTCAGTTCGTCCAGCGCGCCTTCTGGTGGCCATCCATGACCAGGGACATCAACGAATACGTTCAGGCGTGCCCAGTGTGTGCCAGGGCAAAGGACACCAACCAGCCGACACCAGGGGAACTTCAACCACTTCCGATTCTCCGTCGGCCCTGGTCGCACATTGCCGTCGATTTCATCACGGGCCTGCCGGAATCCGAAGGGAGAAATACCATCTTAACCATCGTCGATCGTTTCTCCAAAGCCGTGCACCTGGTGGCCATAACCGGACTCCCGTCAGCCAAGGACACAGCAGAACTGATATTAGAGCACGTAGTCCGCCTGCATGGGTTCCCCAAAGACATCGTCTCGGATAGGGAGCCCCAGTTCACTGCCCGATTCTGGAAGGCCTTCTGCCGTCTGATCCATTCCACCTGCATCTTCTGGGTACCATCCCCAGACCAATGGTCAGACGGAGCGGACCAACCAACAACTAGAGCGCTATCTAAGGTGTTTTGTGGCGGATCGTCAGCGCTCCTGGGCTCGCTACCTCCTATGGGCTGAGTTGTCACACAACCTACATGTCTCGTCTGCAACCAACCTCAGTCCATTCGAGATATGCCATGGTTTCCAACCTCCGGTGTTCGAACACCAAGAACCGGAGGTTGATGTACCATCAGCCCAACAGTTGGTCCGCAGGTGTCGGCGGCTCTGGACATTGACGAACCAAGCCATCCAACGAGCCAACACACGCTACGCCGCTCAACATCGCCGTCGACACCTTCCGGGACGTTTGTATAACGTAGGTGACAAGGTATGGCTGTCCACAAAGAACCTCCATCTACACACCGAATCAAGAAAACTGTCACCCAGATTCATTGGACCATATCGCATCCACCTCAAAATTAACCCTGTCACCTACTGGCTCCAGCTGCCTGCGGCGCTCCGAATCCACCCCGTATTCCACACATCCCAACTAAAACCCTTCATCACTTCATCCATGGTTCCACCCACCCCCCCTGCTCCTCCTCCCCGAATCATTGACGGTGGTCAATTACACCGTGCGACGGATCCTCGACTCGCGCCCTCGGGGCAGAGGTACTCAGTACCTGGTTGACTGGGAGGGCTATGGCCCCGAGGAACGGTCTTGGGTTCCTGCACGTTTCATCCTCGACCCAGAACTAATTCGGGATTACCGTCAGAGGGTATCCTCCATCCCAGGACCGTCTGGAGTCGGTCCTGGACGGGGGGGGGGTACTGTCATGCACACTCAATCCACGACCGGCACTAGGACCCGGAAGTAGAGCGGTCGTAAATCAGGAAGTATAAAAGGAGTAAATAAACCATAGCAGAGCGCTCAGTCATTGAGTTCGGCCCATGTGGGTTCGTGTTGCGATCTTCCAAACCGTGAGTACTCACCAATCTTTTGGGTTATTGCTTTCTGCTATTTGTGTGTGCATTTATAGGACGCGGGTTAAATTTGTGTTTTTCCCTCGCTCACCCTTTGTGAGAGTCCTTATACTAAATCGTGGGGATATCCTACCTACTCGCTTCTCTCCGCGTTTGGGTTCACCATCCACGCTACATTGGGCTAACCACTAAAGCTACGTCTTCTGGTCCTTCAGGTTAGTTCACCCGTGACAGCCCCCACACCTGTTGAAATTTCAAGTCTGAATAACGAATTGTGTAGTGAATCTTCTCCAGGGACAAACAGGAAATAATATCTCTGAGCCACTGGGCGTGAGTGGGTGACGTGGCATCCTTCCACTTGAATAAAATACAGTAACAATCGCTTTTTAGCTGGAGTTAGACTCTTATCTTCCTCTCCAGTGATACCAAAAAGAGCAATCAGAGGGTCTGGTTCAAGATTGCATTTCAATACGAAGGACAGGGTCTTAAAAACATCCCTCCAGAATTTTTCCAAATTCGGGCATGTCCAGTACATATGAATAAGAGACGCCTCTCCGCTTTTACATTTATTACAACAAGGATCAATGTCTGGATAGAAACGGGAAAGTTTAAGTTTGGAGAGATGAGCCCTATGTACAACCTTAAACTGTAATAAAGAGTGGCGGGCACATAAGGAGGTAGAGTTGACAAGTTTAAGAATTGAATTCCAAGTATCATCTGATAGTGACAAATTTAAATCCTTCTCACAAACAGTTTTAATTTTACACAAAGGGGTGTGACTCGAAGCCATCAATCGACCATAAATAGTAGATATTAGGCCTTTACGCAGCGGGGACAAACAGAGGAGATGATCTAGAATGTTTGAATCTTACTTGCAGATATCTGAAAAAATGAGAATTGGGTAGGTTAAACCTTTCGGAAAGCTGTTCAAACGATGCAAACTTAAGGTCAACAAACAGGTCTTTGCAAAGCTTGATGCCCTTATTGTGCCATTCCTGAAACACTGAATCATGTAAAGAAGGTTAGAAGAGATGGTTAGAGACGATAGGACTGGACAGAGAAAAGCCCAGAAGACCGCTGTGCTTTCTGACCTGAGCCCATACTCTCAAGGTATGCCTAACAACTGAGTTATTGATTAATTTAATTGAGGGGATGGGGAGAGCAGATCCAAGGAGTGCAGAGACAGAGAGATTTTTGACAGAGTTTATCTCCATTTCCACCCAGGCAGGACGATTATGTTGGTTATGAAAATATGACCAAAAGATGACAGATCGAATGTTTGCTGCCCAGTAGTAGAAACAAAAATTAGGTAGAGCCATGCCACCGTCTCTTTTAGATCTTTGAAGTAGGGACTTATTCAATCGTGGATGTTTACCTTTCCAAAGGTAAGAAGATATAATTAAGTCTAAAGCACCAAAATAAGATTTGGGAATAAAAACAGGTACAGACTGAAAGAGACATAAAAATTTAGGAAGAATAGGAATTTAGGAACTCATTTTAATTGCATTAATGCGGCCCACCAGGGACATGGACAGTGGTGACCATCGTCCCAAGTCCTTTCTTGTTTGGTTCAACAACCTAATAAAATTTTCTTTAAAAAGGTGTTTATGTTTCCTTGTAATTGTAATACCAAGATAGGTGAAGTGATTTTTCACTACGTTGAATGGAATATTGTGCATACCAGTTGTTACTGCAGTATTATCTAGCAGAAAAAGTTCGCTTTTGTGCAAATTTAATTTATATCCTGAAAAGTAGCTAAATTCTCTGAGCAATGACAGCATAGGTGGCAGAGAGGAGACTGGATTTGATAAAAAAAGTAGGTGGTCATCTGCATGAAGGGAAACTTTATGTTCTTCTCCCTGCCTCCAAATCCCAGATATATTTCTACAACTACGGAATGCAATTGCTAGTGGCTCAATGGCAAGGTTAAAGAGCAGTGGGCTAAGGGGACACCCCTGACGAGTTCCCCGCTGAAGACTGAATGGTTGAGACTGCTGAGCATTTGTCAGAACTGAGGCAGTAGGGCTTGAATATAATAATTTAACCCAAGTGATAAAACTTGGACCAAAATTAAATTTTTCTAAAGCCCTAAATAAATACTCGTATTCCACACGATCAAAAGCCTTTCCAAAGAAAGGACACACCCAGGGGTCTCCTCTGACGGTGTGTACAAGATATCCATAAGGCGTCGAATGTTAAAGTAAGAATAACGATTTTTAACAAAACCGGTCTGGTCCTCAGATATAAATGAGGGTAGAACATTCTCTAATCTACGAGCCAAGACTTTAGCAAGGATTTTCACATCCACATTAAGAAGAGACATCCACATTAAGAAGAGAGATTGGTCTATATAAAGAGCACTCTGTTGGGTCCTTATCCTTCTTTGCTATGAGGGTGATGCGAGCCTCATTAAATGACGCGGGCAGCTTACCTTGCTTAAAAGATTCAGATAGAACCAAAGCTATTTGTGCTGCAAGGTATGAGGAGAATGATTTAAAAAGCAGATTGCAATGATGAGATAGCTGAACTGATTTCCTCTTGTGATATAGGCGCTTCTAATCCTAATCTAGAATCAGGGGACAGTGTTGGGATATCTAGTTGAGTCAAGAAATTCTCAACTGAACTATGGTCCTTTGGGAACTCAGAAGTATATAATCGAGAATAAAAATTCCTGAATGCATTATTAATTTTAGAATGGTCCGTAGTGACGGTACCATCCTCCATCCGAATTTTTGTAATTTGTTGCTGTGCTCTAAATCCTTTTAACTGATTAGCTAAAAGTTTCCCAGATTTGTCACCATGAATGTAAAATTGTCTCCTACTCTTTAATAATTGACGTTCATTTACATGCGTTGAAATAAGTTCAAACTTAGTTTGCACTTCTACACGTATTTTATAGAGATCGGGGTTTTTAAATAGAGCATACTGCTGGTCAATTTCTTTAATTTGGTTGGTCAAATCTTTTCGTTCTTTATATGCCGTCCTTTTCATATTTGCAGTGTATGAAATTGTCTGTCCCCTGAGGTAGGCTTTCAGAGCATCTCAAACAATTAAACGTGACACTTCAGGTGTTTCATTTGTGTTTAAGAAAAAAACTATCTGATCTTCCATAAATTTTACAAAATAGTCCTCTATCACAAACAATGAATTAAAGCGCCAATGTTTATTAATTTGAGTGAGATCGGGGAGTTTCATAGACATAACAACTGGAGCATGATCTGATATCACAATGCTCTGATAAGCACAAGAAGTAACGATTGGGATCAGTTGATTATCTATAAAGAAATAATCAATTCTGGAGAAAGTATGATGAACATGTGAGAAAAAGGAGGATTCTCTCTGGATTAAGGAAGCGCCATATGTCAGAGATACCAAAGCTGCAGAGATAGGACTGAAGTAGCATGGTGGATTTACTCAGAGGTATAGGATTGGGAGATGACCTGTCAAGTGATGGATCTAAACAGCAGTTAAAGTCTCCCCCTAATATGAGAGAGTATGAGCTCAGATCAGGTAGAAGAGAAAAAATGTTCAAAGAAGGAGACATTGTCATAATTAGGGGCATGTAAATTAGCCAACACTACATTAGTATTAAATAACTTCCCTGAAACAATGATATAACAACCATGTATATCTGTAATAACATTATGATGCTCAAAAGAGATGTTTGGATTAATGAGAATTGAGACACCCCTAGCTTTGGCCTGAAAGGTCGAGTGGTAGTGCTGCCCACCCCAACAAGGCGAGAATTATCAGAAATGCGGATGTGAGTTTCTTGTAAAAAAGTAATTGCAGTGTTAAGTTGTTTAAGGTGTGAGAGCACCTTCCTTCTCTTGACCGGATGGTTTAAACCCTTAACATTCCAGCTCACAAAGTTTAAAGAACTATTCATTTTCCCTGAGGGAAAATGAATGTAGATAAACATGAATAACACTGAGATGCCTAACGTCAGCCTTAAAGTAAAAGTGTAAAACACAGAACAACGTGTTAAAAATACACAGTGTACAAAGAACTAACACAATACTGGCTTTGGATATCCCCCACCCCTGCCCCCCACATCCCTCCCCCACACACCCCACTGCCCCCCAACAAACCAAGATAGCTGCTAACAAACAAAGCAGCAAGCTCTTCCATCCTTCCATTTTCCACCCAACAAATCTTCCTGCCGCTAACTTCTGCTCCGACTCAATTTACATAAACTAAGAATTAAATATATAAATAAAACATTTCAACACTCCAATACTGAAATCTCTCAATGAGAGAAAAACACACCCTCCCCCCACGTCACATTGTAACTCTGAACACACAAACATGTAAATCACACGTGATTAGAAATAGAAAAAATAGTAATAGAAAAATAATAATAACCCCTTCACAAGTTTAACACAACACTCTTACCGGAAAGACGTAAACATGGGCAGTTTTTTAGTTAAAAAGGGTGCTTTCCTGAGAACTGTAGTATTGCGTATTAAAATAATAATAATATAGTGCACTACGCAGTTTTCGGCAGACTGTCTATGTGTTTCTGCGCCTCTTCTACCGAGCGGAGCCACTTCTTCTGTCCGGTAGAGAGAGTGATCCGGAGCCGCGCTGGATACAGGAGAGAAGGCCGGAGTCCACGGTTGTATAACTCGGTCATAACTTCTCTATACTTGGCTCGCTGGCTTAAAACTTCCACTATGCGAACCTGCTGACCGCGGTATTCCAGCTTCCCTCTCCGCCGAGCCTCCCGAATCAGAAGGTCTTTCACCCGGTACCGGTGCACGCGGTGAATGACGGGCCGAGGTCTCTGTCCTGAAGCGGGTTTGGATGCAGGTATTCGGTGGGCTCTTTCAATCTCCGGCAGGGATGGCAGATCCCAAACACCTCGCACAGAAACTTGGAGAAGAACTCGGTAGGGAGTCCACCTTCAATTCCTTCTGGAAGACCCAGGACACACAGGTTTTGTCGCCTGCTCCAGCCATCTAAGTCTACGACTTTGGACGTTAACTTTCCCGAAGTCCGGAGCAAATATTCTCCAACTCCATCACACGCTGGCTCAGGTCATCCGTAGCGAGTTCTAGTGATGGTAAGCGCTGTCCATGGTCCTCTACTTGGGCCTGAATTTGGTCCAGTTTACTTTCTAGTAAACTAAATGAAGATTTAAACTCAGCCGCTAACACTTCACGGTGTTTATCTAACAGCGCTGAGATAGCCTCGACTGTTAGAGGGGTCACAGTGTCGTCTTTTTTCACGGCTTTAACACTCCTGGTAGCCATTATAAATGAAAAAAATAAAAAAAACTTGTCAAGATGGACTAACCTGAGGTGACCAGAAGACGTAGCTTTAGCGGTTAGCCCAATGTAGCGTGGAGGATAAACCCAAACGCGGAAAGAAGCGAGCAGGCAGGATAACCACGCGATTTAGTTTAAGGACTCTCACAAAAGCGGAGCAAGGGAAAAACACAAATTTAACCCGCGTCCTAAAAATACACACACAATAGCAAAGACAAACGGAACCAACATGTGAGTACTCACGGTTTGCTGAAATGACAGCTGGAGCTGACATGGGCCGAACTCAATGACTGAGCGGTAAGCCATCGTTTGTTTACCTCTTTTATACTTCCTGGTTTTGCGCCCGTCTTACTTCCGGGTCCTAGTGCCGGGCGCAGATTGAGTGTGTATGACAGTACCCCCCTGTCCAGGACTGGCTCCTGACGGTCCTGGGATGGAGGATACCCTGTGACGGTAGTCCCGAATTAGCTGAGGGTCGAGAATGAACCGGGCCGGGATCCAAGATCGCTCCTCGGGGCCATAGCCCTCCCAGTCCACCAGGTATTGCGTACCTTTGCCCCGAGGGCGCGAGTCAAGGATTCGGCGCACGGTGTAGGCGGGACCGCCGTCGATGATCCGGGGAGGAGGAGCTGGGGGGGTGGGTGGAATCATGGGTGATGTGATGAAAGGCTTGAATTGGGATAGGTGAAATACTGGGTGAATCCGGAGCGCCGCAGGCAGCTGGAGCCGGTAGGTGACAGGGTTAATTCTGTGAGTGATGTGGTATGGTCCGATGAATCTGGGGGAAAGCTTTTTTGACTCGGTGTGGAGGTGGAGGTTTTTTGTGGACAGCCATACCTTGTCACCTACGTGGTATAGTCGTCCCGGAGGATGTCTGCGGCGATGTTGGTGGGTGTAGCGGGCATTGGCACGTTGGATGGCCTGGTTGGTCGTAATCCAGAGCCGCCGACATCTGCGGACCAACTGTTGGGCTGACGGTACATCAACCTCCGGCTCTGGGTGGTTGAACACGGAGGGTTGGAAACCGTGGCATACCTCAAATGGGCTTAGATTAGTGGCAGAGGAGATGTGGAGGTTGTGTGATAGTTCCGCCCAGATGAGGTAGCGTGCCCAGGAGCGCTGGCGGTCCGCTACGAAACATCTCAGGTAGCGCTCCAGTTGTTGGTTGGTCCGCTCCGTCTGACCGTTAGTCTGTGGGTGGTATCCGGAGGACAGACTGCAGGTGGAGTCGATCAGACGGCAGAAGGCCTTCCAGAACCGGGCTGTGAACTGGGGCCCTCTGTCCGAGACGATATCCTTGGGGAACCCATGCAGACGGACTACGTGCTCTAAAATCAGCTCTGCTGTTTCTTTTGCTGACGGGAGTCCGGCGAGAGCCACCAGATGCACGGTCTTAGAGAACCGATCCACGATCGTTAGGATGGTGTCTTTTCCTTCGGAGGCCGGCAGGCCCGTGATGAAGTCCACGGCAATGTGCGTCCAGGGCCGTCGGGGGACTGGAAGGAGTTGCAGTTCTCCTGGAGAGGGTTGGTTGGTGTTTTTTGCCCTGGCGCACACTGGGCATGCCTGAACGAACTCTTGGACTTCCCTCATCATGGACGGCCACCAGAAGTCTCGCTGGATAAATTGGAGGGATCATCGGGTGCCTGGATGGCCCGAAATTGGGGAGGAGTGTCCCCAGTGGAGAACCTCTGGTCTCATCCCCTCAGGCACGAAGAGTCGTCCAGGTGGCACACCTGCCGGTTCGGTCTCTGTACCTCGTGCCTGGCGCACTCTCGTTTCCAGGTCCAGTTGCAGGGGTGCGATGATCTTGGAAGAAGGGAGGACAGACGCGGGGTCCGCCCGGGGAGGGTCCATCTCTAGTTGTCGGGAGAGGGCGTCCGCTTTGGTGTTCTTGGACCCCGGGCGGTATGAGAGGTGAAAGTTGTAATTCTCAAAGAATAATGACCACCGCGCCTGTCGTGGATTTAACTGTTTGATGTTTCTGATGGTAATTAGATTTTGATGGTCCGTCCAGACTATGAATGGCTCACTGACGCCCTGGAGCCAGTGAAGCCACTCCTCCAGAGCCCACTTTATGGCCAGCAGCCCCTACCCCGTATCGCTGCTGAGTGGAGTCAAATTTTCTGGAGAAAAAACCACATGGGTGTAGTTTTTGGTCTGGACCTTGCTGTGAGAGGATAGCTCCAGCGCCCACATCTGAAGCATCCACCTCTACAATGAATGATTTATTGACATCTGGGTGGTGGAGAATCGGTGCAGTGGTGAAGCGGTGACAAAGTGATCGAAAAGCGGAGACAGCTGCCGGGTTGAGGTGAAATGGGAGAGAGGAGGGACGGGTCAGAGCGGTTAGGGGGGCGGCAACTGTACTGTAGTCCCGGATAAAGCGACGATAGAAGTTCGCAAACCCGAGAAACCGTTGAAGCTGTTTGAGGGTCTTGGGTAGGGGCCAATGACGCACAACCTCTAGCTTCTGCGGGTCCATGGCCACACCCTGGGGCGAGATGACAAAACCCAGGAACGTGGTGGAGCGCTCGTGAAAAGCGCACTTTTCCAACTTACAGTACAGTTGGTGGGCGAGTAATCTCTTTAGCACCGCCCTGACGTGCTGGGTGTGTTCTTCCATGGTGTGTGAATAAATTAAAATATCGTCCAGGTAAGCGAATGCCCACCGACCGAGCATGTCCCGAAGGACGTCATTAATGAAGTGTTGGAATGCGGCGGGGGCATTGCACAGTCCGAATGGGATGACGAGGGTTTCATAATGTCCAGTGGGTGTGATGAACGCCGTCTTCCACTCATCGCCCTCTCTGATGCGCACCAAGTTGTAGGCGCTCCGGAGGTCCAACTTCGTGAAGACGGTGGCGCCAGAGAGGGCATCCAGGGCTGAGTTGGTAAGAGGCAGAGGATGTCGGTTTTTGATGGTGAGATGATTGAGCCCCCGATAGTCGACACAAGGGCGAAGTTCACCGCCTCTCTTCTTCACGAAGAAGAACCCCGCGGTGGCAGGTGATGAGGAGGGCCTGATGGTGCCTTGGCGCAGGGCGTTGTTTACATATTCCTCCATCACCTGGGTCTCGGTGGGTGTGAGTGAGTAGAGATGGCCGCGGGGGGGGATCGTACCGGGTTGGAGGTCTATGGCGAGGTCGTATGGGCGATGAGGAGGAAGATGGGTGGCTCGTCGCCTGCAGAAAACCTCCGATAGGTCTCGATACGGCTCGGGGATGGAGTTGGTGTCGACGTCGGGGGCCTCGGACTCCCTAGAGCACGTCCCAGCCGCTGCCCGTAGGCATAGTTCGTTGCAGGTCGCGCCCCACTGAAGGATCCGGTTCTGGGTCCAGGAGATTAGAGGGTCATGCTGGAGCAGCCAGGGATGACCAAGGATGATGGGTGGTGAAGAGATGGAGGTGACGAAGAATTTTAACTGTTCATGGTGTTGGTTGATGGAGACGGTGATGGGTTCGGTTCGGGTGCTGATTGGGCTGGTGGAGAGGGGGCGACCGTCGACAGAGGTGATGCGAACGGGCTGGGATAACGCCTCGAGTTTTACCCCCAGGGTTTTGGCATATGCAGAGTCAATGAAGTTACCTGCTGCCCCGGAGTCGATGAATGCAGCACTTCGGACCCGTTTGTGGCCAACCTGGAGGTGTACCTGAACCATGAGACGGGAGGAGTTGGTGGTGATGGCGGAGAGACGAAGGTGACCCGGTGAGTATCTCTCTCCTCTCACCGGGCCTGGGCGTTTCCCGGTCTGAAAGGGCAGGTTGCCCTGTGATGTGTAGCTGACCCGCAATAGGCACAGAGCCCTTCACGGAAGCGTCTCTCCCGTTCTGCAGCGGTCAAGGAGGCGCGTCCTAATTGCATGGGTTCCCCGGCTCCGGTGTCAACCACGGCAGGAGGTGGAGAACCGACATGTCCCGGGGTGGCGTAGGTGGCGGAGTCTGCGGGGCGTGGAGTGGTGACGGTGAAGGCGGGTGCGGGTCGTGAAGTGGTGACAGCGAAGGTGGGTGCAGGTGGCAGGGTGCGAGGGGCTGGCCTCGGGCGAGAGAGAAGGCGCTGGTCGATCCGGAGAGCGAGTTGGATCAGGCCCTCTAGGGTCGCAGGAATCTCTCGCCCGGCTAGTTCGTCCTTAATTCGGGAAGCCAGTCCCTTGTAGTAGGATGTCCGGAGTGCTGCATCGCCCCACGTTGTTTGGACGGCGAGAGTGCGAAACTCGGCCGTATAGCGGCTCACGGGCAATCCTCCCTGCCTCAGGTGATAAAGTCTCCACCTCGCCCGCTGGGTGTTCAAAAGTGAGTTTGAGTTGGTGGGTGAACTCATTATAAGAGTGGGCGGTGTCTGTATCAGCCTGTAAAACTGCCGTGGCCCACTCTGCTGCCTGCCCTTTTAGCAAAGAGACGAGAAGAGCAATGCGAAGGCGATCGGTGGAGTACTTGGTGGCATTAAACTCGAACACCAGATCGAGAGCTGTCAGAAAAACGCTGCACTTCCCGTCCGTGCCGTTCCACTTCTCTGGTAAAGCAAGAAAAACATCAGAAGGAGGAGGGGGGGGGATGCGGCGCCGCGGCCTCCGCGGCGTGCGATCGAGCAGTGACGCCATCAACAGCTGCGCAGAGATCCGTATTCTCCCGCCGGAGCTCAGCGACCTCGCGGCAGAGAGAAGCGAGATCCCCGGTTAGCTGATTGATTAGCGCCGCATGCTGATCTACAACGTCGCAGAGACTCGCATAATCCGCTGGGTTTACCGCGGAGGGCTCAGTCATTCTGTCAAGATGGACTAACCTGAGGTGACCAGAAGACGTAGCTTTAGCGGTTAGCCCAATGTAGCATGGAGGATAAACCCAAACGCGGAAAGAAGCGAGCAGGCAGGATAACCACGCGATTTAGTTTAAGGACTCTCACAAAAGCGGAGCAAGGGAAAAACACAAATTTAACCCGCGTCCTAAAAATACACACACAATAGCAAAGACAAACGGAACCAACATGTGAGTACTCACGGTTTGCTGAAACGACAGCTGGAGCTGACATGGGCCGAACTCAATGACTGAGCGGTAAGCCATCGTTTGTTTACCTCTTTTATACTTCCTGGTTTTGCGCCCGTCTTACTTCCGGGTCAAACTTCCGCAGATTGAGTGTGTATGACACAACTAAGGATTTAATTTAACATTTAGAGACGAATAAGGGAGTGAAGAAATTCGAAACTGTCGGAGCACCTAACTAACACGTCCTACTCCATGTGGCTGCTAACCGGAAGTCTCCAAAAGGGTATTTTAATAACAAAAAGTTTTCAACTACTGGTTGGATTTCCTTAAAATTATTAATAAATGGAAGAGATGTTACTCGGGACATGCAAAAGATTTCATAGTGACCCACAAAGAGCCTGTATCATTTGAAAACCATCTAAGCATTCCCTTGGCTAGAGGATAGAAGTGAATTTAATCCTGGGTTTTTTATTATTCCATATAAACTTACTGATGGCTGTATAAATAACAGGGAATGCACTGAAATAAATAAAGTAACCGGGGAAGCACATTCATTTTAATTGTGGTAATTCTTCCAAAAAAAGAAATTGGCAAAGAAGTCCACCTATCCATATCCTGTTCAAGTTTTGTCATTAAGGGTGAATAATTTTTGGAGAACAAATCCTTTAAGTCAGCGGGTCTATGTATGCCCAAATAAAGAAACCCAGAGTCAGTGATGTGAAAGGGACACTGTAATTTAACATTCTGTGGGTCATTTAAAAACATGGCTTGGGATTTCCCCAGGTTTATTTTGTACCCACTATACTGGCTATACTGATTAATTATCTCCAATACACAAGGAATGGATGATTGTGGCTGCCTCAAGTAAAGAAGGACATCATCCGCATATAATGATATGCAGTGTTCCATCCCACGTGCCTCCACGCCCCGGACACCCCCATGCATGCGAATGCCTTCTGCCAGGGGTTTGATGAACAAGGCAAACAGGAGCGGTGACAGGGGGCATCCCTGACGGCAGCCTCTATTAATTGAAAATTTACCTGATAATAAACTATTAGTGTTAACCACAGCTGTTGAATCAGAGTAAAGAAGTTTAACTAGTCTGATGAAATTAGAGCCCAAATTGAATTTGTCCAATATTTGAAACAAAAATCTCCACTCAACCCTATCAAACACTTTTTCTGCATCCAGAGATATTATAGTGGCCGGGTCACCATCTGTATTCAACTGATGTATTATATTCAGGAGACGACTTACATTATCTGAGCCATAGCTAGATTTAACGAATCCAGTTTGATCAGGTTTAATGATCTTAGGCAGAATTCTCTCCAGACGACGAGCCAAGGCCTTGGCTACAATTTTTAAATCTACATTAAGTAAACTTATTGGGCGATATGAGACACAGTCCATTGAGTTCTTTCCTTTTTTAAAAGCTGGGGAACAATAGTCTGCTTGAGGGGGGGAAGAGGGCGAAAAGAAGGGGAAGAAGGGGGGAAAAGGGAAAAAGGAGAAAAAATGAAGAGAAAAAATAAAAATTGAGGAAAAAATGAAGTGAAATGAGAGTTATTACCATCTTTGATGTTTCCCTCTAGTTGTAGACTGCTAATGTGATTGTAATTTTAAGATTTGCATAAAAAATGACAATTTTTATGCATTCGGCAGGGGGAGGTTGTGGATCCAAAGGTCCCAGGTTCGATTCCCGCATATGACGTTTTTTTTTTTAAACATAAAAATCTGACAAGTGTCACAAAAATTTAATTAATCGTAACATGAGGTTAGGTTCTTGTAAAAGTATTAGAGATTGTTGTTAAATGCTTCATGTAGTGTCACACAAAAAGTAAATTTGTATTAAAATTAATAATCAATAGAATAAACATGAAAAGCAATGCAACAGTGTATTTGCATTCTCTACATGACTGTGTCCTGCTGGAATGAAGGCAAATTCATTACAAATTAAATATTAATCTGGTGATGTACTTTAAAGAGAATCATATTCTGTTGTTTTTTCATTTTTAGTCTATAAAAAAAGCCAAACTCTAATTGACTCCTGTTTGTACAGATATTTGTGATAGAAATAAATCATAAAGTTTCTTTAAGAATATAATGCAAATTTATTAGCAAATTATGGTATCATTATACAGTTATATATTGCACTCACTCATTATCTCTCCACCTTCTTCCAGTTCTTTAAAAATTATCTCAAATTAAATGCTAGGAGGAAATACATGCAAAGAAAATCTTAAAAAAGACATGTATCTATGTATATAGAGATCAAATCTGCAACTTAGACACTATTTACACACCACCAATTAAATCACAAGTTTTCACAAATTATTAGTCTATTTTTTTATCAGCCCTTTAATCATTGTCCATTTTGTCAATGCATAATGAATTTGTGTGTTGAGGGCTCTTATAGATGTCACAGAGTCTGATAAAGATGGCCTCTGTTAGGTGACAACAGTCTGTCCACTGGCCAGGTGATCCGGTGGATCCTAAGACACAAGACACGACAAGCCATGGTCCCCACACCTGGTGTAAATTCACCCTTTGTTTTGGGATGCCTGAGCCGTCCAGTGCTCAGCAGCACATGATGCCGAGCAGAGGATGCCTCGCGCTGCTTGTCATATGGCAGAAAGTTTTGACAGAGAGCTACGATGGTGCAGACCTGCTGGTTGCTGAGTGTTAACCCAGTTTCAGTCCTTGTCCAGACGGTCCACTCTGTCCATCCGTGGGACAGTGCTTATCCACAGCCTGGTAAATATAGCACATACAATAAAAATCAATAGCTATACAACCACAAGCAAGAAAACAATACGCATGACAATCTACAAACTCTCACCTAAAGACCCAGCAGCTGTTGCTCAGGTGCTGGTGGGTATCATCCTGGTGGTCCTGGGGGATCAGCAGTCATGGCAGTTGACACAGTGGCTTACAGTTTGGTGGAGAAACGTTAAGGAGGTAGTGGCAGTTTCTGACACAGAAGATGGAGAAAGTGACAGAGGAGAAACTGTCCGAATATACGACTACGAGAAGGTGACAATGTCCTTCTTGCCATGTCATTTGTTTCAGCTCTGGACAGTGCAGAAGAGCTGGGGAGGAACTGAGAAAGTAAGAAAGCAGTAAGAAAGGACAGAAAATTAATAACAATAGACATATTTTAAAATCAAATTTAAGCTGTGAAATTATACTAACATTACCTTGCTTGCATGCATCAGAGTCTTAA
Organism: Channallabes apus; assembly: GCA_030522415.1. Lineage (NCBI taxonomy): Eukaryota > Metazoa > Chordata > Actinopteri > Siluriformes > Clariidae > Channallabes > Channallabes apus. Next base: position 8,778,052 of record CM060116.1, read on the forward strand.
GTTTGGCTTTAAAGCAGAGCCATGAGCCCCTCCGAACCGTGGCTTTGTGATCTGCAACCAAAAACAGGATGCTTAAGTGATGTCTTTATTTTATATAATTAAATCACACACACCTCTATTACATAATCAATCATAATCAATATTTACATTTCTTAATCTGTAAAATTGTTTAATGGCAAACGATAAGAATGCATTTCCTTTAAACATGGATTACCTTTGGATGGATGGACAGATGGATGGATTTTATATCAGTGTATAATACAGGAGGATGGCAGATATCTGTAATACACAGTTAGATTCAGTTCAGTCATATTACCTGTATTAGAGTCTAAACTTACTCAAGGTGGATTTGTGCCACAACAGATGCACTAAATGACTCAAGTTATAACAAAAACCTCTTTCATATTGTGATTTAAATCTGTATGAGAATATAATCTACTGGTCTACTAACATTACGGTGTTACTGTAGTCTGGCTACAGTTACAGTTGATTATTCATTGTTTTGTCGAGTGCACAGTGATTCATTTTAAATCATCAGATTATAATCTCATATTAGTTAAATATGCACCACATGTCCGTTATAACGCTGTTGTGCCGTGTGTGTTTGTGTGTGTGTTACATGTTTGAATGCCGATATTTTAGCAGCCTGCACTTAGTTTGTACATGTACAAGGGAAACGTGTGTTCACGTGTATTTTACACGCAATGGTTTTGTTAATCTTCTGATCATATGCGGGGCTGAACTCCCCCAGGACTAACATCACCGTGACCACTGTGTGTTAATAAATACAGAAAAGGTGTCATTACTGGAAAACACTCAAATACACCGCTAATGTATAACTGTAAAACTTAGTGGAGGCGTGTCTCTTTAGGAAACGTTAATGTTAATACAGCATCGGCAAATTTACAATAACGTTATATAACACAAACCGCTTAAATGAAGTCTTTTTATCTCTGAAATCAATACTTGATACTTACCGTGTTATGTTGAAAGAATATTCATATTCCGAACCGTTTAAAAGTTTGACTAAGTTGCATCCGCACTGGAGGCGGGACCAAGGCCGATATTTTGGAAACGGAGGAAGCTGATTGGCTTTGAATTTTGGAAACGGAGGAAGCTGATTGGCTTTGAATGTTTGAGGAAGCCGAAGGCGGGACCAAGGCAGATATTTTGGAAACTGAGGAAGCTGATTGGCTTTGAATTTTGGAAACGGAGGAAGCTGGTTGGCTTTGAATGTTTGAGGAAGCCGAAGGCGGGACCAAGGCGGAGTGTGAATTTTGGAAACGCAAGGACGTGATTCGACAGAGAGACTCGACGCGGATTGATCGAGCTGAATTTTGGAAGGAAGGAGAGGTGATTGGCTGTGAATTATGGAGAATTTTGGAAAAGGGCAAAGATGATTGGCTTTGAATTTTGGAAGGCGAGAGACGTGATTTGCCGACCCGGGTTCAATTCCTGCTCAAGGTACATACTTTTTTTTGCACTACATATTTATAAAGTTTTTCTAAAGTTCGTTTAGTAACGAGGCGAGTGAGCTATGCTTCGGTAAGCTTTTCTGACACCAGGACTCAGTCAAACACACACAATGCTTCGCGTGTATGATGTCCTATTCCCGGCATCTATATGACTCAGTCACACACATGTTGTCTGTCAGAAAGGTCTCTGTTTATTAACAGCAAAAGATCGGTATAAATATGTTTGACTAAACGCCTGTGCTATGGACATATGTTACTACAAATTAACCATTGTAAATGTCATGGTGAGATCCCGAAAAAACAATGCTTCGCGTGTATAAGGTCGCGGGTTGAATAGCCGGCATTTCCAAGACGGCAGCCATTAATCCTTCGTGGTCTAGTGGTTAGGATACGGCGCTCTCAGCAACTGGGAAGTCAAAAAAGTTTTACAACCCGATTCACATGTAAAATTGTATATACATATATAACTATATATATATATATATATATATATATATATATATATATATATATATATATATAAATATGAGGGCATAATAAAAATCTTACAAAATATAGGGGAAATATATATATATATATTTATAATAAAAAAATAATTATATATCCCCTATATTTTGTAAGATTTTTATTATGCCCTCATTTGTACATTGTATATTTGTACAACTATTTTACTAGTTAAATTTATTTTCTTTAGTATTTCTTTTTATTGATATTTATTCCTTACGTATAAGCTTTTATTTTCTTTTTAAGGTCACTGGCTGTCGTATAAGCATTTCACTGCATATCATACTGTGTATGACTGTGTATGTGACAAATAAAATTTAATTTGAATCAAAGGAGAGGAAGATAGGTGGAAGGAGACAGAGGGGGAGAGAGAGAGAGAGACAGAGTATGGGAAGGTGAGCATGAATGAACAGATGCAAGAGGAGACAGGAAGATAGCAGCAGGGAAGATTTAACACAATAATATCAGATCTATGAGGAAGAGAGCAAGAGAGTAGAAATAACTCCTTTATATATAAAATAATTCTAACATCATGTAAAATTATTTGTAACTGTTTTTAAAATATTTTTAACTGATGTCAAAGCTATACCCCACTTGTATTGTGAAGACATGCCCCACAGAACTGGGGGGCGGGTTCAGTAGAGGTCATTAACATTTAAAGGAGCATGTACTGAAACAGGTTGCTGAGAACAGAGCTACTTTTTACCAGGTAAAAGTAATGTTTTTTTTACACAACAATTGAGAATTCTTAATTAAAGTATATTACAAACTTTTCATTAGGACCCTAAAGAATCATATTAACCTATGCAAAATTGAGACTGTATGTCTCCTTTAAGAATCAAGCTAATTGAGGGCGTCTTCCAGGAGCCTGGAGTAAGACTGTCTTCCAAAAGGTTATCAACTACAGTCATGAAAATAGAAGAGAGCTCGTGCCAAATTTTTTTCCATCCAACCCTGGCGCCTTCCCACTAGGCATAGATTGAATAGCCGCAAAAAATTCTTCCTTTGTCAAAGGAGTGTTAAGAAAAGCCTGATCCTTCTCTAAAATTGAAGGTAACTGGATCTTATCCAGACAACTGGCGGGGTCTTGGGATAAGGAAGTGTACAGATTCTCATAAAAATCTTTGAAACTGGAGTTAATTTTTCACTGGATCATATGAAATTACTCCCTCAGTAGCTTTCACAGTTGAGTTGATATGCTAAAAGATGACTAGGTTTATTTCCATATTGATAAAACCTTTGCCTACTAAATTTTATTAATTTTTGTACATGTTCTGAATAGTTCAGGTTTAATTTAGATCTAGCACCAGTTAGAAGATTCCAATTGTTTTGTGTAGGTAAAATTTTATGAAGCAGTTCCGATCTTTTAACCTCTTCCTCTAATTTTTTCCTATTCTCAGCCTTTTGTTTTTTATCCCAAGTAGTAAAAGAGATGATGTGGCCTCTTAAGGTGGCCTTGGCTGCATCCCATTTAGTGGCGCTATTGACTGAACAAAATTAATTATCCTGCCAATATTGGGATATTTTTTCTTTAGGGAACTGGCAAAACAAATTGTCATTAAGGAGAGTACTATGAAATTTCCAATAAGATGATTTAGGGGTTGAAAATTCTGTCAAACCTAAATAAGGAGGGTTATGATCAGAAAGAACCATTGGACCAATTTCAGAAGATCTTACACAATTAATGTACAGTATCTGGAAGGCAAGAATAGATAATCTAATCTGGAATAAGAATTATGGGGAGGAGAGTACTGTAGAAGGTATAGTCTTTGACACCTGGATGTAGTTCTCTCCATATATCCACCAAGCCTGAAGCACGACACATATTTTGAAGAGTTTGTGAAGAACGGGAGGTTAATTTTGTAGAAGTTGACCTGTCCAACTTGTTATTCATGACACAATTAAAATCCCCAGCCATGATCCCCAGACCATTACAATGATGATTAAACAATAGGATAATCTTTGATATAAAGTCAGGACTGTCCTCATTCGGGGCATGCACATTTAAAACAGTTAAGGGTTTCCCTAAGCTGTGACCGGTAATCAAACTAAATCTGCCATCAGGATCCTGTTCAGTCTGCTCTAAGATAAATGGAAAGTTTTTATGAAACAAAATGGCAACTCCCTGTTTGTTTGATGAAAAAGAATTGAAATATACCTGACCAATCCAATCTCTTCTGAGCTGTAAATGTTCCCTATCTGACAAATATGTATCTTGTAGAAGTGCAATAGTTACCTTTTCTTTCTTCAGGAATGTTAAAATTTTCTTTCTTTTAACTACATTACCCATGCCCTTTACGTTCCATGTGACTACCCTAATCAGGTTGGACATATGTTAGTTCGATACAAAGTATTTGGATGCTGTAAGTGGACAGAAGTGAAGTAAACGGCATACATCTGAAATACGATCAGCTCTGCTAAACACAAACAAACCCCCCCACGAGCCCTCCCCCCTGTCCCTATCCTCAAACGATAGGGCTCAAATAACCTAAAAAAACAAGACGTCACACGCACCTTCACCCAACTCTTCCACTAGAAGGTTTTCCACCAGAAAAACAACAGCCAGAGAAGACCGCCTCAAAACTCCCCAAAAACAAACCAAAAAAAAAAATTAAGTCCACTGTAATAATAGTACTAATTGTGAGGGTTCACCAATAGAGGGCACTGTTTTTGGGTTTTGTAGTTTTTGTTTGTAGACTCAGTTTCCCAGAAGGCACCTCGGTCAGGTGATGCGGGGGCTCACCTGAACCGAGGCAGCTCATTAAGGATGTTATAAATAGCTGGTTGTTCTGGGAAACTGGGTCGAGCATTAATTTCAGTTCTATTTCATACCTAGTCTGCTCGTCTCTTGGGTCTCTGGCTACTAGCCAGTTTAGCAATTAATCTGTTTAATCTGTGTTAACACACAGTATGAATGCAGATCAGTTCTTGCTTTCTGTTTCTCCCAAATGAGGATGGGTTCCCTGTTGAGTCTGGTTCCTCTCAAGGTTTCTTCCTATTACCATCTCAGGGAGTTTTTCCTTTCCATCCTCAGCTTGCTCACCGGGGACTATCTGATTCATGCACATTCACCGGGGACCATTTTGATTCATGCACATTCACATTCCATACAAACTTAAATAAATCTTTTGATTGTGTAAAGCTGTTTTGCGACAAAGACAATTGTTAAAAGCGCTATACAAATAAAATTGAATTGAATTCAATTAAAAATAGAGAAAATAATATCAGAAAAATAATGTTTAAAACGGTACTCTTACCAGGAAAATGTAAACATGGCTGGATTTAAAGTAAAAAAAGCGTACTTTCCTGAGAATTGTAGTTTTATGGATCGCTGTCTTGCCGTGGCAAAGGGGCTTGCGTAGTTCAATGAAGCTATGAGCTGTGCCGTGCAGGACCACCCAAGACGGACAGATCAAAGCAGAGAGCTCTGACAAAATGTGATCCACTGGAGAAGGAAATGGCAACCCACTCCAGTATCTTTGCCATGAAAACCCCATGAACAGTACCAAAAGTCAAAAATATATGACGCTGGATGATGAGCCCCTCAGGTCGGAAGGTGTCCAATATGCTACTGGAGAAGAGCGGAAGACTAGTACTAGTAGCGCCAGAAAGAATGAAGCAACTGGGCCAAAGCCGAAAGGACGCTCAGCTGTGGATGTATCTGGTGGTGAAAGGAAAGTCCGATGCTGTAAAGAGTTTTACTCCATAGGAACCTGGAATGTAATATCCATGAATCAAGGCAAGCTGGACATGATCAAACAAGAGATGACAAGAGTGAACATCGACATCTAAAATCAGCGAACTAAAATGGACAGGAATGGGTGAATTTAATTCAGATGATCATCAGGTATACTGTGGGCAAGAATCCCTCAGAAGAAATGGAGTAGCCTTCATAGTCAATAAAGGAGTAGGAAAAGCAGTACTGCGATACAATCCCCAAAATGATAGAATGATCTCAATTCGAATCCAAGGCAAACTATTCAACATCACAGTTGAATCCAAGTCTATGCCCCAACCACTCCTGCAGAAGAGGATGAAGTTGACCAATTCTATGAAGCCCTACAACAACTTCTAGAATTTACACCAAAAAAATTATGTCCTTATCATCATGGAGGATTGGAATGCAAAAGTAGGAAGCCAAAAGATAACCGGAATAACAGGCAAGCTTGGCATTGGAGTACAAAATGAAGCAGGGCACAGGCAGGTAGAATTTTGTCAAGAGAATAGGATGGTCTTAGCAAACACTCTTTTCCAACATCCCAAGAGAAGACTCTACACATGGACAACACCAGACGGTCAACAGAGGAATCAGATTGACTATGTGCTCTGCAGCCAAAGATGGAGAAGCTCTATACAGTCAGTAAAAACAAGACCAGGTGTTGACTGTGGCTCAGATCATGAACTTCTCATTGCAAAATTTAGGCTTAAATGGAAGAAAGTAGGGAAAAGCACTAGGCCACTCAGATATGAACTAAATCATATCCCTGATGAATATACAGTAGAGGTGACAAATAGATTTAAGGAATTAGATCTGATAGACAGAGTGCCTGAAGAACTATGGACAGAGGTTCGCAACATTGTACAAAAGGTAGCAACTAAAACCATACCAAAGAAAAAGAAACGCAAAATTCCAGAGACTAGCTAGAAGAGATAAGAATGCCGTCTTAAATGAACAGTGCAAACAAATAGAAGAAAACAATAGAATAGGGAGGACCAGAGATCTCTTCAAGAAAACTGGAGATATGAAGGGAATGTTTCATGCAAAGGTGGGCATGATAAAGGACCAAAATGGCAGGGACCTAACAGAGGCAGAAGACATTAAGAAGAGGTGGAAAAATTATACAGAAGAAGTATACAAGAATGAGCTTAACATGCCTGATAACCACGATGGGGTGGTCACTGACCTAGAGCCAGACATTATGGAATGTGAAGTCAAATGGGCCTTAGGAAGTCTAAGCAACAACAAAGCTAGTGGAGGTGACAGTATTCCAGTTGAACTATTAAAAATCTTAAAAGATGATGCAGTAAAAGTGCTACACTCAATATGCCAGCAAATTTGGAAAACTCAACAGTGGCCACAGGATTGGAAAAGATCAGTTTACACTCCAATTCCAAAGAAGGGCAAATTTAATTTTCCTGGGCTCCAAGATCACTGCAGATGGGGACTGCAGCCAAGAAATAAAAAGACGTTTGCTCCTGGGGTGGAAAGCGATGGCAAATCTAGACAGCACACTAAAAAGCAGAGACATCACCCTGCCAACATAAGTGCGTATTGTCATGGCTATGGTTTTCCCCGTTGCAATGTATGTCTGTGAAAGTTGGACCATAAGAAAGGCTGAGCGTCAAAGAATTGAGGCCTTTGAACTCTGGTGCTGGAGAAGACTCCTGCGAGTCCCTTGGACTGCAAAGAGATCAAACCGGTCAGTGCTAGAGGAGATCAACCCTGACTGCTCTTTAGAAGGTCAGATCCTGAAGATGAAACTTAAATACTTTGGCCACCAAATGAGAAAGAAGGACTCACTGGAGAAGAGCCTAATGCTTGGAAAGATTGAGGGCAAAAGAAGAAGGGGACGACAGAGAATGAGGTGGCTGGATGGAGTCACTAAAGCAGTCGGTGTGAGTTTAAATGGACTCCGGGGGATGGTAGAGGACAGGAAGGCCTGGAGGAACATGGTCCATGGGGTCACAATGGGTCAAACACGACTTCGCAACTAACAAAAAACAAAAAAAAATAAAAATACAGCACTTGTGTATTAGGTTGTTTTAAGCAGGCTGTCTATGTATTTCTGTGCCTCTTCTACCGAGCATAGCCACTTCTTCTGTCCGGTAGAGAAAGTGATCCGGAGCCGTGCTCAATACAGAAGAGAAGGCCGGAGTTCACAGTTGTATAACTTAGTTATCAGGTTAAAGACCTTCTGATTCGGAAGGCACGGTGGAGAGGGAAGTTGAAATGAAATAGGAGTAACGAGGATATTTTTAAAATGTAAGGGGTAGAAAGTACAGATAATTGCGTGAAAATGTAAGGAGTAAAAGTAAAAAGTCGCCTGAAAAATAATTACTCCAGTAAAGTATACAGTGGTGTGAAAAACTATTTGCCCCCTTATTCTTTTGCATGTTTGTCACACAAAATGTTTCTGATCATCAAACACAATTAACTATTAGTCAAAGATAACACAAGTAAACACAAAATGCAGTTTTTAAATGAGGGGTTTTATTATTTAGGGAGAAAAAAAATCCAAACCTACATGGCCCTGTGTGAAAAAGTAATTGCCCCTGAACCTAATAACTGGTTGGGCCACCCTTAGCAGCAATAACTGCAATCAAGCGTTTGCGATAACTTGCAACGAGTCTTTTACAGTGCTCTGGAGGAATTTTGGCCCACTCAACTTTGCAGAATTGTTGTAATTCAGCTTTATTTGAGGGTTTTCTAGCATGAACTGCCTTTTTAAGGTCATGCCACAACATCTCAATAGGATTCAGGTCAGGACTTTGACTAGGCCACTCCAAAGTCTTCATTTTGTTTTTCTTCAGCCATTCAGAGGTGGCTTTGCTGGTGTGTTTTGGGTCATTGTCCTGCTGCAGCACCCAAGATCGCTTCAGCTTGAGTTGACGAACAGATGGCCGGACATTCTCCTTCAGGATTTTTTGGTAGACAGTAGAATTCATGGTTCCATCTATCACAGCAAGCCTTCCAGGTCCTGAAGCAGCAAAACAACCCCAGACCATCACACTACCACCACCATATTTTACTGTTGGTATGATGTTCTTTTTCTGAAATGCTGTGTTACTTTTACGCCAGATGTAACGGGACACGCACCTTCCAAAAAGTTCAACTTTCGTCTCGCCGGTCCACAAGGTATTTTCCCAAAAGTCTTGGCAATCATTGAGATGTTTTTTAGCAAAATTGAGACGAGCCTTATGATGTTCTTTTTGCTTAAAAGTGGTTTGTGCCTTGGAAATCTGCCATGTAGGCCATTTTTGCCCAGTCTCTTTCTTATGGTGGAGTCATGAACACTGACCTTAATTGAGGCAAATGAGGCCTGGAGGTCTTTAGATGTTGTCCTGGGGTCTTTTGTGGCCTCTCGGATGAGTTGTCTCTGCGCTCTTGGGGTAATTTTGGTCGGCCGGCCACTCCTGGGAAGGTTCACCACTGTTCCATGTTTTTGCCATTTGTGGATAATGGCTCTCACTGTGGTTCGCTGGAGTCCCAAAGCTTTAGAAATGGCTTTATAACCTTTACCAGACTGATAGATCTCAATTACCTTTGTTCTCATTTGTTCCTGAATTTCTTTGGATCTTGGCATGATGTCTAGCTTTTGAGGTGCTTTTGGTCTACGTCTCTGTGTCAGGTAGCTCCTATTTAAGTGATTTCTTGATTGAAACAGGTGTGGCCAGGGTAGCTCAGTGGTTAAGGCATTGGACTACGGTTCGGAAGATCCCAGGTTCAAACCCCACAACCACCAATTTGCCACTGTTGGGCCCTTGAGCAAGGCCCTCAACTGCTCAGATGTGTAATAAGATAAAAATGTAAGTCGCTCTGGATAAGAGCGTCTGCCTAAATGTAAATGTGGCAGTAATCAGACCTGGGGGTGGCTACAGAAATTGAACTCAGGTGTGATAAACCACAGTTAAGTTATTTTTTAACAAAGGGGGCAATCACTTTTTCACACAGGGCCATGTAGATTTGGAGTTTTTTTTCTCCCTTAATAACGTAAACCTTCATTTAAAAACTGCATTTTGTGTTCAATTATGTTATCTTTGAATAAAAGTTAACGGTTTTTGATGAGCAGAAACATTTAAGTGTGACCAACATGCAAAAGAATAAAAAATCAGGAAGGGGACAAATAGTTTTTCACACTACTGTAGATACTCCAAATTTCTACTTAAATAAGGTAAGTAGGTATTTCTACTTAAATAAGGTAACTTAAATAAGGTAACGAAGTATTTGTACTTTATTACTTGACACTTCTGGTAGAGGGTCCACCCTTAGTAGCTTCTGAAAGACCTAGGTATATGCAGATTTTGTCTACTACTCGGCCTTCTGGGTCTACGACTATGACCATTAACTTGGAGTTGTTTTCCCGAAGACCGGAGCATATGTTTTCCAACTTGCTTAGACGCTGACTAAGGTCATCCGTAGTGAGTTCGAATGAGAGTAAGCGCTGGCCATGGTTCTCCACTTTGGCTTGAATTTGGTCTAGTTTACTTTCTAGGATTTAAATTCAGCTGCTAATGCTTCACAGTGTTTATCTAACAGTGCAGAAATAGCCTTGACTGTTAGATCGGTCGCATCATCTTTTTTCCCGGTTTTAACACTCCTAGTAGCCATTGTAAGTGAAAATTAGATGACCGTGGGGCAGAGTATAAAGTTATTATATCCTGAAGAGTAAATTTAACATTCAGAGACGAATAAGGGAGTGAAGAAATTTTTAATTGTCGGAGCTACCACATCTACTCCATATAGCTGGTAACCAGAAGTCGCCCTCAATAAAATAATTTTAAATTGAGTTCCTTAGCTAAACTTGACTAGCTAATGAATATTGGTAATAAGCCAGCAGGTGTGCTCCTAACCTGTGTCGAACCTTTCTAGCTACATTATTAACTCAAGTGAATTTTTTTGTAAGGTTAATTTTTTTTATCAAAGTTTTTTTTATTTATTTTCAAACATTACAGAAAAAAACACAACAAAAGAGAACACAAAACCAACCCCACCACCCCCCCCACCCCCAGACAAACACAAGGATGCCATAACAATCAGATGTCCATAAAAAAAAAAAAAAAAATAATAAGTAATCTTCACACACACTTCCTTTACAGTACAATAATATCTGCGTTCAGGCCCTCAGCTAAAGTTAAGAAAGGCTGCCAAATACTATAAAATGTGCCAGTAGACCCTCTAACTGTAATTTTCAAATTTTCTCCAGGTTAAGGCAGTACATTACTTCCCTTATCCAGTGGCTAAATGTTGGTGGATCAGGGTCTTTCCATTTAGTCAAAATTAATCTTCTAGCCAAAAGGGAACAGAAGGCCAATATTTAAATTTCCCTTTGGTTAAAACTGGTGTTTTCTGGAGGCACACCAAACAATGTAGAGTTGGCTCTACTGTCTCTACAAATATTCCAGAAAAAGTCTCAAAAATCTTGTTCCAGAACATGTAGAGTCTTGGACAAGTCCAGAACATATGCAGCAGAGTTGCAGGAGCCTGCCTGCATCTGTCACATGTGGTGTCTATATCAGTTTTAATCTTAGAAAGTCTGACTTTTGACCAATGTAGACGATGCACATCTTAAATTATATTACAGCATGTCTGTAGGGAATATTTGATTTTTAGTATGTTTCATAATATTCTGTGTGCGTGAGAACAGAATGTTACTTCTTCATTTATTACAAAAGGTGTAATTATGTTTATTATTATTGTGTAATTATGTTTTTTGTTCTTTTTTTGTTTCATTTTGTTTTGTTGGAAAATGTAACTTTTATGTGTAAAGTACAGTAAGGTATATTTGGTTTTTGGGTACCTTGCAATATTTGTTTTGTATTTGAAATGTCTCTTATAAGAGAACTCTGTGTATTTCTATAGGGGAGAAGAGAGTGATGTTCTTTTGTTGGGGTGGGAAATAATTGTGACGGAATGTAAATGTGTTTCTCTGTTACCTGTCTTGCATAAACAAAAACAATAAACACATTGTTCAAAAAAAAAAAAAAGAATGTTACTTCTTTCTCTTACCTCGACACAAGCTGCACTTTCAATAAACACATCCTATAGTAGTTTATGTTAAAGGTCGTAAAACTGTTAAACGCTCATAAATGCAGAGCTACTCCCAATTTTATGTTCTTCTTTACCTTATCTTTTCTAAACATTCCTGACCAGATGCAAACACTCCTGCACCCACCTTTTCTTTGGTTCTTTGTGTGTGTGCGTATATATACTCCTGTCTTCCACAATAAACTTGGAACGTCTCACTAAGCACGGACTTGTGTATTATTGAGGGGTTCCCTGGATCCAGGTGGGAAGCAAAATACAGGCTGAGCACTGACTAGACGGGGTCTAGCAAAAACAAGAAATCCTTACAATTTGGGGGCTCGTCCAGGATACCTCTAATCAGGTGAGTGCTGCTTTTTTATTTTTCTCTATAAGGTTAGAGCAAGCACGCTCCCTGGTTTTTGGTATCTGGACCATATATAGTACGGGGGAGGATTGTCTTGTGGCTTTTACGCCAGTATAGCGCGCGCTCGCTTCTGAAAAGTTCCTTGAACTGAAGCATAGTGTGGAAGCTGTATTTTGTTGCCCGCTCTTTTTTTTTTGTTGTTGTCTTTGTTGAGCTCTTTTTGTTGTCTTTTGTTGTTGTATTGTGTGTTGTTTGTTGAAGATATTGGTTCTTTCTGTCGCGGGTTAATTCACATTTATAAAATGGGTAATAAGAACACAACTACTTATCCAAAGCCGGACCCAGAAGAGGTTCCGCGCGACTGGATGAATAGGTGTGGACTCATTTATTTTACCACACCTTGGCTTGATAATTTATCAGGGTGGACTGAACCACAATTAAAATTTTTAACCTATCCACGCGGAGGTACTTTTAAGCCTGAATATCTAGCCTCTGCTTACTCTCAGATATATGAGGGTATGGGTGACCCAGGATGGGATTATCCTTACATGGGTTCATGTTATCAAAAATGGGTAGAAATGAAAGCTCTTTGGGATAAATACTTAGACATAAAAGAAACTAAAATACAGAAGAAAAAGATTCCAAAGGTCACATCCGAAACTAAATTCAAGCCGCCCGTTCATTCAACCTTTCCGATCCCTCCTCCATATCATGCTGACATAGTAACATCAGCATCTAACCAACAAATAATTGAGAAAATTTATCCTAATTTGAATCCCACTAATCCTTTTGTGAGCTGCCCATCTGTGCCTGTCTCTCCCGTACCCAAAAAAACCGTGCTCACCTTCGTCGGTGCCTCAGGAAAGGGAAAGACTCCCAAGAAGGTGTCAGGATGACCTCCTGACAGCCCTCTTTCGGATGATCCCGAGGATACTGATGGTGAGGATTTTGATAACTCGGACGATGAATGTCCGGATGAGAGGTCTCGCCCCAAACCTCGACAAGAAAACACTGCGCTTGTTTTCTCTATGGGACCAAAGGGTCCAAAAATCCTTCCACCATCCGTAAGCACGCTGAAGGACATTATTAAGATGCTCCCTTCTCCCAACAAACCTTTGCATTTTGTTGATATGCTGAAAAGGCTTCCAGGCACTGTCAGCTCGTGGGTGCGGATTATCGCTTTATTTTGCAATCGGTTTTGGGAGATGGGTACGATGAGGCTGATTTGATAAAGACGGTGAAATGTTTAGATCCTGAAAAAGACAGATGGACTGTAGTGGTGAAACATGAAGACGTAGAGGGAGGGGGGAGACGAAAAAAGAAGGAATATGATTTTCTTTGGGGTAATTCTAATGAGGCTATGAAACTTTTAAAAGATGAGCTAACTACTTATCTTCTTGCACGTCAACAAGCTAGTCAGGATCTGTCACAGGTAATTAATTGTAAACAAGAAAAGAGTGAGACCACATCCAGGTTTCTCGAGAGGTTTCGAGAGACCTGGACCCTTTTGTTACGTGTAGAGGTGTAGTGCACGTATGTGTGTGTGTAGTGCACGCATGTGCGCATGCGCGATGGCGGGTAGCGGCGCGTGCGCGATCTTCCCCCCTTTCTCTCTGTCTCTCCCGCTCTCCTTTTTACAGGAAGCCCCGCCCCGATGGAACATGCCGTGACGTGCGCCGCGATTGGCTGACTGTGGATCTGCGCGGCTTCTTAAGCTCACGAGTGGAAGCAGACAATGCGCGACTTATGCCTGGTGTATGACTTACGTGCTCAGAAGTGATTGGTTGATTGCTGGTTGTTGAAGTGTTGAAGTGTTGGTTGGAGTGTTGGTGGGAGTTTTGGTTGGAGTGTGACTGTTTGATTGAGTGATTGACTGTGTATTTCTTTGTTATTTTGTATTTTGTTTTGAGTGATTGTGTGTATTGTTTGTTTGTTTGGTTGGAGAGAGAGCCTGTGTGTTGCGCCTTGCCCTCTCTCCTTCCTGTTTGTTGTTTTTGGGTTTTCTTTATTGTTTGTTTGTGTTAGCGTGGATGGAAGTGTTCCTCCCGCTATTGTATATAGTTTCTTTTTTTCTTTATTGTAAATATTGTGTATATATATTGTTTTGTTCTTTTTTTGTGTTTGTATATAGTTTCAAGGAAGCAGTAGGGGTTGGGCGGCATTTTTGTTGTCCCCCGTTTTCTCCTGTTTTGTGTTGGATAGTTAGGAAGCTAGTTTAGTTTTTGTATTTTGATTTCAGTGTTCTTTTTGGTAGTTTAGTTAGCTGGAGATAGAGGGGGGGGGGTTTGTTTATTGTTTTGGCCTTGGCCCAATCCTGAAGCCCAGAGCTTCCTGTATGTGTATGTGCGTGTGTATTAAAATAAAACCCACGCACAAAATCTTGGTTGCAAGAATATTTATTTATAATGTTTATTATTTTCTTTGTTGCGTCCCTTGACCCTAGACCGGGGGTCGTAACAGGGTGGTATGCCCCTCCCTGAAGAAAGCCCTAACCCACTTTTCCTTACTTGAATAATTGTCGACCAGAAATCATGAAGATTTTAAAGTTTCAATTGTCAGACCGTTCTACAATGACTATTAAAAAATTAGGTGAGCGTGTGAGAACACTGGAAGGAGACGGTATTTTAGAAAACAGACAAGTGGCATGTTTGTTTGTGGAGAGTGGAGGATACAGAGGTGGAAAAAAGGGGGGTAGAGGAGGTAGAGGAGGTCTGCAGGGTCAGAGTGCACCCCGTAGATCTGGCTATTGTTATTATTGTTATAAAGAAGGTCATTGGGCTCGTGAATGTCGCACGAAGGCCCTTGATGAGGGACATAGTGGACAAAATGTGTACAATCGATTGAATGATGATCAGTGGCATGATGCTAATAAGGTGTTTTCTCCTAATCCTTCACAGCAGCCACCACAGCGAGTACAACCACAACAACAGCAGCAGCAATATAGACCCAATCCCTTCTCAGGGATGCAGGTAGGAGCATATGATGCATAGGGATGCCCGCAGAGTTCCAGCCCCGCGATGTTACTTTGTACTTTCGAGTCACCTCAGGTTAATGAGTTGCCCTTTATAGAATTGTGTATAGATGGTTCTGTATTCTCTGTTTTGGTGGATACGGGAGCTACAATGTCGTCTTTAGGTCGTGATTATGAGGGACCGCTCTCGAATAAAAGTATTAGCTCTGTGGGAATTGAAGGGGTTGCTCAACGAAATTATTTCACTCCTCAGGTAACTGTAACATGTCCTTTAGATAAGGGAATTCATCTCTCTCATCGTTTTGTCTGTATGCCTGATTGTCCTTTTAATCTGCTAGGACGCGATTTAATGAGCAGATTACACATGTCCTTGACTTTTTCTGGCGCAAAACTCACTGTTGAAGTGCCTGATTCCGTTCCTTTTTCCCCACCTCACAAATATGCGTGTAAATAATTGTTTCCTTTCTTCACAGAACAGCTCTATTCCTGCTGCCCTTCAATGTGTGCCGAGCAGTCTGTGGGCTGAACATAAGGATGACATACACTGTGTTCCTTATGAAGCTAAATTAAAACATTTGCAACCTGTGTACATCAAACAATATCCACTCTCCGAGGCCAAGGCCTCAGGAATAGATGAAATTTTAAGCTCATTGCTCAAGCAGGGTGTTATTAAACCATGTGTAAGTTCTTATAACACACCTGTTAATCCAGTACTGAAACCTGATGGTACGTGGAGATTTACACAAGATTTGAGAAATATAAATGACATAATTATCCCTGTTGTGCCTGATGTGCTTTCTTATCTAAAACTTTAGATGCTGTGGCACAAGGTTTGCCTGCCTGTCTCAGGGATGTGGCCGCCTGTCCGGTTATGGTACAAGATGCTGAAAAGATTGTTCTCTCTAATCCTTTAATTTTGTATTCTCCACATCAGGTTAAACAAGTGCTGCAGAACATTCAAACACAACACATGACGGCTCAGAGACGGTCTGGGTATGAGATTATCCTGTGTTCTACAAGTAACTTAGAGATAAAAACCACCTCTTCTTTTGACACCCTCGGATATGCTCTGGCACGCTTGATCAATGCACAGGACGACACGCTAATAGACACAGATCATGACTGTTGTTCAGAGATTATTCACTCCACTAGTATACGTCCTGATCTGTCTTCTACTCCATTAACAACTGGTGACACTTTGTTTGTAGATGGTTCCTGTTCAAAACCATATGATGGGAAATTTCTCTGTGGTTATTCTGTGTGTGCACTGCCAGATATAACCATTGAAGCTTACTCTCTCCCTTTCTCATCTGCTCAGGCAGCTGAACTTTTTGCTCTAACTCGTGCGTGTGTTCTTTCTGAAGGAAAAGATGTCACTATATACACTGATTCTCGTTACGCTTTTGGTATCGCTCACGACTTTGGCCGCATCTGGCAATCCAGGGTTTTTTGTTCTGCTGAGTGTTACGTGCAGAGGTGTAGTGCACGTATGTGTGTGTAGTGCACGTATGTGCGCATGCGCGGCGACGGGTAGCGGCGCGTGCGCGATCTCTCCCCCCTTTCTCTCTGTCTCTCCCGCTCTCCTTTTTACAGGAAGCCCCGCCCCGATGGAACGTGTCGTGACGTGCACCGTGATTGGGTGACGGTGACCGTCTTCTTAAGCGGACGAGTGGAAGCAGACAATGCGCGACTTATACCTTGTGTGTGACTTCCGTGCTCTGTTGTTGATTGGTGAATTGTGAACTGTGGTTGTTGGATTGTGTGGTTGTTGGATTGTGTGGTTGTTGGATTGTGTGATTGACTGTGTATTTGTTTGTTATTTTGTATTTGTTTTGATTGTGTGTGTGTTATTGTTTGTTTGTTTGGTGGGAGAGAGAGCCTGTGTGTCGCGCCTTGCCTCTCTCCTTCCTGTTTGTTGTTTTTTTGGTTTTCTTTCTTGTTCCTTTTGTGTTAGCGTGGATGGAAGTTTTCCTCCCGCTTTTGTATATAGTTTTCTTTATTGTAAATATTGTATATATATTGTTTTGTTCTTTTTGTTTGTACATAGTGACAAGGAAGCAGTAGGGGTTGAGCGCCATTTTTGTTGTCCCCTGTTTTCTCCTGTTTTTTTGTGGATAGTTAGGTAGTTAGTTTAGTTGCTGTATTTTGATTTATATTCGTTTCTTTTGGTAGTTTAGTTAGCTTGAGGGTGGAGATAGAGGGGGGGGGGTTTGTTTATTGTTTTGGCCTGGCTCAATCCTGAAGCCCAGAGCTTCCTGTATGTGTGAGTGCGTGTGTATAACAATAAAAACTCACGCACTGAATTCTTGGTTGCAAGATTCATTTATTTATCATAAATTTATTATTTTCTTTGTTGCGTCCCTTGACCCTAGACCGGGGGTCGTAACAAGTGGGGGCTCGTCCGTTGCCATTAACCGGCTAAAAAGTGGGGGCTCGTCCATTGCCAGTCACTGGTTAAAAAGTGAGGACTCGTCCATTGCCAGTCACTGGCTAACAAGTGGTGGATATTCTATTGCTGAGTATACTCTGCCTTTTTCTTTGTTTGGCTGCCTTCTTGGGTTGGACACTATTTGGTGGAACATGGCGTTTGACCTAATTGCCTTTACACTGGCTCCTACCATGGAACAGTTTGACCAGTGTCGTAAGGACGATTTGTTCAACATCGCCGACTTTTTTGAAGTTGACGTGCCACGGAAAGGTCTTAAAAGAGAAGTTAAAAGAATATTGCTTGACAATTTAATTGAACAGCAGATTTTGCCTGGAGAGTGTGCTGAGGACAGGGACGCTTCAACGCCGACGGAGGTCGATGGTAGGCCATTACCTGTGGTAGTCGCCTTCCACGCCCCCCAAGCATAAGGTAACCACACCACCAATTGGAGACTCTAACCAGCTTTTGGTTCTAAAAACGAGGGAGGTGGAGCTGGAAATTAAACGAGAGGAAACAGAAGCTCAAAGGTTACGGTTGCGAGAGCTGGAGCTTGAGATGGAGAGGGAGCATTTTCGGCGAGATTTCAGCCGGCTACACCGGGCTGAGATCGCGCCGGAGAGTTCACCTGCCTTTCCATCATTCGCACAGCTACCTGCAACAGCTGCGCCGGGCTCTTCTCTCGTTTCTGCCCCACTGACTACCTCCCCACCCCATTTTGACGTAAGCAAGCATATTGTTTTAGTACCTCCTTTAAGAGAGACCGAAGTGGATAGCTATTTCATAGCTTTTGAACGTGTGGCAGCTACGTTACAGTGGCCGAGAGCAATGTGGGCTCTCTTATTACAATGTAAATTGACTGGTAAAGCGCAGGATGTGTGCTCTGCGTTGCCTGTTGAACAAAGCCTGGATTACGACACGGTCAAACAAACTGTTCTACGTGCGTATGAGTTAGTTCCAGAGGCTTATAGACAGAAATTTAGGTCCCATAAAAAGACAGATAGACAAACATTTGTGGAGTTTGCCCGTGAAAAGCAAACACTGTTTGAAAAGTGGTGTGCTGCAACTAAAGCTACCACTTTTGAAGCTCTTAAAGAGTTAATTCTATTGGAGGACTTTAAAAATTGTGTCTTTGAAAATGTTGTATTGCACTTAAATGAGCAAAAAGTCATGTCATTGTCAGCAGCCGCTGTATTGGCTGATGAATTCGAGTTGACGCACCGTACTGTATTTTCTCCTACTGTGAGAACGGATAAATTCGCTGTCCGTGGGGTTGAAGGGCAGGTGAAACCTTCAGCAGGCAGTGTGAAACCTGCAAGAGGGAGTACGTTTAGAACTTCTCAGTATCGCTCAGGGGGAGGTAGAGTATGTTTTTACTGTTTGAGTGCTGATCATCTGATCTCAGACTGTGAGTCCTGGAAGAAAAAGAATACAACTGTAAAGTCAAAGTCCGTGGGGTTTGTTGAAAGGCAATTAAAACATGTCTTACCTGAACAAACAGTGGAAGTTTATAAGCCTTTCATGTTACAAGGGTCAGTGGCAGATAGCCCTGAAGGTGTTCGCAGACCAGTGTCCATTCTGCGAGATACAGGTGCAGCACAGACTCTGATGTTAGCTGGTACACTTTCACTGTCTCAAAAAACCTACACAGGCACTGATGTTATTTTACGTGGCATAGGAGCAGGCTGTATCACAGTTCCACTTCATGACATCTACCTTGAGACAGAAATAGTGAAGGGAAAAGTATGTGTTGGTATTTGTACCGAACTCCCTGTTGAAGAAGTTCAGGTAATTCTGGGTAATGATCTGGCAGGTGGTGTTGTTTTCCCTCATCCTATTGTGACAGTAAAACCAGTAGCTGATGTGAACAATGATTGTGTTGCCATTTCTCCCACAGTATTCCCATCATGTGCAGTTACACGTGCACAAGCACGAAAGTTTGATGTTGTCAATTTGTCTGAATCTTTTCTGCAAACCACACCTGTCACAGCAAAATGTTATATCGAACCAATCTTGTCTGATGAAGCTGTGGCACCAATACAGATGGGCCGTTCGCAATTGGCGGCGGCACAGAGGGCTATGTTAACCTGGCTAATTGTGTTCATCTGTGTTGGTGCAGCCTCAATATTGGTGACAGACATAGATTTTATGCATTTCTTTATATGTCTTTTTGTCAAAATTAAGATTTTGACTTTTATGGGTGGGGGTGTTACATGCAGAGGTGTAGTGCACGTATGTGTGTGTAGTGCACGTATGTGCGTGTGCGCGGCGACGGGTAGCGGCGCGTGCGCGATCTCTCCCCCCTTTCTATCTGTCTCTCCCGCTCTCCTTTTTACAGGAAGCCCTGCCCCGATGGAACATGTCGTGACGTGCGCCGTGATTGGGTTCCTGTATGTGTGAGTGCGTGTGTATAACAATAAAAACTCACGCACTGAATTCTTGGTTGCAAGATTCATTTATTTATCATAAATTTATTATTTTCTTTGTTGCGTCCCTTGACCCTAGACCGGGGGTCGTAACATGAGGGTAAGCTAATTTCTCATTCTTCTCTTGTTCAGGATTTAATAGACGCATGCCATCTACCTAGTACTCTTGCTATTGTAAAAACTAAGGCTCATTCTTCTGGTGACTCTATGGAAGTGCGAGGGAATTCGCTAGCTGATCGTATTGCTAAAAAAGCAGCTCAAAAACAGATTTTCTTTCCTGATTCTGGTTCTGATTTGATCAATACATCTTTTCTTGCTAGCTCTTTGATTCCCGATGTAGATTTATTGTTTTTGCAAGCTTCAGAATGATTCCTCTTTTTGGCAAGCTCAGGGTGCCTACGTTGCTTCTGATGGTTTATGGCAGTGGTTCTCAAAGTGTGGGGCGCGCCCCACTAGTGGGGAATACAGACATGACAGGTGGGGCGCAATGAACGGGAGGAAAAATAGGAAAGTACCTATTCTAATTCATGCTTTTCTTTATTGATAATGAAGAGTGTACTCTCAAAACTAAACAATCACACACAAATAAACGGATCATTAATACAAGTAAATTTAAAATAACATTAGTTGTGGGCCGGGAGAAAAAGTGGAACCATAGTGGAACAATAACGGTTTAACGTCGGACGGTTTAAGTGCTCGAATCACAAACCTGCGCGAGCCACTGGGCAGCGCTGCGCGACTCTGAACGAAATAGACTGCGCCGACCATCAAAATACATTTTACCCCGCTGGGTAAACCAGGCATGGCAAGGCGGAAACAATATTTAACAGTCCTGACTTTAAATAAAAACACAGCGAGTCTCGCAGGTTTGTGATTCGAGCAGCGCTGCGTGATCCACCGGGCTGCGCAAATAAACCAGATCACCCCTGCGCTATCCAGATAGTCGCGCTGCGCTGTATTTGCGCAGATATTTGGTTCAATCGGGTGCCGCGGTTTCGTCCGCGTTTGGGTGTTTGGCTTCACATACACTTCGACAATGGAAGAAGACGCTGCAGCAGCAGTGAGTTTGCTTACATGTGACGAAACCAACAACGAGTGGTGTGGAATTGGGTAGAAGAAAAGTGATACGAATTAGATGACCGTGATTTGGAAGGTACGCAAGTGCACTGTTTTAACAAGTTGTGGAAACACGTCAAACCTTTTCCATATGAATATGGCCAAAGTAAAAAAAAAAAAAATGCGGCAAACCTCAGCAATTCACAGTTTAAATAAAATTACATTAAAAATTTTCATAAAATTATGTAAAACAGTTTCTTTGTGTTAGAATTTTTATTTATGCATTTTCAGATACAAATTGCTATATTGGGGGCGGCACGGTGGTGTAGTGGTTAGCACTGTCGCCTTGCACCTCCAGGGTCCAGGGTTTGATTCCCCGGCCAGGCTCGATTCCCGTCTCTGTGTGCATGGAGTTTGCATGTTCTGTGCTTGGTGGGTTTCCTCCGGGTACTCCGGTTTCCTCCCACAGTCCAAAGATATGCAGGTTAGGCTAATTGGCGTTCCTAAATTGCCCGTAGTGTGTGATTGGGTGTGTGATTGTGTGTATGTGTGTGTGCCCTGCGATGGATTGGCACCCTGTCCAGGATGTACCCCGCCTAGTGCCCGAAGTCTCCTGAGATAGGCTCCAGGTCCCCCGCGACCCTGAACACAGGATTAAGCGGTATAGAAGATGAATGAAAATTGCTATATTGTGATAATCGCATGGTAACATCTGAATCAGTGAACAGCAAAGCACAAATGGCTTCATTCAAAGTTGCATACAGAATTGACCAGTGCAACAAAAACTACAAACGATTGCTGAACAGCTAATAAACATGGGGTCAATTATGCAAAGATAAGTGACAACGTAAGTCTTTTATAACAATTGCACGTGTATTTTATCTGTTTTTAACTTGTTGTTGTTTGATCGTATTGGTTTAGAAATTCATATTTCAATAAACAGTAAACTTGGCCGATTTCGTTATTATTTTGTTGACGAGTGGGGCTTGAAAATTCGCTCACCCCCTTAAGTGGGGAATGACAGAAAAAGTTTGAGAACCACTGGTTTATGGTATTGTGCTGATGGGCGTTTATGCCTGCCGTCTCATTGTCTTCCGTTCCTCGTGCGCGAGTTCCACGGTGTTACACATCGTGCATGAAGGGGGTTAAGGAAGATATGAAAAAACTCTTTTGCATAGCTAACATGCTTGGAACAATAGATTTATTAATATCTAGATGTTTGGTGTGTGCTCAGAATAATGTGACAAAGGGTTTAGGTAAACACGAAAGTCTTCCTTTACCTACTGCTCCGTTTGCAGAGTGGCAAATTGATTTTACACATATGCCTGCATGTGGCCCATTCAAATATCTTCTGGTTTTGGTAGACAAGTTTTCAAGGTGGGTGGAAGCTTTCCCGTGTGCTCGAGAGAATGCAAAGGTGGTGACCCGAGTCTTAGCGAAAGAAATAATACCTCGTTATGGCGTTCCTCATGCTATTGACTCGGATAAAGGAACATCTTTTACATCACAGGTAACACAGAATTTGTGTAAATATCATTCACTGTCCTGGCATTTTCACATTCCTTATCATCCACAGTCATCAGGTATAGTAGAAAGAACAAATAGGACACTGAAAGAAAAACTGACTAAAGCAATGCAAACTATGCGGAGTAAAAACTGGGTTGATCTGTTACCTGCTGTTCTTTTTTTTTTTTTTGTTCTTTCAACAATATTTTTATTGATTTTAACAGGGATAAAACAGGGTAAACATGTAATATTTTAATGCAGGTTTTATAATCCCCTTATAAACCCTATAGCACCCACCCCGTCCCTCCCCGACTCCAAGCCAGTTTTACAAGGATATGAAAGGCTAAACGCCTTGAGAGAAACCAAAAAAGAAAAAAGAATAAAGAATATGGAGCTGGAAGTTTTTTGGTTCTACGTGCAAAAAATTAATAAATAAAGAGGAATAAAAAGGGGAAAGAAAGCAAACAAACAAGTAATTAAATAAGACAGGAATCAAACTATAAATGTATATGAAAAAAGTGAAGGAAGGGCCCCCACACCTGTTGAAATTTAAAGTCTGAGTAATGAATTGAGTACTGAATCTTCTCCAGGGACAGACAGGACATGATATCTCTGAGCCACTGGGCGTGAGTGGGTGACGTGGCATCCTTCCACTTGAATAAAAGAGAACGCCTGGCCAGGAGTGTCGCAAAAGATAACAATCTCTTTTTGGCTTGACTTAGACTCTTACCCTCTTCTCCAGTGACACCAAAAAGAGCAATCAGAGGGTCTGGTTCAAGATTGCAATTCAATATGAAGGATAGGGTCTTAAAAACATCCCTCCAGAATTTTTCCAAATTCGGGCATGTCCAGTACATATGAATAAGAGACGCCTCTCCACTTTTACATTTATTACAGCAAGGATCAATGTCTGGGTAGAAACGGGAGAGTTTAAGTTTGGAGAAATGAGCCCTGTGTACAACCTTAAACTGTAATAAAGAGTGGCGGGCACATAAGGAGGTTGAGTTGATAAGTTTAAGAATTGAATTCCAAGTATCATCTTATAGTGACAAATTTAAATCCTTCTCCCAAGCAGTTTTAATTTTACACAGAGGGGTGTGACTCGAAGCCATCAATCCACCATAAATAGTGGATATTAGGCCTTTACGCAGCGGAGACAAACAGAGGAGATTATCTAGAATGTTTGCAGCAGGAGCCTCAGGGAAATTTGGTATTAAAGAGCGAATGAAGTGTCTTACTTGCAGATATCTGAAAAAATGAGAATTGGGTAAGTTAAACCTTTCGGAAAGCTGTTCAAATGATGCAAACTTATGGTCAACGAACAGGTCTTTGCAAAGCTTGATGCCCTTATCGTACCATTCCTGAAACACTGAGTCATGTAAAGAAGGCTGGAAGAGATGGTTAGAGACGATAGGACTGGACAGAGAAAAGCCCAGAAGACCGCTGTGCTTTCTGAACTGAGCCCATACTCTCAAGGTATACACCACTACTGAGTTATTGATTAATTTAATTGAGGGGATGGGGAGAGCAGATCCAAGGAGTGCAGAGACAGAGAGATTTTTGATAGACTTTATCTCCATTTCCACCCAGGCAGGCCGATTAGGTTGGTTATGAAAATATGACCAAAAAATGACAGAACGAATGTTTGCTGCCCAGTAGTAGAAACGAAAATTAGGTAGAGCCATGCCACCCTCTCTTTTAGATCTTTGAAGTAGGGACTTATTCAATCGTGGATGTTTACCTTTCCAAAGGTAAGAAGATATAATTGAGTCTAACGCGCCAAAGTAAGATTTGGGAATAAAAACAGGTACAGACTGAAAGAGATATAAAAATTTAGGGAGAATACTCATTTTAATGGCATTAATGCGGCCCACCAGGGACATGGACAGTGGATGACTTGGGACCATCGTCCCAAGTCCTTTCTTGTTTGGTTCAACAACCTAATAAAATTTTCTTTAAAGAGGTGTTTATGTTTCCTTGTGATTGTAATACCAAGATAGGTAAACTGATTTTTCACTATGTTGAATGGAAAATTGTGCATACCAGTTGTTACTGCTGTATTATCTAGCAGAAAAAGTTCACTTTTGTGCAAATTTAATTTATATCCTGAAAAATAGCTAAATTCCCTGAGCAATGACAGCACAGGTGGCAGAGAGGAGACTGGATTCGATAAAAAAAGTAGATCATCTGCATAAAGGGAAACTTTATGTTCTTCTCCCTGCCTCCAAATCCCAGATATATCTCTACAGCTTCGGAATGCAATTGCTAGTGGCTCAATGGCGAGGTTAAAGAGCAATGGGCTAAGGGGACACCCCTGACGAGTTCCCCGCTGAAGACTGAATGGTTGAGACTGTTGAGCATTTGTCAGAACTGAGGCAGTAGGGCTTGAACATAATAATTTAACCCAAGTGATAAAACTTGGACCAAAATTGAATTTTTCTAAAGCCCTGAATAAATACTCCCATTCCACACGATCAAAAGCCTTTTCAGCATCCAAAGAAAGGACACACTCAGGGGTCTCCTCTGATGGTGTGTACAAGATATCCATAAGGCGTCGAATGTTAAAGTAAGAATAACGATTTTTAACAAAACCGGTCTGGTCCTCAGATATAATAGAGGGTAGAACATTCTCTAATCTACGAGCCAAGACTTTAGCAAGGATTTTAACATCCACATTAAGAAGAGAGATTGGTCTATATGAGGAGCACTCTGTTGGGTCCTTATCCTTCTTTGCTATGAGGGTGATGCGAGCCTCATTAAATGACGCAGGCATCTTACCTTGCTTGAAAGATTCAGATAGGACTTCCGGTTAGCAGCCACATGGAGTAGGACGTGTTGGTTAGGTGCTCCGACAGTTTCGAATTTCTTCACTCCCTTATTCGTCTCTAAATGTTAAATTAAAATCTTAGTTGACAATAACTTTATACTCTACCCCACGGTTATATGTTTTTTCATTTGCGATGGCTACCAGGAGTGTTAAAGCCGTGAAAAAGGACGACACTGCGACCCCTCTAACAGTCGAGGCTATCTCTGCGCTGTTAGAGCAACACCGTGATGCGTTAGCGGCGGAGTTTAAATCATCGTTTAGTTTACTAGAAATTAAACTGGACCAGATTCAGGCCCAAGTAGCGGACCATGGACAGCGCTTACCGTCATTAGAACTCGCTACAGACGACCTGAGTCAGCGTGTGACGGAGCTGGAGAACATCTGCTCCGGACTTCGGGAAAACAACTTACTTTCAACAATATTTTTATTGGTTTTAACAGGGATAAAACAGGGTAAACATGTAATATTTTAATGCAGGTTTTATAATCCCCTTATAAACCCTATAGCCCCCACCCCGTCCCTCCCCGACTCCAAGCCAGTTTTACAAGGATATGAAAGGCTAAACGCCAGGCATTGAGAGAAACCAAAAAAGAAAGAATATGGAGCTGGAAGTTTTTTGGTTCTACGTGCAAAAAAAAATAAATAAAGAGGAATAAAAAGGGGAAAGAAAGCAAACAAACAAGTAATTAAATAAGACAGGAATCAAACTATAAATGTATATGAAAAAAGTGAAGGAAGGGCCCCCACACCTGTTGAAATTTAAAGTCTGAGTAATGAATTGAGTAGTGAATCTTCTCCAGGGACAGACAGGACATGATATCTCTGAGCCACTGGGCGTGAGTGGGTGACGTGGCATCCTTCCACTTGAATAAAAGAGAACGCCTGGCCAGGAGTGTCGCAAAAGATAACAATCTCTTTTTGGCTGGACTTAGACTCTTACCCTCTTCTCCAGTGACACCAAAAAGAGCAATCAGAGGGTCTGGTTCAAGATTGCACTTCAATATGAAGGACAGGGTCTTAAAAACATCCCTCCAGAATTTTTCCAAATTCGGGCATGTCCAGTACATATGAATAAGAGACGCCTCTCCACTTTTACATTTATTACAGCAAGGATCAATGTCTGGGTAGAAACGGGAGAGTTTAAGTTTGGAGAGATGAGCCCTGTGTACAACCTTAAACTGTAATAAAGAGTGGCGGGCACATAAGGAGGTTGAGTTGATAAGTTTAAGAATTGAATTCCAAGTGTCATCTGATAGTGACAAATTTAAATCCTTCTCCCAAGCAGTTTTAATTTTACACAGAGGGGTGTGACTCGAAGCCATCAATCCACCATAAATAGTGGATATTAGGCCTTTACGCAGCGGGGACAAACAGAGGAGATTGTCTAGAATGTTTGCAGCAGGAGCCTCAGGGAAATTTGGTATTACAGAGCGAATGAAGTGTCTTACTTGCAGATATCTGAAAAAATGAGAATTGGGTAGGTTAAACCTTTCGGAAAGCTGTTCAAATGATGCAAACTTATGGTCAACGAACAGGTCTTTGCAAAGCTTGATGCCCTTATCGTACCATTCCTGAAACACTGAGTCATGTAAAGAAGGTTGGAAGAGATGGTTAGAGATGATAGGACTGGACAGAGAAAAGCCCAGAAGACCGCTGTGCTTTCTGAACTGAGCCCATACTCTCAAGGTATGCACCACTACTGAGTTATTGATTAATTTAATTGAGGGGATGGGGAGAGCAGATCCAAGGAGTGCAGAGACAGAGAGATTTTTGATAGACTTTATCTCCGTTTCCACCCAGGCAGGCCGATTAGGTTGGTTATGAAAATATGACCAAAAGATGACAGATCGAATGTTTGCTGCCCAGTAGTAGAAACGAAAATTAGGTAGAGCCATGCCACCGTCTCTTTTAGATCTTTGAAGTAGGGACTTATTCAATCGTGGATGTTTACCTTTCCAAAGGTAAGAAGATATAATTGAGTCTAACGCGCCAAAGTAAGATTTGGGAATAAAAACAGGTACAGACTGAAAGAGATATAAAAATTTAGGGAGAATACTCATTTTAATTGCATTAATGCGGCCCACCAGGGACATGGACAGTGGTGACCATCGTCCCAAGTCCTTTCTTGTTTGGTTCAACAACCTAATAAAATTTTCTTTAAAGAGGTGTTTATGTTTCCTTGTGATTGTAATACCAAGATAGGTAAACTGATTTTTCACTATGTTGAATGGAAAATTGTGCATACCAGTTGTTACTGCTGTATTATCTAGCAGAAAAAGTTCGCTTTTGTGCAAATTTAATTTATATCCTGAAAAATAGCTAAATTCCCTGAGCAATGACAGCACAGGTGGCAGAGAGGAGACTGGATTCGATAAAAAAAGTAGAAGATCATCTGCATAAAGGGAAACTTTATGTTCTTCTCCCTGCCTCCAAATCCCAGATATATTTCTACAGCTACGGAATGCGATTGCTAGTGGCTCAATGGCGAGGTTAAAGAGCAATGGGCTAAGGGGACATCCCTGACGAGTTCCCCGCTGAAGACTGAATGGTTGAGACTGTTGAGCATTTGTCAGAACTGAGGCAGTAGGGCTTGAATATAATAATTTAACCCAAGTGATAAAACTTGGACCAAAATTGAATTTTTCTAAAGCCCTGAATAAATACTCCCATTCCACACGATCAAAAGCCTTTTCAGCATCCAAAGAAAGGACACACTCAGGGGTCTCCTCTGATGGTGTGTACAAGATATCCATAAGGCGTCGAATGTTAAAGTAAGAATAACGATTTTTAACAAAACCGGTCTGGTCCTCAGATATAATTGAGGGTAGAACATTCTCTAATCTACGAGCCAAGACTTTAGCAAGGATTTTAACATCGGGAAAACAACTTAAAGTTAACATCCAAGGTTGTAGACTTAGAAGGCCGGAGCAGGAGACAAAACCTGCGTGTTCTGGGTCTCCCGGAAGGTACTGAAGGTGGACTCCCTACCGAGTTCTACTCCAAGTTTCTGTGCGAGGTGTTTGGGACTGAAACGCTGCCTTCCCCGCCGGAGATTGACCGAGCTCACCGAATACCTGCATCTAAACCTGCTTCAGGACAGAGACCTCGGCCCGTCATTCTCCGCGTGCACCGGTACCAGGTGAAAGACCTTCTGATTCGGGAGGCTCGGCGGAGAGGGAAGCTGGAATACCGCGGTCAGCAGCTCCGCATAGTGGAAGACTACACTCCCGAAGTTTTAAACCAGCGAGCCGAGTATAGAGGAGTGATGAGCGAGTTATACAGCCGTGGACTCCGGCCTTCTCTGCTGTATCCAGCGCGGCTCCGGATCACTCTGTCTACCGGACAGAAGAAGTGGCTCCGCTCGGTAGAAGAGGCGCAGAAACACATAGACAGTCTGCCGAAAACTGCGTAGTGCACTATATTATTAGTATTATTATTATTTTAATACGCGATACTACAGTTCTTAGGAAAGTACCATTTTTAACCTAAAATCTGGCCACGTTTACGTCTTTCCCGGTAAGAGTGTTGTGTTAAACTTGTGAAGGGGTTATTATTATTATTTTTATATTACTATTTTTTCTATTTTTAATCACGTGTGATTTACGTTTGTATATTTAGAGTTACAATGTGACGTGGGGGGAGGGGTGGTGGTGGTGTGTTTTTCTCTCATTGAGAGATTTCAGTATTGGAGTGTGGAAATGTTTTATTTATATATTTAATTATTAGTTTCTGTAAGTTGTGTCGGAGCAGAAGATGGGGTGGTTAGCGGCAGGAGGATTTGTTGGGTGGAAGATGGAGGAATGGAAGAGCTTGCTGCTGTGTTTGTTAGCAGCTATCTTTGTTTGTTGGGGTGTAGTGGGGTGTGTGGGGGAGGGGTGTGGGGGGCAGGGGTGTGTGGAGCAGGGGTGGGGGATCTCCAAAGCCAGTATTGTGTTAGTTCTTTGTATACTGTGTATTTTTAACACGTTGTTCTGTGTTTTACACTTTAAGGCTGACGTTAGGTATCTTATTCATGTTTATCTACCTGCATTTTCTCTCAGGGAGAATGAATAGTTCTTTAAACTTTGTGAGCTGGAATGTTAAGGGTTTAAACCATCCGGTGAAGAGAAGGAAGGTGCTCTCACACCTTAAACAACTTAACACTGCAATCGCATTTTTACAAGAAACTCACATTCGCAGTTCTGATAATTCTCGCCTTATGTCACGTTGGGGTGGGCAGCACTACCACTCAACCTTTCAGGCCAAAGCTAGGGGTGTCTCGATTCTCATTAACCCAAACATCTCTTTTGAGCATCATAATGTTATTACGGATATACAAGGTCGTTATATCATTGTTTCAGGGAAGTTATTTAATACTAATGTAGTGTTGGCTAATTTATATGCCCCTAATTATGACGATGTCTCCTTCTTTGAACATTTTTTCTCTCTTCTACCTGATCTGAGCTCATACTCTCTTATATTAGGGGGAGACTTTAACTGCTGTTTAGATCCATCACTTGACAGGTCATCTCCCAATCCTATACCTCTGAGTAAATCCGCCACGCTACTTCAGTCCTATCTCTGCAGCTTTGGTATCTCTGACATATGGCGCTTCCTTAATTCAAAAAAGAGAGAATACTCCTTTTTCTCACATGTTCATCATACTTTCTCCAGAATTGATTATTTCTTTATAGATAATCAACTGATCCCAATGGTTACTTCTTGTGCTTATCAGAGCATTGTGATATCAGATCATGCTCCAGTTGTTATGTCTATAAAACTCCCCGATCTCCCTCAAGTTACTAAACATTGGCGCTTTAATTCATCGTTGCTGATGGAGGACGATTTTGTAAAATTTATGGAAGACCAGATCGTTTTTTTCTTCACCACAAATGAAACACCTGAAGTGTCACGTTTGGTTGTTTGGGATGCTCTGAAAGCCTACCTCAGGGGACAGATAATTTCATACACTGCAAATATGAAAAGGAAGTCATATAAAGAACGAAAAGATTTGACCAACCAAATTAAAGAAATTGACCAGCAGTATGCTCTATTTAAAAACCCCGATCTCTATAAAAAACGCGTAGAAGTGCAAACTAAGTTTGAACTTATTTCAACGCATGTAATTGAACGGCAATTATTAAAGAGTAGGAGCCAATTTTACATTCATGGTGACAAATCTGGGAAACTTTTAGCTAATCAGTTAAAAGGATTTAGAGCACAGCAACAAATTACGAAAATTCGGATGGAGGATGGTACCATCACTACGGACCATTCTAAAATTAATGATGCATTCAGGAATTTTTATTCTCGATTATATACTTCTGAGTTCCCAAGGGACCATAGTGCAGTTGAGAATTTCTTGACTCAACTAAATATCCCAACACTGTCCCCTGATTCTAGATTAAGATTAGAAGAGCCCATATCACAAGAGGAAATCAGTTCAGCTATCTCCTCATTGCAATCTGGTAAGTCCCCGGGTCCTGACGGGTTCCCTGCAGAGTTTTTTAAATCATTCTCCTCATACCTTGCACCACAACTAGCTTTGGTTCTATCTGAATCTTTCAAGCAAGGTAAGATGCCTGCGTCATTTAATGAGGCTCGCATCACCCTCATAGCAAAGAAGGATAAGGACCCAACAGAGTGCTCCTCATATAGACCAATCTCTCTTCTTAATGTGGATGTTAAAATCCTTGCTAAAGTCTTGGCTCGTAGATTAGAGAATGTTCTACCCTCAATTATATCTGAGGACCAGACCGGTTTTGTTAAAAATCGTTATTCTTACTTTAACATTCGACGCCTTATGGATATCTTGTACACACCATCAGAGGAGACCCCTGAGTGTGTCCTTTTTTTGGATGCTGAAAAGGCTTTTGATCGTGTGGAATGGGAGTATTTATTCAGGGCTTTAGAAAAATTCAATTTTGGTCCAAGTTTTATCACTTGGGTTAAATTATTATATTCAAGCCCTACTGCCTCAGTTCTGACAAATGCTCAACAGTCTCAACCATTCAGTCTTCAGCGGGGAACTCGTCAGGGATGTCCCCTTAGCCCATTGCTCCTTAACCTCGCCATTGAGCCACTAGCAATTGCATTCCGAAGCTGTAGAGATATATCTGGGATTTGGAGGCAGGGAGAAGAACATAAAGTTTCCCTTTATGCAGATGATCTTCTACTTTTTTTATCGAATCCAGTCTCCTCTCTGCCACCTGTGCTGTCATTGCTCAGGGAATTTAGCTATTTTTCAGGATATAAATTAAATTTGCACAAAAGTGAACTTTTTCTGCTAGATAATACAGCAGTAACAACTGGTATGCACAATTTCCCATTCAACATTGTGAAAAATCAGTTTACCTATCTTGGTATTACAATCACAAGGAAACATAAACACCTCTTTAAAGAAAATTTTATTAGGTTGTTGAACCAAACAAGAAAGGACTTGGGACGATGGTCACCACTTTCCATGTCCCTGGTGGGCCGCATTAATGCCATTAAAATGAGTATTCTCCCTAAATTTTTATATCTCTTTCAGTCTGTACCTGTTTTTATTCCCAAATCTTACTTTGGCGCGTTAGACTCAATTATATCTTCTTACCTTTGGAAAGGTAAACATCCACGATTGAATAAGTCCCTACTTCAAAGATCTAAAAGAGACGGTGGCATGGCTCTACCTAATTTTCGTTTCTACTACTGGGCAGCAAACATTCGATCTGTCATCTTTTGGTCATATTTTCATAACCAACCTAATCGGCCTGCCTGGGTGGAAATGGAGATAAAGTCTGTCAAAAATCTCTCTGTCTCTGCACTCCTTGGATCTGCTCTCCCCATCCCCTCAATTAAATTAATCAATAACTCAGTAGTGGTGCATACCTTGAGAGTATGGGCTCAGTTCAGAAAGCACAGCGGCCTTCTGGGCTTTTCTCTGTCCAGTCCTATCGTCTCTAACCATCTCTTCCAACCTTCTTTACATGACTCAGTGTTTCAGGAATGGTACAATAAGGGCATCAAGCTTTGCAAAAACCTGTTCGTTGACCATAAGTTTGCATCATTTGAACAGCTTTCCGAAAGGTTTAACTTACCCAATTCTCATTTTTTCAGATATCTGCAAGTAAGACACTTCATTCGCTCTTTAATACCAAATTTCCCTGAGGCTCCTGCTGCAAACATTCTAGATAATCTCCTCTGTTTGTCTCCGCTGCGTAAAGGCCTAATATCCACTATTTATGGTGGATTGATGGCTTCGAGTCACACCCCTCTGTGTAAAATTAAAACTGCTTGGGAGAACGATTTAAATCTGTCACTATCAGATGATACTTGGAATTCTATTCTTAAACTTATCAACTCAACCTCCTTATGTGCCCGCCACTCTTTATTACAGTTTAAGGTTGTACACAGGGCTCATTTCTCTAAACTTAAACTCTCCCGTTTCTACCCAGACATTGATCCTTGCTGTAATAAATGTAAAAGCGGAGAGGCGTCTCTTATTCATATGTACTGGACATGCCCGAATTTGGAAAAATTCTGGAGGGATGTTTTTAAGACCCTGTCCTTCATATTGAATTGCAATCTTGAACCAGACCCTCTGATTGCTCTTTTTGGTGTCACTGGAGAAGAGGGTAAGAGTCTAAGTCCAGCCAAAAAGAGATTGTTATCTTTTGCGACACTCCTGGCCAGGCGTTCTCTTTTATTCAAGTGGAAGGATGCCACGTCACCCACTCACGCCCAGTGGCTCAGAGATATTATGTCCTGTCTGTCCCTGGAGAAGATTCACTACTCAATTCATTACTCAGACTTTAAATTTCAACAGGTGTGGGGGCCCTTCCTTCACTTTTTTCATATACATTTATAGTTTGATTCCTGTCTTATTTAATTACTTGTTTGTTTGCTTTCTTTCCCCTTTTTATTCCTCTTTATTTATTTTTTTTTGCACGTAGAACCAAAAAACTTCCAGCTCCATATTCTTTTTTCTTTTTTGGTTTCTCTCAATGCCTGGCGTTTAGCCTTTCATATCTTTGTAAAACTGGCTTGGAGTCGGGGAGGGACGGGGTGGGTGCTATAGGGTTTATAAGGGGATTATAAAACTTGCATTAAAATATTACATGTTTACCCTGTTTTATCCCTGTTAAAATCAATAAAAATATTGTTGAAAGAAAGATTCAGATAGAACCAAAGCTAGTTGTGGTGCAAGGTATGAGGAGAATGATTTAAAAAACTCTGCAGGGAACCCGTCAGGACCCGGGGACTTACCAGATTGCAATGAGGAGATAGCTGAACTGATTTCCTCTTGTGATATGGGCTCTTCTAATCTTAATCTAGAATCAGGGGACAGTGTTGGGATATTTAGTTGAGTCAAGAAATTTTCAACTGAACTATGGTCCTTTGGGAACTCAGAAGTATATAATCGAGAATAAAAATTCCTGAATGCATCATTAATTTTAGAATGGTCCGTAGTGATGGTACCATCCTCCATCCGAATTTTCGTAATTTGTTGTTGTGCTCTAAATCCTTTTAACTGATTAGGTAAAAGTTTCCCAGATTTGTCACCATGAATGTAAAATTGGCTCCTACTCTTTAATAATTGCCGTTCAATTACATGCGTTGAAATAAGTTCAAACTTAGTTTGCACTTCTACGCGTTTTTTATAGAGATTGGGGTTTTTAAATAGAGCATACTGCTGGTCAATTTCTTTAATTTGGTTGGTCAAATCTTTTCGTTCTTTATATGCCTTCCTTTTCATATTTGCAGTGTATGAAGTTATCTGTCCCCTGAGGTAGGCTTTCAGAGCATCCCAAATAACAAAACGTGACACTTCAGGTGTTTCATTTGTGGTGAAGAAAAAAACTATCTGGTCTTCCATAAATTTTACAAAATCGTCCTCCATCAGTAACGATGAATTAAAGCGCCAATGTTTAGTAACCTGAGGGAGATCGGGCAGTTTTATAGACATGACCACTGGAGCGTGATCTGATATCACAATGCTCTGATAAGCACAAGAAGTAACCATTGGGATCAGTTGATTATCTATAAAGAAATAATCAATTCTGGAGAAAGTATGATGAACATGTGAGAAAAAGGAGTATTCTCTCTTTTTTGGATTAAGGAAGCGCCATATGTCAGAGATAACAAAGCTGCAGAAATAGGACTGAAGTAGCGTAGCGGATTTACTCAGCGGTATAGGATTGGGAGATGACCTGTCAAAGTGATGGATCCAAACAGCAGTTAAAGTCTCCCCCTAATATGAGAGAGTATGAGCTCAGATCAGGTAGAAGAGAGAAAAAATGTTCAAAGAAGGAGACATCGTCATAATTAGGGGCATGTAGATTAGCCAACACTACATTAGTATTAAATAACTTCCCTGAAACAATGATATAACGACCTTGTATATCCGTAATAACATTATGATGCTCAAAAGAGATGTTTGGGTTAATGAGAATCGAGACACCCCTAGCTTTGGCCTGAAAGGTTGAGTGGTAGTGCTGCCCACCCCAACGTGACATAAGGCGAGAATTATCAGAACTGCGAATGTGAGTTTCTTGTAAAAATGCGATTGCAGTGTTAAGTTGTTTAAGGTGTGAGAGCACCTTCCTTCTCTTCACCGGATGGTTTAAACCCTTAACATTCCAGCTCACAAAATTTAAAGAACTATTCATTCTCCCTGAGAGAAAATGCAGGTAGATAAACATGAATAAGATGCCTAACGTCAGCCTTAAAGTGTAAAACACAGAACAACGTGTTAAAAATACACAGTGTACAAAGAACTAACACAATACTGGCTTTGGAGATCCCCCACCCCTGCTCCACACACCCCTGCTCCACACACCCCTCCCCCACACACCCCACTACACCCCAACAAACAAAGATTTAGTTGTTAGTTTTGCTGCTAACAAACACAGCAGCAAGCTCTTCCATCCTTCCATTTTCCACCCAACAAATCCTCCTGCCGCTAACCACCCCATCTTCTGCTCCGACACAATTTACAGAAACTAATAATTAAATATATAAATAAAACATTTCCACACTCCAATACTGAAATCTCTCAATGAGAGAAAAACACACCACCACCCCTCCCCCCACGTCACATTGTAACTCTAAATATACAAACATGTAAATCACACGTGATTAAAAATAGAAAAAATAGTAATATAAAAATAATAATAATAACCCCTTCACAAGTTTAACACAATACTCTTACCGGAAAAGACGTAAACGTGGCCAGATTTTAGGTTAAAAATGGTACTTTCCTGAGAACTGTAGTATCGCGTATTAAAATAATAATAATAATATAGTGCACTACGCAGTTTTCGGCAGACTGTCTATGTGTTTCTGCGCCTCTTCTACCGAGCGGAGCCACTTCTTCTGTCCGGTAGACAGAGTGATCCGGAGCCGCGCTGGATACAGCAGAGAAGGCCGGAGACCACGGCTGTATAACTCGCTCATCACTCCTCTATACTCGGCTCGCTGGTTTAAAACTTCGGGAGCGTAGTCTTCCACTATGCGGAGCTGCTGACCGCGGTATTCCAGCTTCCCTCTCCGCCGAGCCTCCCGAATCAGAAGGTCTTTCACCTGGTTCCGGTGCACGCGGAGAATGACGGGCCGAGGTCTCTGTCCTGAAGCGGGTTTAGATGCAGGTATTCGGTGAGCTCGGTCAATCTCCGGCGGGGAAGGCAGCGTTTCAGTCCCAAACACCTCGCACGGAAACTTGGAGAAGAACTCGGTAGGGAGTCCACCTTCAGAACCTTCCGGGAGACCCAGAACACGCAGGTTTTGTCTCCTGCTACGGCCTTCTAAGTCTACAACTTTGGCCGTTAACTTTGAGTTGTTTTCCCGAAGTCCGGAGCAGATGTTCTCCAGCTCCGTCACACGCTGACTCAGGTCGTCTGTAGCGAGTTCTAATGACGGTAAGCGCTGTCCATGGTCCTCTACTTGGGCCTGAATCTGGTCCAGCTTACCCTCTAGTAAACTAAACGAGGATTTAAACTCCGCCGCTAACGCATCACGGTGTTGCTCTAACAGCGCTGAGATAGCCTCGACTGTTAGAGGGGTTGCAGAGTCGTCCTTTTTCACGGCTTTAACACTCCTGGTAGCCATCGCAGATGAAAAAATATATAACCGTGGGGTAGAGTACAAAGTTATTGTCAACTAAGATTTTAATTTAACATTTAAAGACGAATAAGGGAGTGAAGAAATTCGAAACTGTCGGAGCACTTAACCAACACGTCCTACTCCATGTGGCTGCTAACCGGAAGTCCTACCTGCTGTTCTAGCTGAAATGAGAATGACACCAAGAAAAGATGTGCACATGTCACCACATGAAATTATATTTGGCAGACCTTTTCCCGTGCCATGGAGGAAAGGTAAACCCGCGATAGGAACAACTGATCTTGATGTACATATTGCTGAATATTCTGCTGCTCTAATAGATACTCTGAACAAACATTATGAACAAATTGCTGATGTGACGCTGTCCTAACTGCCTTAGAATTAAGTTTCTTTTTGTCCTCTTAATCTTGAATGAGAGATTGTTGTACATAGTGCAACCTCATCCACATGATAATGTTTTTTTGGCGATTCGCTAATTGGACCGCTAAGCAATATACCAATGATTCTTGTTATGTGTGCCAACATTTCCCTTCTGCTGTAGGACAGATGTCACTGAGACCCTTACCTGGTAATGAATCAGCTCTTTCCATGGCTGCGCGAGTTTGTATTAGTTCCTTCTGTCGAAATGGTACTCGGTATATTAGCTCTAACCTAACACATAGCCTATTCTTGAATCAAACAGGGTCTGACTGGTGGTGCAGGCTGATGTACTACGATCATAATTCCTCAAACCCTTGTGCTTATTCACTTACCGCTTTAGATATTAGTCTCCTCCGCTTCAGCACGAGGAAAAGAGCTCTCGTCACTGCTTCACCTTGCCCAACTTTAAATATCCTTACTGCTTCATGGGAAACGGTTCTGTATTTCTTGGAAACACGCATCTAGTGAAGCATATTTTCCCTATTCTCCAGATGGTTCTTGTCCTGAAGGTAATTGTTCATTAATTCACCCTGGCCCACGTGGGACCATTAATCACTATTCAGATTGGTATTGGGTTTGTGATAAGGCTGTTTACATTTTCCTCCCCGCTAACTGGGCAGGAGTTTGTGCCCCTTCTCAATTTAGAGGTTCTTTTACACTGGTCCCACGAAACCCACGTGGAACCCAACATCATGCTCGCCTTAAGCGAGATAGTGATCCATTCCCTCCCCCTGATCATCAGTTACAGATTAAAGCCGTTAAATTTTGGAATGCTTTTTTCCCTCAGTATGGTGTGACTCAGTTATGGAATCAGATTGAGGTAACACATTACAGGTTAGCTACTTTTGTTAATGCCACCAATATTGCTGTAGAAGGTATTAAAGGTGAATTAACTGCTCTTCGACTGACCATGGTACAGAATAGAATGGCCCTTGATCTAATCCTCGCAGAGAAGGGGGGTGTTTGTGCTATGGTAGGTGATAGTTGTTGTACATACATCCCAGTTAATGATGATGAACATGGAAAAATTTCTACTGCTTTGGAAAAGATGCGCGAGGTTGCTTCTCAGTTAAAGGATGATGAGAAGGGTCAAGTAGGCTGGGGAGTTTGGTATACTCTGTTTGGACAATGGGCTCCTTATCTCTCTCTTGTCGTACCGGTTTTGTTTATTTTATTGTTGTTGTGTCTTTTAGGTCCATGCATTCTTCGCTGTGTGCAAAATCTTTTGTATAAGTATGTTTCAGGTTATGTTCCTGTGCCATGTCCGATGACCTATTATCCTCCGGCGACTTCTTGAAAGCTCTGAGTTTTATTCAACGATGTTTCTTATGAATAAAAGGGGGGAACTGTAGAGAATATTTGATTTTTAGTATGTTTCATGATATTCTGTGTGCGTGAGAACAGAATGTTACTTCTTTCTCTTACCTCGACACAAGCTGCACTTTCAATAAACACATCCTATAGTAGTTTATGTTAAAGGTCGTAAAACTGTTAAACGCTCGTAAATGCAGAGCTACTCCCAATTTTATGTTCTTCTTTACCTTATCTTTTCTAAACATTCCTGACCAGATGCAAACACTCCTGCACCCACCTTTTCTTTGGTTATTTGTGTGTGTGCGTATATATACTCCTGTCTTCCACAATAAACTTGGAACGTCTCACTAAGCACAGACTTGTGTATTATTGAGGGGTTCCCTGGATCCAGGCGGGAAGCAAAATACAGGCTGAGCACTGACTAGACGGGGTCTAGCAAAAACAAGAAATCCTTACAATGTCTAAGGCAAATGGATGATGAGAAAATTCCCTGTATTATTTTGTGCCAGATTTCCTCTGAATTTGGTTCATCTAAATCTGTCTCCCATTTATTCCAGAGTAAGTCTAAGGGTGTTGAATCTTACATACTGAGTATTTCATAGATCCTGCGTATACAGTAGTTGTCACGGTCGAACACCAGATGGCGCCATACTTCAGGACTCCATTTTGTTTTTTGTTATGTTTCAGTTTGGTTTTGAACTCCGTTTCCCAGAGTGCACCTCGGTCAGGTAATGGGAACACACCTGATCGAGGTTAGCAGCCTAATCTGTACCAAGTTAAATAGACTTTTGTTTCCTTTGTTCTGGGTCGGGCATCTGTTATGCTACGGTAATGTCAAGTGGGTGTTTCTGTTCTTGTTCATGTTCTAGGTGTCATGCCATTTTCCCTGCTCTTAGTTTGTGTTATTAAGTTTAAGTCTGTGTTTAAGTTAACTCTGTGTCAAGTCTAGCTCTTGTTTAGTTGAGCTCTGTATTTAGTTTAGTTCCGTGTCTAGTTCAGCTCTGTGTTTAGGTTAACTCTGTGTAGTTTAGCTCTGTGTTTAGTTTAGTTCCGTGTCTAGTTCAGCTCTGTGTTTAGTCTAGCTCTGTGTTTAGTCTAGCTCTGTGTTTAGTCTAGCCCTGTGTTTGCTTTAGCCCTGTGTCTTGTTTAACTCTATGTTTAGTCTACTCTGTGTGTTAGGTTAGCTCTGTGTGTTAGGTTAGCTCTGTGTGTCAGGTTAGCTCTGTGTGTCAGGTTAGCTCTGTGTGTCAGGTTAGCTCTGTCTGTTAGGTTAGCTCCATGTCTAGTTTAGCTCAATGTTTGGTTTAGTCCGTGTGTTCGGTTCAGCTCTGTGTGTTAGTTCAGTTTGAGTCCTGTTTGTACATGTTCACATTTTGGTTCCTTTATTAAAAACCCCTTTTTCACTCTATCACCTCCGCCTCCATGTCTTCTCCAAACCCCACACGAGCATGTCATGTTAGCTGCTCATAAGAGGCGGACGCAAGTGCAGGTGAAAATGAGTGAGTCTTTAATTACACAAATAAATCCCCACAAACTGAAATTCCCCAAAAAGTAACTCCCCTCACTGTGTCGTTTCTCGCATATAGACGAGGATGCTGAGTCCCGGGGTTATGACCCCTCTCCTGCTGTAGGTTTCAGTCCTGGAACGGAGAAGCAGGCTTTGTCAGCGTTTCTAAGTTTCAATACAGACACACATAGACTTTCACTCATCACAACGGTGGACGAACGGGTGGCTCCGGGGTCGGCTGGTTTATATAGGTGCACACAAAGGGGAGACACAGGTGATACTAACTACAGGTAATCAGGACTGACATATACACACAGACACACTAGGGGGAGACAAAGGCTGCGGCTCAGTAGTCCGGGGAACCGGATCGTCTCTGAGGCCGTGGTGGTCCAGATGTTACAGTACCCCCTCTCCCAGAACCGGCCTCCTGAGGGAGGCGAGGGCGCCCCCTACGCGCCGTTGAAGGGAGTGAGGATGCACCTGCTTGATGGAGATGCCGGCGGG
The DNA here is from genome assembly GCA_030522415.1 of Channallabes apus. Classification (NCBI taxonomy): domain Eukaryota; kingdom Metazoa; phylum Chordata; class Actinopteri; order Siluriformes; family Clariidae; genus Channallabes; species Channallabes apus. The sequence goes on from CM060116.1 coordinate 8,818,175, forward strand.
CAGGACGACCCGGTGGTCGCGGAGCCGGGCGATCCGGCCGTGCCCTGTGGAAATCGGTAATGAGTTCTTGACTCAGTATGTCCCGGGCCGGGACCCAACTCCGCTCCTCCGGGCCGTACCCCTCCCACTCGACTAGGTATTGCAAGGCACCTGCTCTCCTTCGTGAGTCCAGTAGTTCTTTTACCCGGAACGCGGAGGCGCCCCCGATGTCCACGGCCCCAGGGAGTGAAGGTTCAGCTGTTCCTTCATCTAGTGGGCCCCGGACCACCGGCCTGAGAAGAGAAATATGGAAAACGGGGTTAATGCGAAGATGTGTAGGGAGAGAGAGTCGATAGGAGACGGGGTTTATTTGCGCTGATATGGGAAATGGACCGATGAACCTGGGGGAGAGTTTCTTGCAGGGGAGGTTGAGGTGAAGGTCCCGTGTCGAGAGCCACACCCTACCTGGAGCGGAGGACTTTCCCGTCGTCGCCTATCGGCATACTTTTTAAAGCGCTGCACTGCGCGTGAAATTTTTGTGTGTGCGTCTTCCCACACCTTCTCCGCTTTCCTAAACCACTCGTCCACCACAGGTACTTCGGTGGGAGTGGCGTCCCATGGACACAGCGGAGGTTGATAGCCTAATATGCACTGAAACGGCGTTAGGCCGGTAGAGGAGTGGCGTAGCGAATTTTGTGCATATTCCGCCCAAAGTAGGCAGTCCGCCCATTCATGTTGTCTGCTGCTACAATATGCTCGAAGATATCTGCCGAGTTCTTGAACAGTCCGCTCTGCCTGCCCATTAGACTCGGGGTGATAGCCCGACGTTAGGCTAACAGTGGTCCCCAATTTCTGAAAGAATGCTTTCCAGACCCTGGCGATAAATTGGGGACCACGATCTGATACAATATCTTCGGGAATGCCGTAGCAACGAAACACTGAAGTGAATAGGGTTTCTGCCACCTGGAGGGCTGACGGAAGGGAACGAAACGGGATAAATCTACATCCCTTGGAGAACCTGTCTATTACCACGAGCACCGTGGTGTACCCGTTCGAGACTGACAGGTCCGTGACAAAGTCCACTGCAATATGGGACCACGGTCTGTTCGGCACCGGGAGGGGCGTTAGTTTACCAACTGGTAGGCACCGGGGGATCTTTGTAGTAGCACAGATGGCGCAAGACAGAACAACCTTTTTCACGGTTTCACTCATTTTAGGCCACCAGAACTTTGGTTCCAACAGGTGGGTGGTGCGGGTGACGCCGGGATGTCCTGATGCTAGACTCGTATGAGCCTCGATCGTCACTCGTTCACGAAGTGATTCCGGTACGTAGAGTCGATTCGGAGGGCAGTCCCTAGGCACGGGGTTGGACCGTGCCCACTGGGCTATCTCCGACTCGATACTCCACATGACCGGAGCCACCACGAGCGACGCGGGGAGAATTGGTTCCGGATTGGTAATTGGCTCCGGCGACGGATAATAGCGGGAGAGCGCGTCCGCTTTGATGTTTTTAGAACCGGGGCGGTAAGTTATCACAAATCTGAAACGCGTGAAAAAGACCGCCCAACGGGCTTCACGTGAGTTCAGTCTTTTTGCCTGTTGGAGGTACTCGAGGTTACGGTGATCTGTGAGTACCGTGAATGAGTGTTTCGCCCCCTCCAGCCAGTGTCGCCACTCCCCTAACGCCGCTTTTACTGCTAATAGTTCCCTGTTACCGATATCATAATTCCGCTCGGCAGGTGTTAATTTCCTAGAGAAGAAAGCGCAAGGGTAAAGTTTCTCGGGGTGGCCGTGACGCTGTGACAGCACTGCTCCTATCCCTACCTCGGACGCGTCGACCTCTACTATAAAAGGCTTCTCTGGGTTCGGTAGTTTTAATATAGGCGCCGTAGTAAATGTTGTTTTGAGTCGTGTAAACGCCTCCCGCGCTTCCTTTGGGAACTCACGGAGGCGTTTCGGCTTACCTGCCAACAGTGACGTGAGTGGTGCTGCCACCATGCTGAAGCCTCGGATAAAGCGCCTGTAAAAATTGGCAAACCCCAGGAATCTTTGTAGCTCCTTCACTGTCGTGGGTTCCGGCCATTGTTGCACGGTCGCGACTTTGGCTGACTCCATTTCGACCCCCAGTGGCCCTATGTGATAGCCGAGAAATGCCACCTCCCGCTGATGAAATTAGCATTTCTCTGCCTTCACATAGAGCCCGTGTTTGCGCAGGCGATGAAGGACGGCCGTTACATGACTGACGTGCTCGGAATATGACCGCGAATATACTAGGATGTCATCTAAGTATATTATGACAAAACGGTTGTACATATCCCTAAACAAGTCATTCATGAACCCCTGAAACACCGCAGGTGCGTTCACCAGTCCATATGCCATTACGTTATATTGGTAATGCCCAGATGTAGTGCTAAACGCAGTCTTCCATTCATCACCCTTACGCACACGAACGAGGTTATATGCGCTGCGGAGGTCGAGTTTGGTGAAAATGGAGGCGCCTCGGAGCTGGTCTATTGCGGCCGGAACCAGGGGCAGTGGGTGCTTATATTTTATGGTTACTGCATTGAGTCCCCGATAATCTATACATGGCCGAAGGCCCCCCCCCTTTCTTCTCTATGAAAAAAAAACCTGCCGAGGCGGGAGACGTGGACCTGCTGATGAGCCCCTGCTGGAGTGCCTCGCTCACGTATTCCTCCATGGCCCTGGTTTCTGTCACTGACAAGGGATAAATGCGCGAGCAAGGAGGTGCTTTCCCCGGCAGCAGCTCGATCGCGCAGTCCCACGGGCGATGAGGGGGAAGTCGTGCAGCAGCCCTAGCACTAAACACCTGTTCAAACCTCGCATACTCTGATGGCACGTTAATTTTGTGTGGGGCATTCAGACTCTCTATGGTGGTGGTTTGGACCGTCACTATGGGCGGTGTACATGATTTGGCGCATCTAGGGGACCATGAAACGATACTTGATTGAGCCCAATTGAAATTAGGGTTATGGGCGCTAAGCCAGGGGAGACCTAGCACGACGGAATGATCAGACTGAGGAAGTACGAAGAATTTTAGCTCCTCCGTGTGATCGGGGAAGGTTAACCGCAGTGGCGCTGTGATTAATTTAATAGGCGACTGGTCTAACTCACGGCCATCTAGAGCTTTAACTGGTATCGGTTGCGGAAGCTTCGACACGGGAGCTCGCAGCGTGGAAACCAACGCAGAGGAGATGAAGTTCCCAGCCGCCCCGGAATCTACTAAAGGGAAGACAGACACAACAGCGTTACAAAAAGACACTTGTGCTTTTAAACAAAAAGGATGATGCGTGCGGGGCGGTGTGCGTGACGTTACTTTGAGTAACGGGCAGTCCTTAATCCGGTGCCCGTCCCCCCCACAGTATAGGCATAGGCCCGCTGTGACGCGCCTTCTTCTCTCCGCGATCGTGAGGCGGGAACTGCTCACGTCCATGGGCTCGGGTCGAGCTGTATCTCCCGTATCGCGAGGAGATCTTCGAGGTGTGTCGTAGAGGCGGGGTGGTGCTGACCTGGTGGGTGGTCGCTGGCGCTGGCTGCGCAGATGCTGGTCGAGCTTAATCGCCAGGCCGATGGTTTCGTCCAGCGAGAGGTTGGCGTCCCGGCACGCCAGCTCGAGCTGGATTTCTGGCTGGAGTCCATCACGGAACCGCGCGAGCAGGCTCCGCTCGCACCAGCCGTTCTCCGCCGCCATGACTTGAAATTTGATGGCGTAGTCCGCCACCGGCACACTCCCTTGCCTCAGCCGCATGAGACGCTGTTCCCCGGAACGCCCCTGGTCCGGATGGTCAAAGACCGCCTTCATAGCGTCCATAAACCTATGATACCGGGAGGTGAGCTCTCCCCCTTCGCTCCAGATGGCTGCGGCCCAATCCATGGCCGGACCTGTGAGCTGCTGAATGACGAACCGGATTCGCTGGGTGTCCGTCATGTCGGGGTAATCTGATAAGTAAAGTTCACAGGCCAGGAAAAATCGCTTACACCCCTCCGGATCGCCGGCATATCTTTCCGGGGGGGTGGCGCGCGGTGGTGAGGGGGTGGAGCTTCGCGATGTCCCAGCCGGTGCGGAGGGGTCTGGGAAAGCCAGGTGTTTTATACTATGGGCTAGGTCGCTCACCGCTCGTGCGAGCCCCTCGATCTGGACCTGTTGTTTTTCAATGTAGCGCATCGGGTTCTCATCATCCGGCAGGGGGACACCTGCTGCGTCCTGATAGGTTCGTCCATCTGTCATGTTAGCTGCTCATAAGAGGCGGACGCAAGTGCAGGTGAAAATGAGTGAGTCTTTAATTACACAAATAAATCCCCACAAACTGAAATTCCCCAAAAAGTAACTCCCCTCACTGTGTCGTTTCTCGCATATAGACGAGGATGCTGAGTCCCGGGGTTATGACCCCTCTCCTGCTGTAGGTTTCAGTCCTGGAACGGAGAAGCAGGCTTTGTCAGCGTTTCTAAGTTTCAATACAGACACACACAGACTTTCACTCATCACAACGGTGGACGAACGGGTGGCTCCGGGGTCGGCTGGTTTATATAGGTGCACACAAAGGGGAGACACAGGTGATACTAACTACAGGTAATCAGGACTGACATATACACACAGACACACTAGGGGGAGACAAAGGCTGCGGCTCAGTAGTCCGGGGAACCGGATCGTCTCTGAGGCCGTGGTGGTCCAGATGTTACAGAGCACCCCGTTACAGTAGTTTGTTTTTGGAATGATTTACATTCAAATATTGAATCTAATAAAGAAAGTGGAGGGCATGATGGGAAAATATTAGAATTCAATGCCACATAATTACGAAGCTGCGAGTACCTATAAAAATGTGATTTAGGAATGTCGTATTTCTGTACCAACTGTTCGAAGGATGCAAAATTTCCATCAATATACAGTTCAGACAATGACACCAAACCCTTTCTAGCCAAAACTTTAAGAGCATCATCCATCATGGATGGAACAAACATGTAATTTTTAGCAATTGTGGCAGCCTGTGGTAATTCTTTAAGGGAAAACGATAGTCTGAATTGGTTCCAGATTTTCTTTCAACAATATTTTTATTGATTTTAACAGGGATAAAACAGGGTAAACATGTAATGTTTTAATGCAGGTTTTATAATCCCCTTATAACCCCTATAACACCCACCCCATCCCTCCCTGACTCCAAGCCAGTTTTACTGTACATGCATACGAAAGGCTAGACGTCAGGCATTGAGAGAGACCAAAAAAGAAAAAAGAATATGGAGCTGGAAGTTTTTGGTTCTACGTGCAAAAAAAAAAAGAAAAAGGAATAATAAAAAGGAATAAAAAGGGGAAAGAAAGCAAACAAACAAGTAATTAAATAAGAAAGGAATCAAACTATAAATGTATATGAAAAAAGCGAAGGAAGGGCCCCCACACCTGTTGAAATTTCAAGTCTGAATAATGAATTGTGTAGTGAATCTTCTCCAGGGACAAACAGGACATGATATCTCTGAGCCACTGGGTGTGGGTGGGTGATGTGGCATCCTTCCACTTGAATAAAAGAGAACGCCTGGCCAGGAGTGTCGCAAAAGATAACAATCGCTTTTTAGCTGGAGTTAGACTCTTACCTTCCTCTCCAGTGATACCAAAAAGAGCAATCAGAGGGTCTGGTTGAAGATTGCATTTCAAAACAAAGGACAGGGTCTTAAAAACATCCCTCCAGAATTTCTCCAAATTCGGGCATGTCCAGTACATATGAATAAGAGACGCCTCTCCGCTTTTACACTTATTACAGCAAGGATCAATGTCTGGGTAGAAACGGGAGAGTTTAAGTTTGGAAAAATGAGCCCTATGTACAACCTTAAACTGTAATAAAGAGTGGCGGGCACATAAGGAGGTAGAGTTGATAAGTTTAAGAATTGAATTCCAAGTATCATCTGATAGTGACAAATTTAAATCCTTCTCCCAAGCAGTTTTAATTTTACACAGAGGGGTGTGACTCGAAGCCATCAAGCCACCATAAATAGTGGATATTAGGCCTTTACGCAGCGGGGACAAACAGAGGAGATTATCTAGAATGTTTGCAGCAGGAGCCTCAGGGAAATTTGGTATTACAGAGCGAATGAAGTGTCTTACTTGCAGATATCTGAAAAAATGAGAGTTGGGTAGGTTAAACCTTTCGGAAAGCTGTTCAAACGATGCAAACTTATGGTCAACGAACAGGTCTTTGCAAAGCTTGATGCCCTTATTGTACCATTCCTGAAACACTGCATCATGTAAAGAAGGTTGGAAGAGATGGTTAGAGACGATAGGACTGGACAGAGAAAAGCCCAGAAGTCCGCTGTGCTTTTGAACTGAGCCCATACTCTCAAGGTATGCCTAACTACTGAGTTATTGATTAATTTAATTGAGGGGATGGGGAGAGCAGATCCAAGGAGTGCAGAGGCAGAGAGATTTTTGACAGACTTTATTTCCATTCCCACCCAACCAGGCCGATTAGGTTGGTTATGAAAATATGACCAAAAGATGACAGAACGAATGTTTGCTGCCCAGTAGTAGAAACGAAAATTAGGTAGAGCCATGCCACCCTCTCTTTTAGATCTTTGAAGTAGGGACTTATTCAATCGTGGATGTTTACCTTTCCAAAGGTAAGAAGATATAATTGAGTCTAAAGCGCCAAAGTAAGATTTGGGAATAAAAACAGGTACAGACTGAAAGAGATATAAGAATTTAGGAAGAATACTCATTTTAATTGCATTAATGCGGCCCACCAGGGACATGGACAGTGGTGACCATCGTCCCAAGTCCTTTCTTGTTTGGTTCAACAACCTAATAAAATTTTCTTTAAAAAGGTGTTTATGTTTCCTTGTGATTGTAATACCAAGATAGGTAAACTGATTTTTCACTATGTTGAATGGAAAATTGTGCATACCAGTTGTTAGTGCTGTATTATCTAGCAGAATACTTTTGTGCAAATTTAATTTATATCCTGAAACGTAGCTAAATTCCCTGAGCAATGACAGCACATGTGGCAGAGAGGAGACTGGATTTGATAAAAATAGTAGAAGGTCATCTGCATAAAGAGAAAGTTTATGTTCTTCTCCCTGCCTCCAAATCCCAGATATATTTCTACAGCTACGGAATGCAATTGCTAGTGGCTCAATGGCGAGGTTAAAGAGCAATGGGCTAAGGGGACATCCCTGACGAGTTCCCCGCTGAAGACTGAATGGTTGAGACTGTTGAGCATTTGTCAGAACTGAGGCAGTAGGGCTTGAATACAGTAATTTAACCCAAGTGATAAAACTTGGACCAAAATTGAATTTTTCTAAAGCCCTAAATAAATACTCCCATTCCACACGATCAAAAGCCTTTTCAGCATCCAAAGAAAGGACACACTCAGGGGTCTCCTCTGATGGTGTGTACAAGATATCCATAAGGCGTCGAATGTTAAAGTAGGAATAACGATTTTTAACAAAACCGGTCTAGTCCTCAGATATAACTGAGGGTAGAACATTCTCTAATCTACGAGCTAAGACTTTAGCAAGGATTTTAACATCCACATTAAGAAGAGAGATTGGTCTATATGAGGAGCACTCCGTTGGGTCCTTATCCTTCTTTGCTATGAGGGTGATGCGAGCCTCATTAAATGACGCAGGCATCTTACCTTGCTTAAAAGATTCAGATAGAACCAAAGCTAGTTGTGGTGCAAGGTATGAGGAGAATGATTTAAAAAACTCTGCAGGGAACCCATCAGGACCCAGGGACTTACCAGATTGAAATGATGAGATAGCTGAACTGATTTCCTCTTGTGATATGGGCTCTTCTAATCTTAATCTAGAATCAGGGGACAGTGTTGGGATATCTAGTTGAGTCAAGAAATTCTCAACTGAACTATGGTCCTTTGGGAACTCAGAAGTATATAATTGAGAATAAAAATTCCTGAATGCATCATTAATTTTAGAATGGTCGGTAGTGATGGTACCATCCTCCATCCGAATTTTTGTAATTTGTTGCGGTGCTCTAAATCCTTTCAACTGATTAGCTAAAAGTTTCCCAGATTTGTCACCATGAATGTAAAATTGGCTCCTACTCTTTAATAATTGCCGTTCAATTACACGCGTTGAAATAAGTTCAAACTTAGTTTGCACTTCTACACGTTTTTTATAGAGATCAGGGTTTTTAAATAGAGCATACTGCTGATCAATTTCTTTAATTTGGTTGGTCAAATCTTTTACGTTCTTTATATGCCTTCCTTTTCATATTTGCAGTGTATGAAATTATCTGTCCCCTGAGGTAGGCTTTCAGAGCATCCCAAACAACTAAACGTGACACTTCAGGTGTTTCATTTGTGTTGAAGAAAAAAACTATCTGGTCTTCCATAAATTTTACAAAATTGTCCTCTATCAGTAGCGATGAATTAAAGCGCCAATGTTTATTAATTTGAGGGAGATCGGGAAGTTTTATAGACATAACAACTGGAGCATGATCTGATATCACAATGCTCTGATAAGCACAAGAAGTAACCATTGGGATCAGTTGATTATCTATAAAGAAATAATCAATTCTGGAAAAAGTATGATGAACATGTGAGAAAAAGGAGTATTCTTTCTTTTTTGGATTAAGGAAGCGCCATATGTCAGAGATACCAAAGCTGCAGAGATAGGACTGAAGTAGCGTGGCGGATTTACTCAGAGGTATAGGATTGGGAGATGACCTGTCAAGTGATGGATCTAAACAGCAGTTAAAGTCTCCCCCTAATATGAGAGAGTATGAGCTCAGATCAGGTAGAAGAGAGAAAAAATGTTCAAAGAAGGAGACATCGTCATAATTAGGGGCATGTAGATTAGCCAACACTACATTAGTATTAAATAACTTCCCTGAAACTATGATATAACGACCTTGTATATCCGTAATAACATTATGATGCTCAAAAGAGATGTTTGGATTAATGAGAATTGAGACACCCCTAGCTTTGGCCTGAAAGGTCGAGTGGTAGTGCTGCCCTCCCCAACGCGACATAAGGCGAGAATTATCAGAACTGCGAATGTGAGTTTCTTGTAAAAATGCGATTGCAGTGTTAAGTTGTTTAAGGTGTGAGAGCACCTTCCTTCTCTTGACCAGATGGTTTAAACCCTTAACATTCCAGCTCACAAAGTTTAAAGAACTATTCATTCTCCCTGAGAGAAAATGCAGATAGATAAACATGAATACTACTGAGATGCCTAACGTCAGCCTTAAAGTGTAAAACACAGAACAACGTGTTAAAAATACACAGTGTACAAAGAACTAACACAATACTGGCTTTGGAGATCCCCCCCACCCCTCCCCCACACACCCCACTACCCCCCAACAAACCAAGATAGCTGCTAACAAACAAAGCAGCAAGCTCTTCCATCCTTCCATTTTCCACCCAACAAATCCTCCTGCCGCTAACCACCCCATCATCTGCTCCGACTCAATTTACATAAACTAATAATTAAATATATAAATAAAACATTTCCACACTCCAATACTGAAATATCTTAATGAGAGAAAAACACACCACCACCCCTCCCCCCACGTCACATTGTAACTCTGAACATACAAACATGTAAATCACACGTGATTAGAAATAGAAAAAATAGTAATAGTAAAATAATAATAACCCCTTCACAAGTTTAACACAACACTCTTACCGGGAAAGACGTAAACATTGCCAGACTTTTAGTTAAAAATGGTACTTTCCTGAGAACTGTAGTATTGCGTATTAAAATAATACTAATAATATAGTGCACTACGTAGTTTTCGGCAGACTGTCTGTGTTTCTGCGCTTCTTCTACCGAGCGGAGGCACTTCTTCTGTCCGGTAGACAGAGTGATCCCGAGCCGCGCTGGATACAGCAGAGAAGGCCGGAGACCACGGCTGTATAACTCGCTCATTACTCCTCTATACTCGGCTCGCTGGTTTAAAACTTCGGGAGCGTAGTCTTCCACTATGCGAAGCTGCTGACCGCGGTATTCCAGCTTTCCTCTCCGCCGAGCCTCCCGAATCAGAAGGTCTTTCACCTGGTGCCGGTGTACACGGAAAATGACGGGCCGAGGTCTCTGTCCTGAAGCGGGCTTGGATGCAGGTATTCGGTGAGCTCGGTCAATCTCCGGTGGGGATGGCAGCGTTTCTCTCCCAAACACCTCGCACAGAAACTTGGAGAAGAACTCGGTAGGGAGTCCACCTTCAGTACCTTCCGGAAGACCCAGAACACGCAGGTTTTGTCTCCTGCTCCGGCCTTCTAGGTCTACGACTTTGGCCGTTAATTTGGTGTTACTTTCCCGAAGTCCGGAGCAGATGTTCTCCAACTCCGTCACACGCTGACTCAGGTCATCTGTAGCGAGTTCTAATGACGGTAAGCGCTGTCCATGGTCCTCTACCTGGGCCTGAATTTGGTCCAGTTTACTTTCTAGCAAACTAAGCGAGGATTTAAACTCAGCCGCTAACGCATCACGGTGTTTCTCTAACAGCGCTGAGATAGCCTCGACTGTTAGAGGGGTCGCAGTGTCGTCTCTTTTTTCACGACTTTAACACTCCTGGTAGCCATTATTAATGAAAAAATATATAACCGTGGGGTAGAGTGTAAAGTTATTGTCAACTAAGGATATAATTTAACTTTTAGAGACGAATAAGGGAGTGAAGAAATTCGAAACTGTCGGAGCACCTAAGTAACACGTCCTACTCCATGTGGCTGCTAACCGGAAGTCCAACAGAGACCTTTCTGACAGACAACGTGTGTGTGTGTGTGTGTGTGTGTGTGTGTGTGACCGAGTCATATAGATGCCGGGAATAGGACATCATACACGCGAAGCATTGTGTGTGTGTGTGTTTGACTGAGTCCTGGTGTCAGAAAAGCTTACCGAAGCATAGCGCACTCGCCTCGTTACTAAACGAACTTTAGAAAAACTTTATAAATATGTATTGCAAAAAAAAGTATGTACCTTGAGCAGGAATTGAACCCGGGTCTCCCACATGAGAGCGCTACCTGGACGCCGTGCGGCTGCTTCTTTCGGCAAATCACGTCTCTCGCCTTCCAAAATTCAAAGCCAATCATCTTTGCCCTTTTCCAAAATTCTCCATAATTCACAGCCAATCACCTCTCCTTCCTTCCAAAATTCAGCTCGATCAATCCGCGTCGAGTCTCTCTGTCGAATCACGTCCTTGCGTTTCCAGAATTCACACTCCGCCTTGGTCTCCTCAAACATTCAAAGCCAACCAGCTTCCTCCGTTTCCAAAATTCAAAGCCGATCAGCTTCCTCAGTTTCCAAAATATCTGCCTTGGTCCCGCCTTCGGCTTCCTCAAACATTCAAAGCCAATCAGCTTCCTCCGTTTCCAAAATTCAAAGCCAATCAGCTTCCTCCGTTTCCAAAATATCGGCCTTGGTCCCGCCTCCAGTGCGGATGGAACTTAGTCAAACTTTTAAACGGTTCGGAATATGAATATTCTTTCAACATAACACGGTAAGTATCAAGTATTGATTTCAGAGATAAAAAGACTTCATTTAAGCGGTTTGTGTTATATAACGTTATTGTAAATTTGCCGATGCTGTATTAACATTAACGTTTCCTAAAGAGACACGCCTCCACTAAGTTTTACAGTTATACATTAGCGGTGTATTTGAGTGTTTTCCAGTAATGACACCTTTTCTGTATTTATTAACACACAGTGGTCACGGTGATGTTAGTCCTGGGGGAGTTCAGCCCCGCATATGATCAGAAGATTAACAAAACCATTGCGTGTTGTCATGATTCCCTGCTTGTCTGCGCTTGGAGTGTGTGTGTGGCATGAACGCGGAGGAAGCGAGCTGGCGGTTAATTAGAGTCCTTTTATTAAACATAATAAAGGTTAAACAAACATCCAAACACAAACGGAACTTAACTATAACAAATGCTAGACGCCTGACTGAACTTCAGCCAGGCTATTTATACATAACATAACACAAACCATAATTAGTCTTCCCTCGGTTCAGGTGAGCTTCTTACGTCACCTGACCGAGGTGCATACTGGGAACTGAAGTTAACTAGCAAACACAAATAAACTACAAAACCAAAAACGGGCGTTAGGCGCCCTCTAGGGGTTAACCGTCACAGTACTCCCCCCCAAAGAAATCGCCGGAGGCCCCGGGCACCCACCCCACAGTACTACCTTCGGCCTCCTGACCAGGAGGCTGGGTGACTGTCCCGGAGACGTGCTCGGCGGCGGCAGAGCTGGAGACGTGCTCGGCGGCGGCAGAGCTGGAGACGTGCTCGGCGGCTGCAGAGCTGGAGACCTGCTCGGCGGCGGCAGAGCTGGAGACGTGCTCGGCGGCGGCAGAGCTGGTGACGTGCTCGGCGACGGCAGAGCTGATGACGTGCTCGGCGGCTGCAGAGCTGGAGACGTGCTCGGCGGCGGCAGAGCTGGAGACGTGCTCGGCGGCGGCAGAGCTGGTGACGTGCTCGGCGACGGCAGAGCTGGTGACGTGCTCGGCGACGGAGGCGTTGGAGCGGTCACTGCGCTCGACGGAGGCGTTGAAGCGGTCACTGCGCTCGACGGAGGCGTTGGAGCGGTCACTGCGCTCGATGACGGCCCTGGAGCGGTCACTGCGCTCGATGACGGCCCTGGAGCGTGCAGTGCGCTCGACGACGGCCCTGGAGCGGGCAGTGCGCTCGACGACGGCCCTGGAGCGGGCAGTGCGCTCGACGACGGCCCTGGAGCGGGCAGTGCGCTCGACGACGGCCCTGGAGCGGGCAGTGCGCTCGACGACGGCCCTGGAGCGGGCAGTGCGCTCGACGACGGCCCTGGAGCGGGCAGTGCGCTCGACGACGGCTCAACGTCGTCCTCAAAGCCGGGAGGCGGCGGCAGAACGAGTGTGTGAGATAGCGGCTGCTGACATGCTAGCTCACAGTCCTCGAAGCCAGGAGGTGGCGTTGGAGCGTGCACGGCGCTCGACTGCAGCGTTGGAGCGTGCACGGCGCTCGACTGCAGCGTTGGAGCGTGCACGGCGCTCGACTGCAGCGTTGGAGCGTGCACGGCGCTCGACTGCAGCGTTGGAGCGTGCTCAAAGCCGGGAGGCGGCGGCAGGACAGGAGCGTCGGTCAGCTGCTGCTGACACGCTGGTTCGCTGTCCTCGAAGCCGGCAGGCGGCGGCTGGATGAGTGCGTCGGTCAGCGGCTGCTGACATGCTAGCTCGCTGTCCATGAAGCCGGCAGGCGGCGGCAGGATGAGTGCATCGCACAGCGGCTGCTGACATGCCTGCTCGCTGCTGAGCGTTGGCGAGGGAGGCGAAAGCTCCGAGACCGCTTCACGGCCATCCCGGAAGTGGAGGATCAGCTGCTGGAGCTCTTTCACCTGCTCCTGCATTTCTCTCACCTGCTCCGGCTCCGGAATCCACCACATGAGCTCCTTGTGCTGCTGCTCTGCCTGGGGTTCTCTCTCCCCCGCGTCACCGCCGTACTTGGGCTTCCTCGCCCTTCTCTTCCGGCCGGTGCGGGGAATCACGTGACCCCGCGCTGCGTCGCCTTTGAATGGCGTTCGCCGAATGGCGAGCCTGCAGCTCTCCCAGCTCCGTGGTGTCTCTCCCTCTCCCTCTTCGCTGCTCTCCCGCACGTGCTCCTGCTCCCGTTTTACCAGCTGGTTGTACTTCCAGCTCCTGAGCAGATCTACCTCGCCGTTCTCCAACCAGCAATAATCCCACTCGCCATACTCCTCTTCCTCGCTGTTCTCCAGCCAGTTCGCCAGCTCGGGCGAGATGGTCTTCGCGCCCCCCCAAAAATCATCCAGGGGAAAATCCTCCGCCATGCCACTTGTACGGTCTAGCATTCTGTCATGATTCCCTGCTTGTCTGCGCTTGGAGTGTGTGTGTGGCATGAACGCGGAGGAAGCGAGCTGGCGGTTAATTAGAGTCCTTTTATTAAACATAATAAAGGTTAAACAAACATCCAAACACAAACGGAACTTAACTATAACAAATGCTAGACGCCTGACTGAACTTCAGCCAGGCTATTTATACATAACATAACACAAACCATAATTAGTCTTCCCTCGGTTCAGGTGAGCTTCTTACGTCACCTGACCGAGGTGCATACTGGGAACTGAAGTTAACTAGCAAACACAAATAAACTACAAAACCAAAAACGGGTGTTAGGCGCCCTCTAGGGGTTAACCGTCACACGTGTAAAATACACGTGAACACACGTTTCCCTTGTACATGTACAAACTAAGTGCAGGCTGCTAAAATATCGGCATTCAAACATGTAACACACACACAAACACACACGGCACAACAGCGTTATAACGGACATGTGGTGCATATTTAACTAATATGAGATTATAATCTGATGATTTAAAATGAATCACTGTGCACTCGACAAAACAATGAATAATCAACTGTAACTGTAGCCGGACTACAGTAACACCGTAATGTTAGTAGACCAGTAGATTATATTCTCATACAGATTTAAATCACAATATGAAAGAGGTTTTTGTTATAACTTGAGTCATTTAGTGCATCTGTTGTGGCACAAATCCACCTTGAGTAAGTTTAGACTCTAATACAGGTAATATGACTGAACTGAATCTAACTGTGTATTACAGATATCTGCCATCCTCCTGTATTATACACTGATATAAAATCCATCCATCTGTCCATCCATCCAAAGGTAATCCATGTTTAAAGGAAATGCATTCTTATCGTTTGCCATTAAACAATTTTACAGATTAAGAAATGTAAATATTGATTATGATTGATTATGTAATAGAGGTGTGTGTGATTTAATTATATAAAATAAAGACATCACTTAAGCATCCTGTTTTTGGTTGCAGATCACAAAGCCACGGTTCGGAGGGGCTCATGGCTCTGCTTTAAAGCCAAACTTAAGACTCTGATGCATGCAAGCAAGGTAATGTTAGTATAATTTCACAGCTTAAATTTGATTTTAAAATATGTCTATTGTTATTAATTTTCTGTCCTTTCTTACTGCTTTCTTACTTTCTCAGTTCCTCCCCAGCTCTTCTGCACTGTCCAGAGCTGAAACAAATGACATGGCAAGAAGGACATTGTCACCTTCTCGTAGTCGTATATTCGGACAGTTTCTCCTCTGTCACTTTCTCCATCTTCTGTGTCAGAAACTGCCACTACCTCCTTAACGTTTCTCCACCAAACTGTAAGCCACTGTGTCAACTGCCATGACTGCTGATCCCCCGGACCACCAGGATGATACCCACCAGCACCTGAGCAACAGCTGCTGGGTCTTTAGGTGAGAGTTTGTAGATTGTCATGCGTATTGTTTTCTTGCTTGTGGTTGTATAGTTATTGATTTTTATTGTATGTGCTATATTTACCAGGCTGTGGATAAGCACTGTCCCACGGATGGACAGAGTGGACCGTCTGGACAAGGACTGAAACTGGGTTAACACTCAGCAACCAGCAGGTCTGCACCATCGTAGCTCTCTGTCAAAACTTTCTGCCATATGACAAGCAGCGCGAGGCATCCTCTGCTCGGCATCATGTGCGGCTGAGCACTGGACGGCTCAGGCATCCCAAAACAAAGGGTGAATTTACACCAGGTGTGGGGACCATGGCTTGTCGTGTCTTGTGTCTTAGGATCCACCGGATCACCTGGCCAGTGGACAGACTGTTGTCACCTAACAGAGGCCATCTTTATCAGACTCTGTGACATCTATAAGAGCCCTCAACACACAAATTCATTATGCATTGACAAAATGGACAATGATTAAAGGGCTGATAAAAAAATAGACTAATAATTTGTGAAAACTTGTGATTTAATTGGTGGTGTGTAAATAGTGTCTAAGTTGCAGATTTGATCTCTATATACATAGATACATGTCTTCTGTTCTTTTTTATTGTTGTTTTATCACCGATTTTACCAGAAAGACAGTCATTTTTAAGATTTTCTTTGCATGTATTTCCTCCTAGCATTTAATTTGAGATAATTTTTAAAGAACTGGAAGAAGGTGGAGAGATAATGAGTGAGTGCAATATATAACTGTATAATGATACCATAATTTGCTAATAAATTTGCATTATATTCTTAAAGAAACTTTATGATTTATTTCTATCACAAATATCTGTACAAACAGGAGTCAATTAGAGTTTGGCTTTTTTTTATAGACTAAAAATGAAAAAACAACAGAATATGATTCTCTTTAAAGTACATCACCAGATTAATATTTAATTTGTAATGAATTTGCCTTCATTCCAGCAGGACACAGTCATGTAGAGAATGCAAATACACTGTTGCATTGCTTTTCATGTTTATTCTATTGATTATTAATTTTAATACAAATTTACTTTTTGTGTGACACAACATGAAGCATTTAACAACAATCTCTAATACTTTTACAAGAACCTAACCTCATGTTACGATTAATTAAATTTTTGTGACACTTGTCAGATTTTTATGTTTAAAAAAAAAAACGTCATATGCGGGAATCGAACCTGGGACCTTTGGATCCACAACCTCCCCCTGCCGAATGCATAAAAATTGTAATTTTAAGATTTGCATAAAAAATGACAATCACATTAGCAGTCTACAACTAGAGGGAATCATCAAAGATGGTAATAACTCTCATTTCACTTCATTTTTTCCTCAATTTTTCTTTTTTCTCTTCATTTTTTCTCCTTTTTCCCTTTTCCCCCTTCTTCCCCTTCTTTTCGCCCTCTTCCCCCCCTCAAGCAGACTATTGTTCCCCAGCTTGAGCGCAGAATCCTAACCACTAGACCACCGCACTACAGCAACAAACAGCACACCACACTCATGTAGGCGCCATTTTGCTCCAGTGTAGAAAAAAATGGCCGACGGCTCTTTTTTCACACGGTCTTATTCACTTTAGTCTTTGCTAAAACACCAGTGTCAATCAACTATAGTAGGAGCGGCCTCTGTCGGTGTGACTTCACACCGACAGGCTTTTGAAAACGGCCTGATTTCAGAAGGGGCATCTTATATTATTAAATTAAAAGAATCGCTGGGCGGCTCTTTATCATTGTAGAGTGGTTGTGTACACACTCTCCTAACACACAATGCAGTCCAAACAGCTTGAAAAAGTCCATGTAGCTCCGTAGGTGCCCTTTAAAGTATAAAAGTAAAAGTAACATGAGGGGGAAAAAATCATTAAGGATAAAAGCTTAGGCTGTGCCACGGGCCTATATACTGTACTGCACTTACACCTCTTAAGAAAAAGAAAAATGTGTTGTTTTTTGTTTTGTTGTATGTAACGGCCATAGTGATTTGGGATACTGTATATGGCAATTGAAAAAGAATGCATTTTAGTACAATGCAAATACATTAAAGAACCATGTATTTGTACAACTGAGCATTAACATGTTTTATGGAGAAGAAGATATGATAACTAGTTGCCTATAAGTTTTAAATTTTAATGGTGCAAAAAGTCAAACTTCAGAGGCATGTCATCAATAACCTTTATTGGAATGTAAATGTACACACAACCTATCAACCGAAAATGCTATTTTATTCAAAAAAGTATTTGTACTTTGTTACTTGACACCTCTGGTAGAGAGTCCACCCTCAGTAGCTTCTGAAAGACCTAGGTATGTGCAGATTTTGTCTACTGCTCCGGCCTTCTGGGTCTATGACTACGACTGTTAACTTGGAGTTGTTTTCCCGAAGCAAACAACCCGAGCAGATGTTTTCCAACTTGCTTAGATGCTGGCTCAGGTCATCCGTAGTGAGTTCGAATGAGGGTAAGCGCTGGCCATGGTCCTCCACTTTGGCTTGAATTTGGTCTAGTTTAATTTCTAGGATTTAAATTAAATTTAAATGAATGTGATTTGCAAGGTGCGCAAGTGCACTGTTTTAACAAGTGGTGAAAAACGTCAAACCTAAGTAACACACAAAGTAATTCACAGTTTAAATAAAATTACATTATGTAAAACAGTTGCTTTGTGTTTTAATTTTTTTTATGCATTTTCAGATACAAATTGCTATATTGTGATATATATATATATATCGTTATCGAGGTAGAAAATTGCTTCTACCGTGATAGAAGATTTTGGTTATATCGTATGGAAGTATATTAATGCCAAAATTCCTGAAAGCAAAATAGAAGGTTGAATTACATGAACTGAAAAAAACGTGTTGAAAGAAAAATGCTTGAATTTTTCTGCATTGCAATTTGATCTGAATTGAAAAAAATTCTTAGAGCATTTACAATGTTTGAAATTTTTGCCACTGCAATTTATTGTGGTTGTATATTTCAAGTGAAAATGTAATTCAAGCATTTAAGATTCAATGCAAAAATATTCAAGTTAATAAATTGCTGTTCAAAAATATTTTCAGGTGTTAAAAATACAATCTTTATTATTTTTCAATCTTACAAATTCAAGTAACAAAATTCAGGTAGTAAAAATTCAGGTAACAAAATTCAGGTAGTAAAAATCCAGGTAATAAGTGCATTGCGGCACGTTCAGCAGCACGCGGCACTCCACTGCTCTTCCTGTGATATCCCGGATGTGAAGACAAGCATTTTAGCGACCTGAATTTTGTTACTTGAATTTGTAAGATTGAAAAATAATAAAGATTGTATTTTTAACACCTAAAAATATTTTTGAACAGCAATTTATTAACTTAAATATTTTTGCATTGAATTTTAAATGCTTGAATTACATTTTCACTTGAAATATACAACCACAATAAATTGCAGTAGCAAAAATTTCTAACACTGTAAATGCTCTAAGAATGTTTTTCAATTCAGATCAAATTTTTATTAACATTTTTATTTCAACACGTTTTTTTCAGTTCATGTAATTCAACCTGCTATATTGCTTTCAGGAATTTTGGCACTAATATACCCCTAGTCGGAGCTACCACGTCTACTCCATATAGCTGGTAACCAGAAGTCCCCCTCGATAAAATAATTTTAAATTGAGTTCCTTAGCTAAACTTGACTTGCTAATGAATATTGGTAATATGCCAGCAGGTGTGCGCCTAACCTGTGTTGAACCTTTCTAGCTACTTTATTAACTCAAGTGAAAGGTTAATTTACATGTAAACCACTGATGCCACTGGAAGTCGCTGTCTGTCCCCCTTTGTGGGTTGTAAGTTCAGGGAATGGTGTAGAAATAGTTGTTCATTTAAGTTTTCTTCTAGAGAAATTAGGGTCATCAGGTGCTTCTGGTACGGAAGGGTAGACTTTACAATTGTAAAAAAAAAAATGCTGAGGAAGTCTGCCAGAGGAAATGACCGGAGAAAAACCCAGCCGGGTCAGCACAAATGTCCAAAATACCATAGTAACTTGTTAATAAAATGCTCAGTGTGTGTCTTCGTGGTTTTTACGTAATGCAATTTTTTAATCTTCAGCTGCAGTCTCTGATTACAGCAGTAATAGAGTGGTGGGCGTGTCCTATATTTGAAATGTTTTGTGGGTGATGTAGTTTTTTAAACATTAAACGTAGTTCTTTACCCTGTTATTGGACTACATATCCCAGAATGCATTGTAGATTAGTCATGGGATGGGCTGACTGCTGAAGGGATCGTCTTCGCCGGCATACGGTGATTTGGCGAGGTTCATTATATCGGAGCTTTACTTGTTAAATTATCAGTCTGTTGGAGTATAGTTTGCCCCAAAATGTCGGACGGTGGAGGAGACGATAGTGGCGGTACCATGGAGGTTTCTGCTGCTGTGCTGACGGTCGCTGATACCTCTGTTTTGCAGAAACACATCCGCAAACTGGTTCCTTTGCTGCTAGAAGATGGCGGCGAAGTGCCTGGCGCACTGGAAACCGCCCTGGAGGAGAAGAGCTCCGTTGAGCAGATGAGGAAATTTCTGTCGGATCCTCAAGTTCACACCATTCTAGTTGAACGGAGCTCTCTAAAAGGTAATTTAATTTAATCTTTTTTTTTTTTTTTTTTTTACATAAAATGCGTGCGTTTACTGTCGTTCGACAGTAAAATGTCAGTAGCTAAATAATGTATTTCAATTGAGAAGTAAGGTCACTCCCTGCGCTGTAGAAATGTACTGGTTTGGTGTAGGGACTATATATAGTGTACTGATTTATCTATTCTTTTGATGCCTCTAGCTCTCAGACTGTGATCTCAGATCGGCGGTGTTCAGTAAATAAAGCTCTCCATGTCTGTGGCTGTGTTGCTTGTAACGCGTTAAAACTATAGTGAACACATTATTTATGGAATTCATTGTAAACAATAACTGGCGTAGCTGTGCAATGCCTAATCATACATTTCATTCACTGTGTGTTTAGTAGTGTAGATATCAGGCATTTGTTTGCCAAATTCCTCAAGGATGAGGAGTCAGTCATCCCTTATTTAATCAGTGTATTGAGATTGAGCAGAGGAAACCGCGGTACAGCACTGTCATGTAGGCCTGATGGGGGCAGAGAAAGACAGGGCGTGTCTCTTCCGCGCCAACTCACCACTGCTAGACCGATTTACCAAACGTTAATCAGAAACTCCATCCTGAAACACGTTAAATGTATTTTTTTTAATGAAATATTTGTCACGAACGTTTCCTGTACTCATGTGTTCATTTACCCTGTGAGGCGGTTGTGTGCTGCATAGATGTAACAACGATTTGAAAATGACATAAGAGGTTTTGGCCTAGGATGAAAAAAGGTTAGGATGAAATCTGTACGACGCAGTTGGGCTTGGTTACAGCAGTGACAGGGCAGAAACTGGAATGATACAGAGACAATAGTGTTTATTTGAGGTGCATTAATTAATTAGTTGCATGTAGGTAAAAATCCCTTCGTTTATCCAACCCTCGGACTTCAAGCCATTGGCCAATCAGTATATATTAAATAAATGGCAAGCAGAATGGGAAGAATGCCAAGATAAAACAACAAATTATTTTAAATAATTATTTTATATAAGGGATAGGATACCTTCACCCCTTCATATCCAGGCATGACCAAGTTGTATGTACAAGGTGCTGTATAGGCCATATGAGTTTGTTCCTTTTTTGAAGGGTGAGGATATGTCAGCACTGTAGTAATCTGTAGTCTGACTATAAAGCATATACTTTTGACCTGCTGACGTTTTAATGCCACGAGACACTTTCTACCAAAACAAACTATAAAGAACTTATTCTGCAAAATTAAACCAGAAAACTTTTAATTCATTTTTAAAGCTTGCGTTATGCGTTTGCGCAATTATTTGTTTGGCGCTTCCGGGTGCAACTCGCCAGTAAATTTGATTTGAGGGAGCGTTCTGTTGCGCGCTGCAAAATGGAAGGGAGCGATAAAATTATATAATTAATTTTAATCTGTGCCTTAGTTTTTTTTTTGATACTTAGTCATTTGAAAAACATTTGTTAGTTTTTGCATCTGAGAAAAGACTGAACTTTAAGCTATTCATTGTATTGTTAATAATGACAATATTTATTTTTGATAAAATGCTGTATGCATCTAAAAAAAAAAAAAAAAGTTTTCAAAAAGAAAACCAATTATTCATTTTCTCTTATATTTTACATTGCGGATTAATTAAGCACAGGTACATTTTATCCGATTAATCCCAATTAATAGAATACTTGATTACTAAAATATTCAATAGCTACAGCCCTAGTAGAATATTTAATATGCACCTAATATTGCAGACCCCCCCGAGTGGTCTGCAGCTATGCAGCCCCATATGCAACAAACTATAATGCGTTGTGCATTTTGAAACCTTTTATTTATTTATTAATTTTTTTTATCAGAACCAGAATATTTTTTAGCATTTTGAGGTACTTTAGCTCTTCTATTGGATCTAACTCCACAGGCCAGCCTTAGCTTCTTATGTACATTAGTGAGATTTGGTTGCTCATGACTAGGGCTAGGCGACAAAACGATAACGATATGTATCGTGATAGACACGTGATCGATATCAATAAAAATGTTTGATAAAACATTCGATAATTAAAATTTTTTGTCGGAAGAAAACAGAGGTTGCGAAGCTTGTTTGGTTGCTGTCATGCGCACTCGCTCCGCGACCGGCACTAGGACCCTGAAGTAGTACGGTCGCGATTCAGGAAGCATCAGGTACTTGTTCACACGGGCGTTAAAATAGAGCGTTTTTCTGCCCTTCGTAGCGTCTGGTGAGCGCCGAGGGTTTTCTATACATAGGAGTCAATGAGAGTGCTCACACGGGCTTTGGTGACGTGCGTTTGTTCCGGCTGCGCGTTTATACGAAGTTAAAAAAACGTTGCATGCAACTTTCATTGGAGATAAGATGGCGCTTCACATCGCTCAGTCTGCACATGCCGTTTCCGACGCTTCGCCGGATCTTATGTGAGTACTCACAATTTTGGGTCCAATTCCTGATTGAGTGTGTGTTGCTAGAACGTGGGTTTAATTGTGTAAACTCTTGCTCTCGGCGTCGGTTATCCTGCCTGTTCGTGCTATGTCCGCGTTTGGATTTACCATCCATGCTACAAGGGCTCATAGATGTATATACTGACTAGATGTCGCCTCTGACATTGCTGTCCATAGGAACGATGCGTCAGCGCGGCCGCCATCTTGGGAAGCCACGTCTACTCTGCATTAGTTAACATTGGCAGAGAACTATCGACGATTAAAATCACCTTGATTTGCTTAATTTTCAACCGAATTTCAAGCCGTTTGGTTTATTATAAATGTCAGACATATATTTATGATAGAAGAAGAAGAAGAATAGAAGAAGAATATTCAATTATTGTCACATGTACTTTTTTTTTTTTTTTTTTTACAGCACAGCGAAATTTCTTCTTTGCATATCCCAATTAGGGAACTGGGGTCAGAGCGCAGGGTCAGCCAGCTTACAGCGCCCCTGGAGCAGATAGGGTTAAGGGCCTTGCTCAAGGGCTCAACAGTGGCAACTTGCCGATGCTGGGGTTTGAACCCCCGACCTTCCGATCAGTAACCCAGAAACCCACAGCCTTAACCGATTGAGCCACCGCTGCCCATAAACCTATTGGAGTGGCCCGTACGGGGATCGAACCCGCGAGCTTGGCGTTATTAGCACCGCGCTCTAACCAGCTGACCTAACCGGCCAAGACGGCCAAGAACATAGATTAATTAATTATTTAACTTCTATCATACAAGTAAAATAATTAATTAATCTATGTTCTATCATAAATGTGATATATGATATACAATACTTAGACACACCTACATAACTAATTTGTTCTACAATGCACAAAACAATTACAAGGATGCTGATAGTGATATGAAAAAACATGAATAATATAAAGTATATATAAATTATAAATAAATAGATAAATAATAGAGCAAAATTTTAATTAATAAAGGCATGAGTTAAACAAACAAAGCGGGAAAAAAAAACAATTATGGACTTCCTGACCAACTGACCTCAGAATGTTAGGATGGGGAACCGAACATCTGCATCTAGGCAGAAATTAAATCATCATAAATCGTCCAAATCTCAATAGATTTTTGTTTTTGTTTTTTGGTTTGTTCCAGCTGAAAGACATGTATTTATGATCGAGTCCAGAGAAAATTGAAGATTTTGATATTAATGTACTTCAATTCAATTCAGTTTTATTTGTATAGCGCTTTTAACAATTGACATTGTCTCAAAACAGCTTTACACAATCAAAAGAATTATTTAAGTTTGTATGGAATGTGTATGAATAAAAAATGTTCAGATAGTCCCTGGTGAGCAAGCCCGAGGGCGACAGTGGCAAGGAAAAACTCCCTGAGATGGTAATAGGAAGAAACCTTGAGAGGAACCAGACTCAACAGGGAACCCATCCTCATCTGGGTGAAACAGATAGCAGGAAATGATCTGCATTTATACAGTGTTAAGTGTTAGGTTCAGCTATAATAGTTGATGTTAATTGATGTTAAAATGGAGTCCAGTAGTTATTGGAGACTCAGATAGACTTGAAGAAAGTTCCAGTCCTGAACTATCGAATTGTCAAGTCCTTAGAGAAACAGCTGACAACACCAGTAGAGGCCAGAACCATCTTCTAAGTAGAGAGAAACATACCCAGACACCAGACGCATCCCAAAGAGACACACAGGGCATCCATGCGACGAGACCTCCAACCAGAAACGGGGCACCAGGATGGATCAGACAGGTCCGGAGGGCAGAGGGAGTCTGGATCACTGGCAGCTCAGGAATGACATGTGTAGCTCGACAGAGAGAGAAAGAGTGAAAGGGGGAGAGAGGAAAGAGGGGGAGAAAGGAAGAAGAGGAGAGATGGCAATTAGGTATGGTCACAGTCACAATGTATAATATGAATGTATATTTACTGTAGAGTGCAAGCAGGGACTCCGGCAGGACTAACTATGACAGCATAACTAAAAGGGAGAGCCAGAAGGAAACACAAACATGAGGGCTCTCTGAGATGTAAAGCAAACAATCACCTCACAGTGAACAAACCTGAGTGATCAAATGAGAGTGAGGAAGACAGCATCTAAACATACCAGTTCACCATAATACTCTACGTCCATGAGTCCCCCAGATCTGCTCCTTTACCTATGGCAAATCTATTTATAAAAATGCTTGGCTAAATAAATAGGTTTTTAGCCTAGACGTGAGCACTGAGACTGTGTCTGAGTCCCGAACACTATTTGGAAGACTATTCCATAATTTTGGGGCTTTGTGAGAAAAAGCTTTGCCCCCAGCTGTAGTTTTCATAATACGCGGTACTGACAAGCAGCCTGCATTCTTTGACCGAAGTAGGCGTGGCGGATCTTAAGACACTAGCAGTTCGCTCAGATACTGCGGCGCGAGACCATTTAATGCTTTATATGTCAAGAGTAGTATTTTAAAATCAATGTGAAATTTCACAGGGAGCCAATGTAGTGAAGATAGGATAGGGGTGATGTGCTGATATCTTCTGGTTCTAGTGAGGACTCTCGCTGCTGCATTCTGGACTAGCTGAAGCTTGTTTATGCACCT
This sequence comes from Channallabes apus, assembly GCA_030522415.1. Taxonomy (NCBI): domain Eukaryota; kingdom Metazoa; phylum Chordata; class Actinopteri; order Siluriformes; family Clariidae; genus Channallabes; species Channallabes apus. Next base: position 8,843,004 of record CM060116.1, read on the forward strand.
AACAGAACAACCAGACAGTAAGGCATTACAATAGTCCAACCTAGAAGTGATAAAAGCATGAACTAGTTTTTCTGCATCGTTTACCGACAATATATTTCTTATCTTGGCAATATTTCTGAGGTGAAAGAATGCTATCCTGGTGATATTATCTACATGAGCTTCAAATGAAAGGCTGGAATCTATAATCACGCCGAGGTCTTTTACCTTTGCACTTAACTAAAGTTACGGAGTTATCTAAGATTTTATATGCAAATGGCAAGTTGACAGTGCTGTGTGTATGTATGTATACATCTCGATTAATTGGATAAAAGCTAGACGCTTTAATTTGATGTTTTGCTTAACTATATAACCATAAATCAGGGTATTATTTATGTATAAAAATAAACTTTAAAAAATGCAATGGCCACATAGAGTTTAATTATCTTTAATTTTGACATTTAAACCTTATTTTTTGTAAATCAACATTTTTGTTTTTAACAGTAATTGCAGATGGCAAGTTGACTGTGTCTATATACTGTGCGTATGTGTGTGTGTGTGTATGTATATATATATATATATATATATATATATATATATATATATATATATATATATATATATATATATATATATATATATATATATATATATATATATTAGGGCTGCAACAACTAATCGATAATTATCGATAATGAAATTCGTGGTCAACAAATGCCGTTATCGATTAGTTGGGCTGCTCACGTTATTGAGGCGCGCGACCACAAGATGCACAAATACACACACAGATACACAGTCGCTCGCGCAATGGAGGTTACACAAGCGTTTGCAGGAAAAAGCGCGCGCCCCAAGTCCTCCAAGGTATGGGAGCAATTTACATTAAACACCTCTTATCGGGCGTTAAAATCGACCGTTCGTAGTGTCCGATGAGCGCGGATGCAGTGCCAAGGGTTTTCTACACACGGCGCAGCTGGTGAGAGTGTTCACACGGGCTTTGGTGATGTGTAAACACACACGTCACAAACACACGTCACCAAAGCCCGTGTGAACACTCTCTGCGCGGTTATACAGGGTAAAAAAAAAACAAAAAACCGTTGCATGCAGCTTTTTCTTTACGTTCAAACACCAACGAACGCGAGGAAAACACTTCTAGTGCGTTTTCTTCACGTTCATTTTACACTTCGGAGGACCAGATATATCCCATGATCCTACAGGCTATACAGAGGGGAAAAGGGCAAAATAAACAGTGAATCCAGTAGCGGCGAGTTTTTTTTTCTCTCCCCACGTCGCCGTATTACGAAAATGTCTAGTATTTATTTAAAAATTTTTTTTATTGAGACAAAAAAAAAAAAGGATAAAATACACGAGAGGATCGAAATAATGTATAAACCGTGAAAAGGATGTAGTAGACACTTCAATTAAAAATATCATAATCTAGAAGTCTATTCTTATTATTATTAAGTTGAATTAATTTAAGAGAATTTAAAATGTAAGTCATTCTTAACAACTGAATGTATTTTTGTTTTAAACTATATATATATATATATATATATATATATATATATAGATAGATATGTGTATGTACTGTAAACTTGCCATCTGCAATTATTGTTAAAAACAAAAATGTTGATTTACATAAAATAAGGTTTAAATGTCAAAATTAAAAATATTTTTTTTAATTTATTTAACTAAAATTAATTAAACTATGTGGCTATTGCATTTTTTAAAGTTTACTTTTACATAAATAAAACCCTGATTTATGGTTTTATATAGTTAAGCAAAACATCAAATTAAAGCGTCTAGCTTTTATCCGATTTAATTGATATACGTATGTATGGTATGTATGTATGTATACAGATGGCAAGTTGACTGTTATATTTATATATATATATAAATAAAACACTGTCAACTTGCGATCTGCAATTATTGTTAAAAACAAATGTTGGTATGGTATTATAAATAATTATAAGCAAAACATCAAATGAAAGAAGCGCTTAGCTTTACCCGATTAATCGATTAATCGAAACAATAATCGGCCAACTAATCGATTATCAAAATAATCGTTAGTTGCAGCCCTAATATATAGTTTTAAAAAAAGACACTGACATTCAGTTAAGAATGACCTCAATTTTAAATTCTCTTAAATTAATTCAACTTAAATTAAAAATAATATCAATCTAGAAGTCTATTCTTATTATTAAGTGTCTACTACATCCTTTTCACGGTTTACACGGTTTATTTCGATCCTCTCGTGTGTATTTTATCCTTTTTTTTTTTTTCTCAATAAAAAAAATAATAAAAATAAATATATAGATCATTTTGCTATACTAGACATTCTCGTAATACGGCGACGTGGGGAGAGAAAAAAAAAATTGCCGCTACTAGGTTCACCCTGTTTATTTTGCCCTTTTTCCGCTTTTCCCTGTGTATAGCATGTAGGATCATGGGATATATCCGGTCCTCCGAAGTGTAAATGAACGTGAAGAAAACGAACTAGAAGTGTTTTCCGTTTGTTCGTTGGGATTTAAACGGCAAGAAAAAGCTGCATGCAAGGTTTTTTTTTTTTTTTTTTTTTTTTGGTCCCCGTATAACCGCGCAGCCGGACAAACGCACGTCACTCAAGCCTGTGTGAACTCTCTCACTGACTCCTATGTGTAGAAAACCCTCGGTGCTTCATCCGCGCTCACCGGATACCACGAACGGCAGAATAAAAACCGCTCGATTTTAATGCCCGATAAGAGGTGTTTAATGTAAACTGCTCCAATAACTGGGAGGACTTGGTGCGCGCGCTTTTTCCTGCAGACGCTTCTGTAACCTCCATGTGTGGGTATTTGTGCACCTTGTGGTCGCGCTTCTCAGTAACGTGCGCAGCCCAACTAATCGATAACGGCATTCGTTGACAACGAATTTCATTATCGATAATTATCGATTTTATCGATTAGTTGTTGCAGCCCTAATATATTTTTCTCCTGGTCCTTATTTTAAATGGGTCATAAAAAATTTCAATAATTATTGATATCGACCGATATGAAACACTGATATCGTGATACAGTTTTTAGCCATATCGCCCAGCCCTGCTCATGACCCAGCTACTAATTTTCCTTTTCTGAAATGCTTCCTTTCTGTCTCTAAGTAAAAAGGCTATTGCACTTTCTCTATGGGTTATGCTTCTATCACATTTCTGTACTCCCGGATGAAGTGAGGTTCCTCATTTTATTTTAACCTTTCTTGTACAGTCATCAATTCTACCACCATCGATAATGAAATGCTAATATATAGTGATTGAAGCAACATTGTGCTTTGTAGCGAGAGCATGGAACAGGTGGAAGAAAATTTGGAGAGGTGGAGGTACGCTCTGGAAAGCAGAGGAATGAAGGTTAGCCGCAGCAAGACGGAATACATGTGTGTGAATGTATAAATCCAGGAGGAATGGTGAGGATACAGGGAGCAGAAGTAAAGAAGATGCAGGACTTTAAGTGCTTAGGGTCAATGGTCCAGAGCAATGGAGAGTGTGGAAAGGAGGTGAAGAGGCGGGTACAGGCAGGTTGGAATGGGTGGAGAAAAGTTTCAGGTGTGTTGTGCGATTAAAAGCGTAGGCAGAGCTGAAGATGTTCTCCTTGGGAGTGACAAGGATGGATAGGATCAAGAATGAGTTTATCAGAGGGACAACCCATGTTAGATGTTTTGGAGATAAAGTCAGAGAGGCCAGATTGAGGTGGTTTGACATGTTCAGAGGAGAGATGGTGAATATATCGGTAGAAGGATGCTGAGCTTTGAACTGCCAGGCAGGAGGTCTAGAGGAAGATCAAAGAGGAGATTTATGGATACAGTGAGAGAGGACATGAAGTTAGTTGCTGTGAGAGAAGAGGATGGAAAGGATAGGGTTAGATGGAGGCAGATGATTCGCTGTGGCGACTCCTGAAAGGGAACAGCCGAAAGACAAAGAAGAAGATGACGATATTGACTGAAGCATGTCCGAGTCCGCTACGATAGGTGCTGATATGCCCCCTTTCAGCTTGTTAGGATTGTATTCCTGGTTGAGGCATTACATCACAGACCAAAGCAGTTGACAAACAAGTTGTCTATCAGCAACTGGTAGCATGTTGAGCGGTGAAAACATGGATAACGTTACAGCACTGTACATTTGTAAGTGCTGTATGTTACACTTTTACAAATTACATGAACACTATACCTTGTGTTTTTGGTGATATCGGAAGGCAGACAACAGCTATATTGTTTAAGGCAGCTGTATTGATGGCCGATGCAACGATTCACACTTTGTTCAACTTTTGGGGTCACAAGCCAGATGAGGGAACCGTGGAGTGAAGATAATTTCATGCAGTGAATAGCTTGACTCTCAATCAAATGATGTGTATGTTTGTCCAACTTCAGTGAGAAGTTAGATTTAGTACGAGTTCAGTTGTTTACATTTATTTTAAGTCAGGTTTTAGTCAGACTGATGAAATGTCATATAAACATCCTTGTCACACAAGAATTCCGATAAATCACTGAATTGATTTCAACCCCCCATCACGACTTTTGGTTGGTCTATTTTTAAATTGATTTATTTCTTTACAGAGGATGTAGGAGACGAAGGAGAGGAGGAAAAGGAATGCATTTCCTACAATATTAATATTGATATCCATTATGGGATTAAGTCCAACAGGTAAAATCCCCTATAGTTGTTTGCTGTTTGAATGCATTATATGGTTAATAATACAGTTTATGACATTTTGTAATTTTATATTATACTTTTAGCCTGGCTTTTATTAAGAGGACTGGAGTTATTGATGCTGACAAGCCCATTTCAACTCAGGTCCGGGTTCTGACTCTCAGTGAAGATTCACCATATGAGACATTGCATTCTTTCATCAGTAATGCTGTTGCTCCTTTCTTTAAGTCCTATATCCGTGAGTCAGGTAAAGCTGACAGGTAAGGCAATAATCTCGATGAAAGATACACATCAAACACTTGTATGCAAGTTGTGGTCATGCACAGTGTGGATGATCCAGTGTTTTATTACTACTCTAACTCAGGCCTGGCATTTTCTTCATTTAGGGATGGAGACAAGATGGCTCCTTCTGTGGAGAAGAAGATTGCTGAGCTTGAAATGGGTTTGTTACACTTGCAGCAGAACATAGAGATTCCAGAGATCAGTCTTCTGATCCATCCCACCATTACCAACATAGCAAAGCAATGCTATGAACGGGGAGAAAAGCCCAAGGTTACGGACTTTGGTGACAAAGTAGAGGATCCAACTTTCCTTAACCAACTGCAATCCGGGGTTAATCGTTGGATTAGGGAAATTCAAAAGGTGTAGATATTTATTCACTACAAGTTCCTTTTCCAAATGCATTAGCACTGCTTTGTTCCTAGTGAACAGAAATTAAATTTGTGTATAGCGCTTTTTAGCAATTGTCATTGTTGCAAAGCAGTTTTATTAAATTAAATGTTACAAACCACATGCTGTTTAACATTTCATGTGTAGGTGACTAAACTGGACAGAGATCCTGCCTCTGGAACAGCCCTGCAGGAAATCAGCTTTTGGCTTAACCTTGAACGTGCTCTCAATCGCATTCAGGAGAAGAGGGAGAGTCCTGAAGTACTGCTCACCTTGGACATTCTTAAACATGGCAAACGATTTCATGCCACTGTTAGCTTTGACACAGATACTGGTGAGCTTGGATCATGGTGAATTTCATTTGCTGTTACATATGTATGTTTTGCAGAATGTAAAGGTTCTGTGGTTTGTACTCAGGTTTGAAGCAGGCTGTAGAGACAGTGAATGATTACAACCCTCTCATGAAGGACTTCCCACTCAATGATCTGTTGTCAGCCACTGAGCTGGACAAAATTCGCCAGGCATTGGTAGCCATTTTTACACATCTTCGCAAGATCCGAAATACAAAGTATCCCATTCAGCGTGCTCTGCGCTTGGTTGAGGCCATCTCCCGTGACCTCAGTGCTCAGCTTCTCAAAGTGCTGGGCACCAGGAAACTTATGCATGTGGCATATGAAGAATTTGAGAAGGTAATGTCTTAATTTTTTTCTTATTTGTTTTGTTCTGGTGTTCTTCTAGTAAACAATTGTTTTTCTTTTTCTTCTTAGGTTATGGTAGCTTGTTTTGAAGTTTTCCAGACCTGGGAAGATGAGTATGAAAAACTTCAGGTTCTGCTCAGAGATATTGTGAAGAGGAAGAGGGAGGAGAACCTCAAGATGGTATGGCGCCTCAGCCCTGCTCATCGAAAACTGCAGTCCCGCTTGGATCACATGAGGCGCTTTAGAAGACAGCATGAGCAACTAAGAGCCGTTATTGTCCGTGTACTGAGACCTCAGGTAAAATATTATATATATATATATATATATATATATATATATATATATATATATATATATATAAATTTTTTTATTTTTTTTTATTTTTTATTTTTTTGCATTTATTTATTTTTTGGCTTGGCAGCAATTTCTCAATTTTATATATTATTGGTTTGTGCTTCTAGGTATCTGCTGTCCCACAGCATGGCCAGAGTGAAACCGGAGAACCTCCTGACATAAAAGTGGCTGAAGTCCTCTTTGATGCTGCAGATGCTAATGCCATTGAAGAAGTTAACTTGGCTTATGAAAATGTAAAGGAGGTAGATGGATTGGATGTCTCAAAGGAGGGGATGGAGGCATGGGAAGCTGCAATGAAGCGGTATGATGAGCGCATCGATCGTGTTGAGACTCGCATCACAGCCCGTCTTCGTGACCAACTGGGCACAGCAAAGAATGCCAATGAGATGTTCCGCATCTTCTCTCGCTTTAATGCTCTCTTTGTGCGTCCACACATACGTGGAGCCATACGCGAGTACCAGACTCAACTAATCCAGCGAGTGAAGGATGACATAGAGTCATTGCATGACAAGTTCAAAGTCCAATACCCACAAAGCCAGTCTTGTAAGATGAGCCATGTGCGTGACCTTCCCCCAGTTTCGGGGTCAATTATCTGGGCCAAGCAGATTGACCGGCAACTGACAGCCTACATGAAACGTGTGGAAGATGTTCTGGGAAAAGGATGGGAGAATCATGTTGAAGGACTGAAGCTGAAGCAGGATGGGGACAGCTTCCGTGCCAAACTCAACACCCAAGAGATCTTTGATGACTGGGCTCGCAAAGTACAGCAGCGCAACCTTGGCGTTTCAGGACGCATCTTCACCATTGAAAGCAGTCGTGCCCGTGGACGCACTGGGACCATTCTGAAACTGAAAGTTAACTTTTTACCAGAGATCATCACTTTGTCTAAGGAAGTCCGTAACCTGAAGTGGCTTAGCTTTCGTGTACCCCTAGCCATTGTTAACAAAGCACATCAAGCCAACCAACTCTACCCATTTGCCATCTCGCTTATTGAGAGTGTGCGGACATATGAGCGCACTTGTGAAAAGGTTGAGGAGCGGATTTCTATTTCTCCATTGGTGGCGGGTTTAAAGAGAGAGGTTCAAGCCCTGATTACTGAGGGTATTGCTTTAGTGTGGGAATCTTATAAACTTGACCCCTATGTTCAGCGCCTGGCAGAAACGGTTTTCAATTTCCAAGAAAAGGTTTGTGTCTTTCTTTTAATTAAGTCTTTTTGACTTAAACATTATTAATAAGAGAAAACACAAATGTGATATGTGCTCTCCTATTGTATCTCTAGGTGGATGACCTTCTGTTGATTGAGGAGAAAATTGACTTGGAGGTCCGCTCTCTTGAAACTTGCATGTATGACCATAAGACCTTCTCTGAGATCCTCAGCCGTGTCCAAAAGGCTGTTGATGACCTAAATCTACACTCCTATTCTAACTTGCCGATTTGGGTTAGCAAACTGGACATTGAGGTAAGCTTTGTGTAACCACCCTATGAAAGTTTTTATAACATTATATTAGGACTGCAACAACTAATCGATAAAATCGATAATTATCGATAATGAAATTCGTTGTCAACGAATGCCGTTATCGATTAGTTGGGCTGCTCACGTTATTAAGGAGCGCGACCACGAGATGCACAAATACACACAGACACACAGCTGCTCGCGCAATGGAGTTTACACAAGCGTTTGCAGGAAAAAGCGTGCGCCCCAAGTCCTCCAAGGTATGGGAGCAATTTACATTAAACACCTCTTATCGGGCGTTAAAATCGAGCGTTTTCTGCCGTTTGTAGTGTCCGGTGAGCGCGGATGAAGTGCCGAGGGTTTTCTACACATAGGAGTCAGTGAGAGAGTTCACACGGGCTTTGGTGACGTGCGTTTGTCCGGCTGCGCGGTTATACTGTGTCAAAAAAACGTTGCATGCAGCTTTTTCTTGGTGTTCAAATCCCAACGAACGCTTCTAGGAAAACACTTCTAGTTCGTTTTCTCCACGTTCATTTTACACTTCGGAGGACCGGATATATCCCATCATCCTACACGCTATACAGAGGGAAATGCGGAATAAGGGCAAAATAAACAGAGTGAACCCAATAGCAGCGAGGTTTTTTTTTTTTTTTTTTTTTTTTCCTTTCTCCCCCTCCCCACGTCGCCGTATTACGAGAATGTCTAGTATAGCAAAATGGTCTTTTTTTTTTTTTTTTTTTTTTTTTTGAGACAAAAAAAAAGGATAAAATACACACGAGAGGATCGAAATAAACCGTGAAAAGGATGTAGTAGACACTTCAATTAAAAGTAATATCATAATCTAGAAGTCTATTCTTATTATTAAGTTGAATTAATTTAAGAGAATTTAAAATTGAGGTCATTCTTAACTGAATGTCAGTGTATTTTTATTTATTTATTTTTATATATATATATATATATATATATATATATATATATATATATATATATATATATATATATATATATATGCAGATGGCAAGTTGACGGTGTCTTTTTATATATATATATATATATATATATATATATATATATATATATATATATATATATATATATATATATATATATATGAGCAAAATCCGATTAATCGAAACGGCAATCGGCCGACTAATCGATTATCAAAATAATCCTTAGTTGCAGCCCTACATTATACATACATACACACACACACACACACACACACACACACACACACACACACACACACACACACACACACACACAGTCGCTTGCAAAAGTATTCGGCATTACAGCCACAAGCATGAATCAATTTTATTGGAATTCCACGTGAAAGACCAACACAAAGTGGTGTACACGTGATTAGTGGAATGAAAATCATACATGATTTACATTTAGGCATTTGGCAGACGCTCTTATCCAGAGCGACTTACATTTTTATTTCATTATACATCTGAGCAGTTGAGGGTTAAGGGCCTTGCTCAAGGGCCCGACAGTGGCAACTTGGTGGTTGTGGGGTTTGAACGTTTGTGAACAGCAGTTTTCAGATCTTGCCACAGATTCTCGATTGGATTTAGATCTGGACTTTGACTGGGCCATTCTAACACATGGATATGTTTTGTTTTAAACCAATCCATTGTTGCCCTGGCTTTATGTTTAGGGTCGTTGTCCTGCTGGAAGGTGAACCTCCGCCCCAGTCTCAAGTCTTTTGCAGACTCCAAGACGTTTTCTTCCAAGATTGTCCTGTATTTGGCTCCATCCATCTTCCCATCAACTCTGACCAGCTTCCCTGTCCCTGCTGAAGAGAAGCACCCCAGAGCATGATGCTGCCACCACCATATTTGACAGTGGGGATGGTGTGTTCAGAGTGATGTGCAGTGTTAGTTTTTCCGCCACACGCAGCGTTTAGCATTTTGGCCAAATGGTTCCATTTTGGTCTCATCTGACCAGAGCACCTTCTTCCACATGTTTGCTGTGTCCCCCATATGGCTTGTGGCAAACTGCAAACGTGACTTCTTATGGTTTTCTGTTAACAATGGCTTTCTTCTTGCCACTCTTCCATAAAGGCCAACTTTGTGCAGTGCACGACTAATAGTTGTCCTATGGACAGATTCCCCCACCTGAGCTGTAGATCTCTGCAGCTCGTCCAGAGTCACCATGGGCCTCTTGGCTGAATTTCTGATCAGCGCTCTCCTTGTTCGACCTGTGAGTTTAGGTGGACGGCCTTGTCTTGGTAGGTTTACAGTTGTGCCATACTCCTTCCATTTCTGAATGATCGCTTGAACAGTGCTCCGTGGGATGTTCAAGGCTTTGGAAGTCTTTTTGTAGCCTAAGCCTGCTTTAAACTTCTCAATAACTTTATCCCTGACCTGTCTGGTGTGTTCTTTGTGGACTTCATGGTGGTGTTGCTCCCAATATTCTCTGAGGCCGTCACAGAGCAGCTGTATTTGTACTGACATTAGATTATACACAGGTGCACTCTATTTAGTCATTAGCACTCATCAGGCAATGTCTATGGGCAACTGACTGCACTCAGACCAAAGGGGGATGAATAATTACGCACACCCCACTTTGCAGTTATTTTTAAAAAATGTTTGGAATCACGTATGATGTTCGTTCCACTTCTCACGTGTACACCACTTTGTATTGGCCTTTCACGTGGAATTCCAATGAAATTGATTCATGTTTGTGGCTGTAATGTGTGTGCGTGCGTGCGTGTGCGTGCGTGCGTGTGCGTGCGTGCGCGTGCGTGCGTGCGTGTGCGCGTGCGTGCGCGGGCGTGCGTGTGCGTGCGTGTACACACACAGTCCCGTTCAAAAGTTTAAGACCACGTGAAAGATGGCAAACCAATCATAATTTGCATGGTTGGATCTTAACAGGTTCCAAGTAGAGCTTAAACATGCAACAAGAAGAAATGGGAGTGAGACAAAACATTTTTTGAGCATGCAATTTAATGAAATCAACGAATAAACTGAAACAGCTGATCTTAGTACTGAGTAGCTCCACTGTTATTGTTGATCACTTAAAAAATTTGTTGCGGCATGCTTTATGCAAGCATTTCCATGAGGTGAGTGGGAACTGTTGTCCATTTTTGTAAATATCCCTTGCCATCCATCCCCAAAGGTTCTCCATTGGATTTAGATCAGGGGAACACGCAGGATGGGCCAAAAGAGTGTAATTCTCCTGGAAGAAGTCCCTTGTCCTGCGGGCATTGTGTACTGTAGCGTTGTCCTTTTGAAAATCCCAGTCGTTACCATACAGACGAGGATCCTCAGTCATGAGGAATGCTCTCTGCAACATCTGGACATTGCCAGCGGCCGTTTGACGCCCCTGCAGTTCCTGAAGCTCCATTGTTCCACTGAAGGAAAAACACCCCAGACCCTCCACTGAGGCGCGTAGAAAACATCTCGGGTGGGATCTGCTCGTCATGCCAGTAAAGTTAGAAACCATCAGGACAATCAAGGTAAAAAATTCTTCTTCCACCTATGAATGTCCAAACGAGCAGTTCTGTGGCGTTCAAGGAGACGAGGACTTTGAAGACGTTTTTTGTTTTTGAAGCCCTTCAGTCTCAGATGCCGTTTGATGGTTATGGGGCTACAGTCAGCACCAGTAACGGCCTTAATTTGGGTCGAGGATCGTCCAGGGTCTTGACGGACAGCCAATTGGATCCTCCGGCTCAGTGCTGGTGAAATTTTTTTGGGTCTTCCACTTGACTTTTTGGTTCCATAACCCTCAGGATCATTTAAGAAATTCTAATGCAGTTCAACAACCCGACCTCGTTCAAAAGGGAGAGTTTTTTTTTTTTTTTTTTTTTTGCCTTTGCCTTTGCCATCAGAAGGTGTGACTACCTGACAGAAAATGACAATGAATCCACATCCTTGCACAGATTTGGCCTTTTAAAGGCATGTGGTCCTAAAATTTGATCAGCTGTAAAACAGCCTGTTTCAGTTTAATCATTGTTTTCAATTAATTGAATGCTCAAAAAATGTTTTGTCTCACTCTCATTTCTTCTTGTTGCATGTTGAAGCTCTACTTGGAATCTTGTTAAGATCCAACCATGCAAAATAAGATTTTTTGCCATTTTTTCAAGTGGTCTTAAACTTTTGATTGGGACTGTGTCAGCCTGTCAGTCAGTTAGAGTATTTACTGCACATCACTTTTTCCACATTTTATGTCATGTCACAGCCTTATTCTAAAATGGATTAAATAATTTTTTTCCCTCAGAATTCTACACACACCACATAATGACATGAAAAAAGTTTACTTGAGATTTCTTGCAATTTTATAAAAAAATAAAAAAATTGAGAAAGCACATGTACATACGTATTCACAGCCTTTGCAATAAAGCTCAAAATTGAACTCCGGCGCATCCTGTTTCCCCTGATCATCCTTGAGATGTTTCTGCAGCTTAATTGGAGTCCACCTGTGGTAAATTCAGTTGATTGGACATGATGTGGAAAAGCACACACCTGTCTATATATGGTCGTAAATTCAGTTGATTGGACATGATGTGGAAAAGCACACACCTGTCTATATATGGTCCAACAGTTGACCATTCATATCAGAGCACAAACCAAGCATGAAGTCAAAAGGAATTGTATGTAGACCTCAGAGACAGGATTGTCTCGAGGTACAAATCTGGGGAAGGTTGCAGAAAACATTCTGCTGCTTAGAAGGTCCCAATGAGCACAGTGGCCTCAATCACCCATAAGTGGAAGATGATCGAAACCACCAGGACTGTTTCTGTGAAAGCCTGTGAATTTATTTTTAATAAATTTGCACAAATCTTAA